>OY288284.1:54380919-54809384 GCA_958450335.1 Hibiscus tridactylites | reverse complement strand
TGATGTTTTCCGCCTCCGGCTGCCGTGTAAATATTTCCTAATCATTGCAGTGGATCTTCTCAAATAGGGCATGCTCAAGGCTGAGGTCCCCTGTCTGTTGGGAGTAATGGAACCCTTGTTCCTCCCATATTGCTTGCTTAGCGAACTAGGTTCGGTGCCGTTTTGCATCCTCATGGGAGAAGAACCTTTGAAAGGTGGGGTTGGATTCTGATGCTGATGCCATGTGTGAGATGGGTTTTTGTTGTAATCTGAAACTAAAGAGAAGATTATGAGAATGAGAGCAGTGGATTCAAGAATAGGAAAATAAGGAGATGAAAGTAAAGTAAATGAATGGGAGAAGTGGGGTTTATATAGATAGTGCCAAGAGATGTTGTGGCGGCATTAAATGTCTAGCGGGCAGATTGCTTTACGCACGTTACGGGATTTCTGCACGTTACTTCTGTAGCTGTTGGCAGCTAGCCGTTAGCGATCAACTAGCCGTTATGCGACTTCTGCGCTGGGTCGTCCTCAGTTGTCTTCGCGGGATGGTGGGCGGGCACCTTGTTGGACCTTCTTCTTGGTCCGACTCTTTTATTCCTAAAGCATGAAATAAAAATGAAAATAATTAAATACTAAAATAAAAATAAATTCTGAAAAATAAAAAATATGGAGAATAATTTTAACTTAATTTAAAATCTAATCCTAGAAAATAAATTACAATAAATTAAATTCTATTCCTAAAACAAGAAAATAAAATAAAATAGTAAAAAAATAAAATTGACTGAGTTATGTTGGGAGTGTATTGGGGTGCATTTCCTAGACATAACCACTTCTTGAGGTAATATGTTGTTCTCCCTCTTGGGGGGGGGGGGGGGTTCTCATATTCTCTGGGGTTCTTCTGTATGTGCTGATGCCTCTCCTGACAGCTACTGTCTTGCCATGTCTTAGTGCTGACCTTAAAACATGTGCATCTGGGCATCCTACTTTTTTTCTTTTGCTCACGGTTGTAGAACATTTAGCTTGATGCTTTGATTATCTACCCTCATTATCAGCTCCCCATGCTCCACATCTATTAACGTTCTGCCCGTGGCCAAGAATGGTCGCTCAAGGATGATAGGGGCGTTTTCATCGGCTTCACAGTCGAAGATGAGGAAGTCTGCTAGAAAATAAGGTTGCCCATTCGAACTAAGATGTCTTCGATCTTACCCTCCGGTTGTACAAATGAGTGATCAGCAAGTTTTAGCATAATGAAGGTAGGTTTGGCTTGCCCAATACCTAGCTTGTCGAAAACTGCCTTGGGCATCAGGTTGATGTTGGCTCCTAAGTCACACATGGCTCTCATTGCATGGTTGCTGTCGATTCTGCATGGTATAACGAAACTGCTCGGATCTATTTGCTTGGGTGTCAGATTGTTGTGTAACATTGCCATACATTCCTCTGTGATAGCAACAATTTCGAACTCCCCAATTCTCTTCCTCTTAGAAACCATGCCCCTTAAGTATTTTGCATAATTCGGCATGTTCTGGATGGCTTCGATGAGAGGGATATTTATGTGCACCTGTTTAAAAATATCTAGGAATTTCCAGAACAAGTGCTTATGCTTCTGTTGCTTAAGCCTCAAGTGAAAGGTGGCGGCAAGAGGATGTCCTCTATATGCTCCTTGCATGGGAACTTGATTTGTGGAGGATCATCTGCCTCGGAGCTACTGTTAGTCTCATCTATCGGGGCAGCTGGTATTGATGTTGCCGCGGCAAGCAGTTCTTTTTGTGCTGGCTGTTCATCTGCTGGCTTTTCCGTTCTTGGTTCATCCAACTGTTTCCCACTTCTGGTTGATATTGCTTTGCACTATTCATAAGTGGGTTTGGCTGCTACCTCTATGCTGCTAGATGTTGCACCATTTGTCATGTTGCTTATGATCTCTGTGAATTGCCCAAACTGGGTCTCTAGGTTCTTTATTGCATCCTCTTAATTGTTCATCATCATCTCAGTCCTTTCCATAAATGACTATGTCTTATCAATAAATTTATTAGTACGAAAAATAAAATCACTGGAGCTAGACATAAAAGTATGTAAAGTATTTTTGAGTGAGTTATTGCTCGTTTTCTGTTGTTGCTAAGGTGGCTGTTTTGACAAATTTTGTTGGTATCCTCCAGATTGCTGAGTTGGATTTGCAGCTGTGTTTGGATTGCTCCGGGAGAAGTTTGGATGCTTCTTTCACCCAGGGTTGTAAGTGTCGGTGTTGGGCATGCTATTCCTCTCACAGGTTCCAATGAAGTTGGCAGATTCACTGCATTCAGAGGAATCATGATTTCCTCAAAACTCATCACAAAAAGGCTCTACAGCCTTAGCCTCATATGTCTTTCCTTTGGCCATGTTCATCACTAGCTCGGTCAATTTATCCATGTGGGCATTAACAGATTCTGTGGCTTCTACCTCATTCACAGCAGCTGGCCGCCTTATGCCATCGCGGCAGGCTGTAGAAAACTTGTAGTCGTTCTTAGCAATCTTGTTGAGGATCTTTAGTGCCTTCTCAGGTGGTCTATTGAGGTTTATCCCGTTGACGGACGCGTCGAGCATCATTCGAGTTGGGTAGTTCACCCATTGTAAAACATCGACACTTGCGTCCACGCTGGAAAACCATGAAGAGGACAGTTATTGAGCTTATGTTGGTACCGTTCCTATGCTTCATACATTGGCTCATCATCCCCTTGTCAGAAAGTTGTGATCTCGTTTCGTAGCCTGTCTGTGACATTAGATGGGCTGAAACGATCCAAGAAGTCTTTGCACAACTCTGTCCACGTGCTGAATGAACTTGTCGGCTGGTTGTTCAACCACTGATTCGCCCTATCCCTCAGTGAATATGGGAATAACCTCAGCTTTAGCACATCTTGGTGGACTCCGTGTATCTTGAATGCTCTGCATATATCTAGGAATCCTCTCAAGTGCTGCCAAGCATCTTCTGTGGCAGTTCCTCCAAATTGCCCCAATGTATTGATCATGTTGAACATCACTGGCTTTAACTCAAAATGGTCCGCCTCGATTTCAGGCTCTGCAACAGTTGGGTCAAATCCCCTGAAGTCATGCTCCAAGTAGTCCCTGGTGGTTCGTACATACTGTTGTTGCCTAGGAAGAATTGGGGGTTACTGTCTAGGTGGGACTTGCTGCTGCTTTCTGGGCGGCGAATCTTCCTACCCATCCCTACCGATATGGGCATCGATGGCAGGGTTATCATCTTGGACGTTAACCATTGTTGCTTTTGCTTTTCCCCCCTCTTCCTTGGCTTTCCCTAGGGCTTCTCCGACTTCTTTCATAAGTTCTCTTGCTCTTCGTTCGATATCGTCAAAGAAAACGGTTTCGCCCTTTGGATTTGATCTGATCATGCACTAGCAAAGGAAACTGTAAAATTCTTTTCTTTTTTCGAATATAATAGGAAAAATAAAAACTAAAGATTAAAGGCAAATTAAAATAAAAGTACAAAAATATAAAACTGAATTTATTGTTGCCAATCCCCGACAACGACTCCAAAAACTTGTAGAGCGTTTGGTTGTTCTCTAAATATGAGCGTAAGTGCACACTCTTGTCAAGTTATAGTATAAAAGATATTGTCTCCCACAGGGATTGGACAACTTATTCGAGTTGTAATTCCTACACAAAGAAAATTAAATGCACAAATGAATTTTAGTTTGGAAAAGAATAAAAAGTAAATAAAACAAAAATAATTGAAGAAAAGATCAGGGTGATAGGATGGGTCAGACTATGCTGCTCCCTGGTGTGAAACTGCATTGAATAGGTTAAGTTGCTTTGCACTGCCAGACTTTGCTGCTTCGGTGGAGGATGGCAGATTGGCTGCTTTGACGCTTTCGCTACCTCGGTAGTGGAACGAATGATTGGCTCGGCGACAAACTCGGCAGACCTTCAAGGTTTAGCAGAACGCTTCGATATTGATCATGCTTATGTCTAAGTTAGAATACTAATGTTGCCCACTGCAGATGATACCCGTCACGGCGTGAATCTTGCAAAAACAGCAACCTCGGTTCGTCCTCTTTTAGCCGCCTTAAACTCGTACATATGTGTAGGCTGAATTGATCAACACCTGTAAAGCATCAGGGTGTTCTCTTTTTATGAGCACAAGTGCACACTCTTGTTAAGTTATAGTATAAAAGATATTGTCTCCCACAGGGATTGGAACGGCTCCAATCAATGCTTTCCTGCACAAGAGTATAGTAAATTGCACAATTAAATTTCTGAATGTGGAAAAAATAAAGACACAAGTAAGATAAAGATAGTGATGATAAGGAGAGATAAAGTTGATAGATTGGGTAAGGTAATTGCAGCTCACTAGCGTGTAAACTGCATTGTAAAGCCTAAGTGTGTTTTACGCTGCCATGATCTGCTGCCTCGGTGGGTAACGGCGGACGGCAGCTACGACCCTGTCACTCGGCCGCAGCGGGTCTCTGCGCTTGCAACTTTCGCTGTCTCGACAGGTGGAATGGAAATATGTCCTGGCAGCAAGTCTAGCAGATACTCCAAGTTCGGCAGAGCAATTCTTAGGCGATCCTTCCTATGTCTAGGTAAGGATTCTATCACTATGTGATGTAGGCAATACCTTGCAATCTCAGTGTAAACCTAACAAAGGCAGTCGACGTTTGGGGTCTCCTTTTAGCCGCTTAAACTCGAACTTATGTCTAAGCCCAATTAGTCACCACCTCGACATGATGAGATCATACTTAATTCTTTCGTGAGTCTTACACTCTCGTGCCCGACAAATGGATTTCCTCAACTATAGAGTTGAGAGAGTTTTAGATAGAGGAGAGAGTAAAACCAAGTGGATTGGAAAAATGGGAAATTTTTTCAGATATGAGGGTTTAAATACCGACCTGGCGACTAACCTGAACACGGATCTTAACTCGCATCTTTTTCTCATGGATCTTACACCACGACACCTCAACTTTCTTTCATTTAATTTAGTCCCTTTTACATGCAATCTCTATTTTACAATTTTAATTTTTTTTCATCTTAGTCCTTATTTGCTCAATTTTGTTTTTAATTTGTTTTATTTCATTATTTATTTTATGCTTTTTGTGTTATTTAATTTATTGTTACTTTTTATTATTGGCATGTGATTTTAGGATTAGAGCCTTTAATGTTGACCTCTTTAGGATCTCTCGGGTTAAATAATTAGATCCCCTCGTTTAGGATTCTTAATATTAATGGCAAGATTATTGTAGTCTAGTTATTAATTTGATGACAGAATAAAATAATACTTAGGGTAGATCCTAAATTAAGTCAAATTACACTTTAAATTTAATTAATTAGACTTTAAATAAATACCTTAGTTAGGATTAGCATAGAATCTTAAATAATTAATCTCTAAATGACTTTGTTAAATATTATCTCTAATTAAAACATAAACATAAAAATATAGACTCTAGGTTTAATTAATTTCTTATACATGTGTAAACCCAAAACATGTTGGAAAATATGAGTGATCAAATAAGCGTCATAATCTCTTGTTTATTTTAGCTTTTCAGTCCACCTATTAAAAAGGACCGGTGGTAACTCCGTTATCACAACTGCCCATCGGGGCTCGTGCAAGTTCGAACGCGACATTCAATCAAGGTTCCCATTGTTGTCGTTTCTGTTGTTGCCACCGGTTTCCCATGTACATGATAGAGTGGCTTTTGATTTCTCGATTAAGGTGGAGTAACACTTTGTTTGTAGCTAGCAGCTGTTGTCACATGTGGGTCTATTGATCTGGCAGATCAGCGAGTTGGGGGAGGTTATGGTGTGGGAGAAACTCTAAATCATTCTTCGATTACCCCATGTCAATTTACGAGTTAGTTAAGTTTCGTATGCTTTTCATAACACAGTCTATAACCCTACATGGTCTTTCTTGTAGGTATGCGGCCTTCGGAGTTGTTTGCACATGGGCATGTGGTGTCTCCTCCTAGATTCTACGAGACCCATCATGCCAGGGCCGTTAATCATTCGATAGACATAAGCTCGTTGGTAGATAAGCTGCAATCTACTTTAAGTGAAGCCGGGCACGAGGTTCAATCTGCTTTCTACGAAGTTGGAGTGAGGTGTGCTCGTCAGCAGGAAGAGTTGGTTGTGAGGGAAAAGGATATGGCAACTGCGAATGAGAAGATAGCCTTGATGAAAGTTGAGGCGAAAAAGATGGCAGAGCGAGTTAAGGTTGCCATGGATGGTCAGATGAGGGCCGAGATCCAGACTGTCAATGAGCAGAGAAAGTTTGCCTTTTTAATGTGGAAGCCCATGTTCAAAAGGATTTGGTCGCGAAGGCGACTTCTGAAGCAACAAAAAAGGGGGCAGAGGTAATCTTGCTTTGCCAAGGGAAAGATGAGTTGGAGGTGACTATGGTGCGGAGGTTTCAATGTCCCGAGCAGGACCTTGAGAGGGAGAGGTTTGCTAGGGCGGCCGTAGAGGGTAAGTGTTGCGTGATTTAAGTGTAACGCAAACGTTGCAGGTGAACATGTCGCAAATAATAGTATAGATTCAGATCGTCTCCACAGGGATTGGTGAAAATCTAATGTTGAGTGTGTAAAAAGTTATATTATTTACCCCTTATTTAACCCATATTTCTGCTGCATTCAAGCATAATTCATTGCATTTAGGTTAGTTTACAGTTAGACATCACAAATATATTAAAAGGCACAGTTTCTATTGAAATTGTTTGCTTTTGTAGGTTGTTGCTGTACCAGATGGAGAGGCAGGCGCTGGGCAGTGAAGCAGAATAGCTGGAATTGGACGGGCAATCAAGGAGGACGATGATGCCATGGTTGCCGCCGTGACAGCAGAGGACGACAGCTGTTTTGAGGAGAAGAAGCAAAGTGGACCTCGACATATAGAGAAAATTAAGCCCGTCTGTCGTGGAAAACCAGTATATTTTTCCAAGCCCTAGATCAGAAGGAATGACAAGCCCAAAGTTCAAGGAGAAAAAATCCCAAGCAAGAAGGAGGATGAGTTAAAGCTATATTCTCTGAAGATTTAGTCTTTATTAGAGTTGTACTTTAATTTAAACTTGTATTCTTGTTGTATTAGAAAACTTGGACCCAAAGCCTATATAAAGGCATGTAATTCGACCTATGAGGGTACATCACCTATCTCTAGCCTTCTTCCCAAAACCCTAGCCGTTTTCATCCTCTCATCATGTTCTAAATTCCCCTTAGGGCCACGGGTTGTTTTGTAAGGTAGTTGCAAGGGTTGCTTTTGTCTTAGGAATTTTCAGTTCAATAAAATAAACTTCAAGTTCTCTTATTTTGGTTATTAACATCTTGCAAGAGTATCGGGAGAGCATTGCGAGGTTATCTATTTACTTAATATCGGGAGAGTTAAGTATACGAAAGAAATAAGTGCGAGTTCTCTAGTTTATAGTTGAACTATCTCAGACCTAGGGATAGGACGAGGTTAAGTGGCTAAAGAAGAATTCAACAAACATCGGTGTTCATCCTTCGATTCACGCCGGGAGGTATCATCAAAGACGTGTTCATCGACAGACTTGGACCTAGGGATAGGCCAAGGCACAGTAGGGATTCTTGCCAAACTTGAAGTACAGAGTTGAGTGTTTGCTGCCGCGACAAGCAACAGACTGCCGCCGCGACAGGTGCTGCCGCGACGGGGACGACGACAGAACTGATTTTCCTAAACTTAGCAATACCTACACTACTGAGCAATTCAATACCGGCCCATTCTCTCTATCTTGATTTCTCTACTCTTTTATTTAAGTTTTCTTTATTATTCTCGTGACAAACATCTTAAATATTTTCTTTACTCTCGTGCAGTAATTCAAGGTGAAGTTATTAGCCTAGTCCCTGTGGAGACGATATCTGATACTTTCGTATCACTTTACTACTTGCATCGTGTACACTTGCACTACAATTGCGATAGACACTTTTACACGCAACATCTAACTTCTAGCTTCTTGCACTGAAAGAGGATAATATTGAAAGTTATAGGTGGTGATAAATATCAAGTAAAATAAAGTAAATAAATATAAAAAGTAATCGATCAGAGAGATTAGGTCGGGTTATCGTGAGTAGTGGTGTGATTGCCGAATGAATTGATGTGTTTAGTAATTGATGGGGCAAGTTAATTGCTTTGGCAAGTAGATTGTTGCAGCAAGTAAACTACTGTGGCAATTAGATTGTCTTGGCAACTGGGTTACCTCGTTCAATGTGCGGTGGAATGTTCTTCAATGCCTTCGTGTTATCCCTAACCAAAGAACTGATGTTTGTGCAAGCCTTGGTGATACATCCCTGTGTTAACCTTGGGTGAACAACATCAATCTTTTCACTATTCTTAACCACTAAAATCCAATTCTTATTCCTAAGGCGAATTAGTTCCCCCCAACGGTTGTTTAAATGGAAACCGTATCCACTCATTTTGTGAATCCAGCTCTCTCGAGCCTAGATAAATAGAAGCAATCAAGTTTCTTTTCCAATTTCCTTGAAGCGAAAATAAAAATCCAAGAATGGATAAACAATGAATTTATTGAATTATAAACCAACAACCAAACATTCGTTTCTACACACCAATAAAACCCGATAACCCAAGCCAATTAATCTATTTCATGGTTGAGTAAAAAGGAAACATAAAAGAATAAAACCCAGACATGGGATCGCATGATACAAGATGAAAAAGAAATGGTTGTGCGTGAATCCCTCTTGCGATTTTATCTCACTCTCCCAATCGACTCTCTTAATGTTGTTGTTAAGATCGCATTATATATGCGATGAGAATGAGTCCAAATGCATGTGGAATCCGTGGGATTTGATCTCTATCTAATTCATATTTGAATTTTGAATTTGGGATAATTATCATATGCATTTGAATTAATCATGCATATAATGGTCTTTATCGTGACTTGTCATGGCATCCTTCAGCAAGTGGTTCGGCAAGTCGTTATCCTTATCCTAACTTGCCAGGGCATCCTTCGGCAACTGACTCGACAACTCGTCCTGCACAAAGTAAAGCAAAACAACATCGATTTCTCCACAAAAACCATCAAAACATAAAAGCCAAGCTTAATAAATGAGGAAACTATGAAAGTATTCATGAATGACTAAGAATGCAACTAAAATGAGCCTAAGTCTAACAATAATATGAGTAAAAAGGATAGAAAATATAGTACTTTTACACACTCAATAGGAACCTTAAGGAGTATATGGGGTAAGCGGAGAAATGCGAGCGGAGCCTTGTTTTCGCTATTCAATTCGCGGTGGGGCCATTGGACTTGAGTGATGTCAACCTTTGTAGTTGTTGGCATGTGGCCGAGGAGGGAGATCTTGGTTTCGACCTATGCAACCCTGTGGTAGAAGCTTGGATGCGAGCGCGCTGGTTATTATTGTCGTACGTCCAAATTAGAGCAACTGGAAATATTCCTTCCCCTATCGGTGTTCATCCTAAAGGTAATGCGGATAGAGCTTTATAGATTAGCAAAGGTGCGTCGAGCCAAGTGGGTTTGCATGAGGCCTCTGTTGTTGGGCCTTTGATGGCGCTAGAGGATAATGTGGGGCTTTCCCCAACGAATGAAGTCGGGGACTTTATAGAAGCCACTGAGAGGAACTCTCTGGAGTTTGTGGCGGTTGACCCTCATTCAATAGATTTGGGTGACCCAGCGAGGGAGATAGCAGAGAGCCCCTCTCGGGTCGTTGTAGATGACACCTCGGGACTCTGATTTCCCATGTAATAGTTTTAGGGTTTTTGTACTGCACTTGTTGAATTAATGAAGGAAGCTAGTTATTCAATCTCAATTTTTATTCCTTGCCACTTTTGCCTCGTTAAAGGGTGATTTCATGTGTTTGGGGTGGCGACCCCATGTAACACGGAGCCCATCTCAATGTGTTGGGAGGGAATTCCATGTTGGGCGGAGCTATCTTGTCGCTTTTCGAGAAAATCACATATTGGGCGGATTTATCTCGACACCCTTGGAGAATGCACAATTGTCTTCATATAAAGGCGTCTCACACCTCTTGGAGAGACAGTCGCACATGGGGTTGAGGTATCTTGCACCTTCACAGAATCATACATTAAGGAGTAGAGCTTTCCTCAACACAATTGTAGCATCGAGCGTTGTGGGTGGAGGCATCTCCTTTCAGAGGTATTTCATTCACTTGGATAAGCTAGCATGTGTGTAGTTGAAACATCTCCAAGGAAATTCAGATTTTCAGATTACAAATAAAATTTAAAGATGAGCATAATTAACAAATTAAATAACTAAAAAAGGAAATTCAGATTTTCAGGAAAAGTTGCCGACAAGATAGGAATGTATATGCATGAAAGAGAGAACTGTAGGAGATTGGTGACATGGGATATCCAACAGATAGGTTTTTTTTTTTTTTTTTGACAATCAACAGATAGGGGTTGCACTTGCACCAGTTATTTTTATTTCATGGTCTGTTACATTATTTTTGGTGAATGTTATGCTGACATGCCAGGGCTTGGAAAACCACTCAATGGCACATACAAATATATCATAAGTTACCTAAGTAGGGAAGAAAAATGAAATGTTTGAGAGCCAACCAATCCTCCATAATGATGTTGAATTAATCAAATGCATCCAATTCTATACACCAACCAACACCCAAAAACAAGAATCTGAAGTTGACATGAACATCCCCAAATCTTCTTCTTCGTCTTAATTAAGTTGCTAAGCCAAAGCTGATGAAACTGGTGTTAATTCAAAGGGCATTTTGCTGCTCACCCCAGCGCCAAAAACCCTGCTGCTCATCAACTTCATTGAACATATGACAAAACCCCTCTTCTTGAACCACTTGGTCAAGTTTAGTGCATGGGAGGTTCGTGCCTTGGAGAAGTTGAACCATGCTCATTGAGTCTTTGGTTCTCAAATACGATAACTACAGCAATATAATTCAAACCCAAAAGAAGTAAAAAAATGTGTGAAGATTAATGAGAAATGCCAAAGAATTACACCAAATCTCATTCATGTATCCGATTTATTAGAAATAAACAATTTCCAACTATCTGCTTCTGACACTTCACATTTATGATCAACTAATCTAACCGAATCATTAAAATATGATGACTGTGAACAGCTTTTTTTAATGTTGGATCAAGAACCAATGTGCTGTCAGGATTGACATGAGAACGCAACATTTTTAACCTATGTTTTGGAGTGGGGTGTACCCAGACTAAATTTTCATAAATCAGCCTCTTTTTTCGGCCTTGTTCAAACTTCAATAATTAAAAACTGATGAGAAGTTTTGTGGTTTTTTATCAGACAAGTTATGCAAAAAAAGCGTTACCTGTGCAGTAAGTTTGTTGTTTTGAGCTTGAAGGGCATCAGTGTGAGCCTTGAGTGCATCAAACTGTTTCTTCAAAACATCATAGTCTTTCTCCAATTGCTTGGTCTTCCACCTGGCCCTCCTGTTCTGGAACCAGATGGCTACCTGCCTTGGTTTCAACCCTAAAGCCTTAGCCAGCTCCAATTTTCTGTCGGGTTCAAGCTTGTTACCCAACTCAAAACTCTTCTCCAGCGCCTTCACTTGTTCCAAGTTAAGCCTCTTCTTCTTCTCGCCGAGATGCGATCCATCATCAGACAATTCATCGTCCATATGTACTTCCTCAGACTTGTCAACGCCCGAGAAAGACACCGATCTCTTCATCATATTCATAAATGATGCACCACCACCTAAACCCAACAAAAACAACCCATTAAACATATGTATATATATATATATATAGACAGATCGGGAGAGAGAAAGATGTACCATTAAAGAGTTGTGGATGACAGGAAGGGGAAGGGAGATGATTATTGTGATGATCTTCATGGGGTGGGAACATGAAAGCGTGATGAGGGAAAGCCATTTCAGTGATAGCAGCCTGAAATTCTGAGATTCATTGGAGATTATAAGAAGAAGACAGTGATGGGGATTCAGACAGCGATTTTTAGGTTGACAACTGACACACTAAAAAGTGAGGTTTGGATTTGGGTAAAACTAATATCTCACGTATTCAGGGTTTCATGGACCCATCCTTTTCTCTATAAACACAAGCACATGTTTTTATGACATTCCTAGTCCCCTTCAAATTCAACACGTAAACCTATATGTTCGAAAACATTTTTGCCTTTTTGTTTAAATAATATAGGTGTGATACATGGTAATATATGTTTATATTCTTTCTTAATACTTTGACTGGTGCTTGAACTCGAGTCTTTTAGTATGAACATCATCTTCTTTTTCACTAAAACTACTTGTTGAGTTTTGCTTGATGTTATTTTTAAATGATAATTGTATGAATTTCCCTATAAAAATTTGGATTCAAAAACAAATTTTATTAGATACCTCAAATATTAAAAAAGAAAAGAAGATATATTTGTATTTCTTTGGATTCATTTGAATATTGCAACGATGGACTATAATCCATGAACAGAGAAAGAAATCACAAACTTTACAGAGTTAAACTTTAAAAAGTAAATGCTGCTTTATAAAACACAATCAAATAGGATAGTATAAACTACTTAAATTAAGTTCATTATAGGAATTATGTTAAACAGGACGTGGGAATTTAGACTTGAGTTTCAATTCCTATGATTTCATTTATATGTGAAATTTAGAGAAAAAAAGTAACGGGAATTTTCGAAAATTTAGAAAAGAAAACAAAAAGCACTAAAAACAATTCTAAGTTGTCAAATAAGTTATTTCAGTGGCCATGTGAGGTGAGGAATTTGGAAACATGAAATTGCAGAATCCAAGGAAAAAAAATAATAGACAATTTATTATTAGATGCCTCATTGTGATTCATACTCTGGTGGGAAAAAATGTTTAATTTTACTTTATAAAATGCTGAGAATTTTGGTATTTGGTCCGTGTATACTTGGAAAATTATTTAATACGAGTATATTGTGTCATCTTTAGACTAAATAATATTTCTCATAGTTTGTCTTGATAAATTTGGACCGATCCGCATTGCACACTTGATTTTGACTTTAAACTTTTTGCACGTACATAAAATCTTGAACTCGAGACCTACTTAAAAGATATCAGTCTGCATACCACTTTGATCAATCCCGATAATAAAATAATTTTTTTCTTTTTCTTCTTCTTCTTTCGAGGCTCGTCCACTGCCGTAGGGTTTCAAACTGCCTTCCGTCCATTGTCTCTGCTTCTCCCCTTCTTCCTTTCTCTCCTACTATTTTCTTCTTTCTTTTTAAATTTTTTTTCCTTGTTTTCTCAAGCTGACAATTTACAAGTAACCACGATTTTTGTGTAGGAGAGAATTTTACTAGTTTTAGCAATAATATTGTGTGTTTATCAATTTCCGGTAGTTCTAATCGACTCCAAGTTGTATTTAGGCATTTAACAGTGTGAGTGAAAGCCGAGAACTGTTGAAACCATCGTTGGGGTGCCGCACTGCCGTTTATATGGAAGATTGCGGTGCAGGGATTTTGATGTCAATATTATGGGACTGCTTTGAGAAAACGATTTGAATATTTACGGATGAAAGAAATGCGGGTGCAAGACTGTTTAATATTTTTTATGTCGTTAATTCACTAAAATGGTAGATTTAAAAAAAAAACTGTTTTTAGAAGATGATGTGAAAAAATAAAAATGAAGATTTACATCATTAAATAATAGCATGAAAAAAACTAAAGCGGGTGACTTTTATTAGTTGAGGTCATTTATAATATAGTGAGAACGACCCTAATATAGTTTTTTCACTTGATGAAAGTAATTTTAAAATTATGCGGATGGGATATTTTTTAAATAATGGCATGTAATTTTTTATAATTATTTTTAAATAGTCTAAAATATTATAACTTATAGATTTCATGCTTATGTCATATATATATATATATATATATATATATATATTAATGTCATTTTTATCTTCTTAATTTTATAACATTTTTTTTAACAAAACACTGAATTTTATTGAAGTTAAAAAAAGAGGTAAATATAAAAAATTTCAGGATGACGCTTCATTTCATCGTCAGAAACGTGACCAACGCCGGTGGGAGTGACCGAATTTGAAGGGTTTAAGGATTTGGGGACTATTTTAAGATTACTTGAAAATTTTAGGATATTTTAAAAATTTTGATTTATTTTAAAATAAATAAAATTCAGAAAATGTTTAATACTGTCACATGTCATGTTTTATTGGCTAACATAGTTTTTTTAAAAGACAATAACAGTTGGACACCTATTTGAGTAACGTTAGCACATGTTTGGTCCGAAAAATACTTTGAACACGTATCTGGAAAAAAATTAGTTTAAATATTTATTTCCCTATAATCTTTAATTAAAAATAAATAAATCACTATTTGAAGATGGAACGCATGACTAATAAATTTAAATATAAATATTTGTTATTCCAACTAAATTATTTGTTAAGTATTTTTTTATAAATATATTCGATGTGAAAGCGGTAAAATCTAGTTAATAAAAGTTAGAAGCCGAATCCTCAAATTTGTGAAAAACTCTAAGCCCAATTTTAAAGTTCCTCAAGGCTTTATTTTTATTTTTAAAAATTATTTAAATTTATAGAGATAATAGAAGATTATAATGTACGAACCAACTTGTTTCATGGTTAAGGGAACAATTGTTGTTCTTAGAGGTCATGAGTTCGAGCACCAACAGTTGTAGTAGTGTGATTGAGCCAAAATAATAAAAGATACCCCTAATGTTTGTTGGCATATCGTAACGCGTGGCAAGTCCAGTCAGCATTAATCGTTGACCGTGACAGTTTTCTTTCAACGGGGGGCATATTTAGACCAAATTAAAACGTTGAAGGCATATTTAGACAAAAAAATAAATCGTTAAATGACAAAACATGCCAACATCGGGGTCATCTTTTGTCATTTTGCCAAGAATTAATTGATAGGAACTAAATTAAAGGCAAATTTTTTTGTTAATTTTTTAATTGAAACCCGCTAGTTTTATCAAACGATGATATATTTAAAATTACAATGAAAATTAGCGTCTTTGTAAAAAAAATTAGGGCCTCGAGATTATAACAGAATCATACAAAAAATGTAAAAATTTAATCCAAAAACTTAAAATAAAATATGGATACAAACATCATCTTTGGTTATTTTTGAATATGTATAATATTTTATAAATTTAATTCGTGTTAATATAAACAAAATAAATTGGTTAAATACCATAAAATCTTAAACAACAAAGATGATATAAATATTAGAAGTTTCGTATTAATGGTATTTATTATAACGTTTCGAGAAACACTCCGACGCCAAGTGCTTGCCCAATGTTTGCTCCTTTTTTATGAGGTGCGAGAATATTGGAGAGTTTTTATTATTATTCCTTTTATTTTGTCCTTATTTAAAAAAAATTGTCTAATTTTTTTTTAAAGCGGTTATAAAAATTTTTTAAGTTCTTTATTTTATCATTCTTTTATTGGCGGCGGCCTTTGACCGTTCTGTTGATTCTGTACATAAATAAAAATTATTTTTTTCGATTAATATTTTATTTTTCAAGTTTGTTTCTTGTTTTTCTTCTACTTTGTCGGATTCTTATTCAAATATACTTTTATGGCAGTTCTTTTGTCTGCTTGATGGCAGTTCTTTCATCTGCTTTTTAATAGTTTTTGTTTGTCTTCATGACAGTAGTTTGTCTTTTGACAGTTATGCGTTCGAATGACGAGTATCAACGAGCGCTTTTCAACGAAAGAGGTCGTTCTATACATGTTATGATTCTCTTTTGTGGTTGTGCCGACATGCCAATAACAAGCAGCGGAAGAATTTTTGCTATATTTAAAGAGCACTTAAGGCAAAGTTATAGTTTTTCTGGATTTTTATTTCAGAAGATTTCTTCTGACAATGTTAGGTTTGGTATTTTAACGTCTTTCACACTTTTATATTTTATTGTTTTGTTTTGCATTGTATTTCTATTATAAAATGTGTGATTCCTTTATATTTATTTCGTTGTTAATGTAATCCAATTTAAAAAAAAATGTCAAGTTTTAAGGAGTGGATCCTACAACGTACACTACAATTTAATTTGGCCTATGAACAATCCCTCACATGCATTTATATTGGAAGTTTAGAGCTACCCCTTTGAAATAAGGGTGGATCCATTGTTGCCTCACCTCATTATATTATTATTTGTTAAACAAAGTAAGCACTCTCAGCCTTCCCCACATGCCTTCTTCTTCCCCCATGTGCCTTTGTTTCCTCTCTTTCTTCTCTGTTTTCCTTAACCAAAACTCTTCTTTATTTTTATATGCAAACATTTAATGTTAAATGTTAATTAGTTTTTGTCTAAATAAAAATGGCATTTTTTTAAATATAATTGATTTAAGCAAAATGATAAAAAAAAAATATCCTCAATTTTGTATTTATTAAAATAATTTCCGATTCACTAAGTGGTGATATTGAACTCGTAAAACCAAATTCCCTTAAAATTGTATAATAAGTTTAGAATATAGTCATTGTATAATAAGTTTAGAATATAGTCATTCATTATCAAACTGAGAGCAAAAACAAGCATTCATCCTAATGTTCTAAATGAAAACCTAATTAGGGGTCCCATTTTGAGTTTGAAATTTCATATTTCATGCAATTATAGGCAAGTAGGGGGAGGAGTAGTAGGGTTGGTACGTAGATGAATTTCAAATGTTATTTCATTCTCATAGACACCAACTTTTATCAGATTTGAAACTTAAATGATTAATTAAAAAGTTTCCAAGATATGAAGCGAATGATTCTCGTTGCACCCTCCAATCTGTCATGGAGGAGCCTCGCCCATAGGTATCTAATGATAAGGCACTTCAATGCCACAACAACCGAACAATCACAAGATTATCATCCGATCAAGGCTCCAACAAGCCTAACCATAGAAAGGACAACTAACCATCAATCTGGGCCTATATGAATTTGCTCATGCTCCATTTATTGGGGGCTCCTACTCCAATAACAAAATGAGGGATAAAGGCAAGGACTCCCCTAGGACCCAAAAGTTATACAAGACAAACATCAAGACCTAATGTTGTTCTACCGTCGACTCTCCTCTTAAATCAGAAGGAGTGAATCACCCAACACTGATAACACACCACCGTTTTAGCCACCGTAAGTATATTCCTATGCTAAGTAAGGCTGATGCCTTTGGAAGCCACCGGTCGAGCAATCAATAGTACTCTTGCACTTCATTAGACAATCAAACCCTTCCTCATGTTACAAATAATTCAAAGAACTGAAAATATGGTAATTGTAATCACTGATTTTATTTGAATGAGCCAGTTATCTTCTTCTTCTTCTTCTTCTTCTTCTTCTTCTTCTTCTTCTTCTTCTTCTTCTTCTTCTTCTTCTTCTTCTTCTTCTTCTTCTTCATCATCATCATCATCATCATCACGTATAAGTAAATATCATTTATACTATAAACCCACTAGTAAGTATTAAATAAAAGGTAAAAACTACACAGATGTTACTAAACTATTACTACTGACTCAAAAAGATACCGAACATTAAATTCTTTAAATTTAATATTAAACTTTACTTTTTGGCTCGTTTATGTCACTCTATCGTTAACTCTTAACGGGATGTTAACTCAAAACGGTGCCATTTTGGTGCGGCTGTCTTGAAACTTAATTTGGCCCAAAACGACATCGTTTTGCTGGAGGAAAAATAATAAAAACAAGCACTTCAAAGGGTTTAAACCCATGACTTATAGATACAAAGGCTAAACCTTAACTATTAAACCAACATAATATTATATAATATATTTTCACAAATATTATATATGTCAAACTAATTGAGATTAATTCAAATTATTTTATAAAATAAATATTATAAATAATATAAAATATATTATTTATATATATATATATCAATATATATATATATATGAATAAAAATATAATATTTTTATACATAAATCAAAATATATTATTTTTCAAAAAACCCAAAATATTTATAAAATAAAATATTTATAATATATTTATATTATCAATATATTTATATTTATATTATACATAATATATTTATATTATAAATATTTATAAACAATATAAAATATTTAATGAACCCTAAATAATCAAACTAATTGTTTAATAAAAATAAATGAACAACATATCAATCAACCAATAGTAAAAATAATAAAACGATTAATGTAAAAGATAAATAATTAAAAAATACATGGTAATTACAACTCTTCTTCTTATTTTCATCTATAAAAATTTTCAGATCCCCAAGTATAGTGGATCTTATTCTATTTTCTAACAAATTTTCTTTAAAATAATTTTTCGATGCGATTTGGACGAAAGAGAACAATGTTTTTATGGGAAATCGTTGGGGCATCGTTGCGGCCCCTCGCTGTTGTCGGCCGCAAGAGTAGCAGATGGTCTTGGAGTTATCTGGATTGGCTTGGACGCTGCTAACTCCATTGGAAAGGCGGGCAACTGTGGTCCGACGTCCTGGTATTTGTCTAGAAGGTAGGCCACAAAGGCCTCCTGCATGTCTACTACGTATTTGATGAAGATCATGTAACCCCCTCGTCCCAGCCTAGCCAGCAGACCGAACCGAACAGGTTACACGGGAAAAACCGAAGCAAAACCCGTTAAAGTCTCACTCCGATTAGCAACCCTATTTTTTCATTTTATTTATCCTGTCTAAATATCACATTTAATCCTATGCGTGAAGACAATAACGGAAAATCGAAGCAGAATACGAACCAAACAGAGAACATACAATAATTTAAACTTACCAAGTGGTTATTAGTCAAGTTTCATGCACACGAGGCAAAACCATCACAAAGGGGCACATATAACTCAACTAGGAAGCATACGGACAGTAGGGACTAAAACACAACATTTGGAAACCTCGAAGATGCCTTTTAACTGTTTTAACTGCTTGAGTTTTGAAATAAGCCTGCCCGTTCTGAAACGCATGCTTCATTCAAAAAGTGACATCATGTTGTTCCGAAACGGTCCCACCTTATTCCAAAACGGGAGCCTCCAGTGGCCAAATGTACCGGAATGACCCTATAAGGTTCCGAAAAAGGAACCTCTAGTGTTAAATCGTACCAAAATGACACCACCCCCGTTCCGATACGGGTACCCTCAGAGCTCGACCGTTACGAAACCATTTAGGTGTTCCGAAACACCTGGACACAGTTTGGCCCGAAAACACATTTCGGCATCTCCAAACGTCCCCAAACTTACCCAGAACCATCACAAACCACATGACATCTTAATATGCAATCAAACTAGAGGCAAGAAACCCTAACCACGACTTCAAATATACATACACACAACAAAATGGATCTCAACTCAAAGCACATAAGAACACTTAACATTCAAAATCACTAACAAGTCAAAACACATAGCAATTCATCCAAGGCCACAACAAACCTCAACATAATATGGTATCAACATTTAAAACATGCTAGAAACCTAAGCAAAGCCAAAATATAGGAGTTTGAACACCAACTCCCTAACATAAAATCGTGTATTCCCATTGTCTAAGCATTATTACAACCACAAAACCATACTTTGAGCTTAGCAAGAACTCCTCCCTTGCCCACTTGCCTCCCGAAGCCTCTAACGATCTACATTGTTGGAAAAAGAGAGCGTAAGCTTAAAAGCTTAGTGAGCGGAGCTCTAAAAACACAACAAAAATGCAGTTTAAAACATATATCTTAGTTTTTAAAGAAAAACCATTAAAGAAGAGAGGTAATAACGCAAACATAGACGAAACATGGTTAGCACATGCACAACCATTCCCGGTGGGACTACACATCACCATACACAACAACTAGCATTTTCTGATGGGACTACACCTAATCGTACTCATCTACTAGTCACTACCGATAGGACTACACATCACCGTAAACAACGACTAACCATCACGTAAGGCTCGACATCAACTACGACAACACAACAACAATAAAACGGGATAAAACAATCCACATTCAACACCACAAAACATATACTCGCGAAAGCCAACAATCAACTAAACAAGGTGAGAATAGATAAACTTACACTTGGGTCTAGGTTAGCCCCTAAGGCTCCACCCAAACCCCAAGAAACCTTCATTGAGCATATTTAAAAACTCAAAACAGTTTCCACTCACTGATATAGCCCAAACGAAAGCCCAAACACCGATCTTAAGCCTCCGTAGCACCTGGTATCACGTCCAAAGGACCCAAACTCGTTTCCCCTGTTTCTAATCAACCAAAAACAAAGTGTTACTCCCATAATCTTCCATAATTTCACTGTCAAACATCAGTTCACAAATCTACAACATTCTCTCAACGGTTCATAGCCGAAATCCATCAAAATATCATCAAATATGTTCTTAAGCAAAGCCCAACAATAACCCTTCGATTTAAACATCTAAAACTCTCCTAAATATACCTAAGAGCATCAATTCAAAGCTGGTAACCCATCAAGTCTCATTTCCCTACATTTTCAAACCGAAAACTTAAGAAATTTCACCCCAAACACCACTCCTAAGCATAGTTTCAGATTTGGTTGATTAAACCTCATTTCAACACTCTATCAACACCAAAATATGATTTACTACTAACCCAAAACGTTGTTTTCACCAAAAAGCTTAAACCTTTCAAAACCCCACTTTTTACCCAAATGTTGAAACTTGAGAAAATCTCCAAGACTTGAAAGAAAAATGCTAAAAACAAGACTAGAATGAAGAGGGGAACAAAACCAAGTGCTTATCTCTTTGAAATCTTCAAAAATGATGAAGCTTGGTGGAAAAGTGAGTTTGGCTATGGTGTTGGAAAGTTTAACGTGAAAATGGGGTTTTGGGGAAGAAGATGGGATAAATTCCCTTTTTGAAATATCTTATTTTATTAAATTCAAAAATCATCTCAAAACTCATTTTTTCCATTTACCAAATGACCCCTCTTTAAAATTCCCCTTTTCTCTTAAACTCTTTAAAATAGGTAATTTAAATCATTTTCCCCAAATTTGCTTAACCCGAACCGGCCTACCTAACTCGGATATCTCCCGGGCCCCAAACCCAGGCGTTACAACTCTCCCCCACTTTAGGAATTTCATCCCCGGAATTACCTGACGGAAAAAGATACGGAAATTGTATTTCTATGTCTTCCTTCCTCTCCTAAGTAGCCTCTTCTACACCCCGATGTCTCCATAAAACTTTGACTAACTTGATAGATCTCTCACGCAACACTTTCTTATCTGTAGCAAGAATTTCAACCGGCTCTTCATCATACGACAAATCTGGGTTCAACTCGATATCTTCCACTAGCATTACATGAGACAGATCCGATCTATACTTAGAAGCATCGAAATATAGAACACATCATGAATCTTCTCTAACTCTATCGGCAGTCTCAATTTATAAGAAACGGGACCAATCCTCTCAACCACCTCGTAAGGACCAATGAATCTCCGACTCAACTTACCTTTCCTACCAAACCCCATCACCTTCTTCCAAGGTGAAACTTTCAAGAACACTTTGTTGCCCACGACATACTCTATCTCCTTTCTCTTCAGATCGGCATACGATGTCGGTCTGAAGCTACCTTCAAGCGATCACAGATCAGATTTACCTTATCGGTAGTGCCTTTAAGCAAGTCTGGCATCGATACAAGCTTCTGTCTGGCTTCGGCCCAACAAATAGGTGTTCTACACTTCCTACCATATAGAGCTTCCTACGGTACCATCTGAATTCTAGCCTGATAATTGTTGTTGTATGCAAACTCCACTAATGGTAGGTGTTTCTCCCAAGAACCCTGAAAGTCGATGATACAACACCTCAACATGTCCTCCAACACCTGAATCACTCTCTCGGACTGACCATCTGACTATGGATGTTACGAAGTGCTGAAGTTCAACCAAGTACCCAAAGCACGATGCAAACACTCCCAAAATCTAGCTGTAAACCTCGGATCCCGATCTGATACGATCGACTTCGGTACCCCATGCAACCTCACTATCTCACTGATGTACAGATCGACCAACTTATCTAAGGTGTAGGTAGTGTGTACATGTATGAAATGGGCACACTTAGTGAATCTGTCGATTATCACCCACACTGAATTCTTCTTCGAAGGAGTCAACGGTAAACCCGACACAAAATCTACGGTAATACGTTCCCAGTTCTATTCCAGAATCTTCAATGGTTGTAACAAACCTAAAGGGAACTGATGCTCGACCTTAATTTGCTGTCAAACCATACACTTACTCACAAACTCGGCCACATATTTCTCCAACCCAATCCAGTAGTACTCATCTTTCAACCCACGGTACATCTTCGTACTACTCAGATGCATAGCAAAAGGACTGTTATGAGCCTCATTCAAGATAGTACGCCTTAACTCGGCATCTTCTAGGACTACTATCCTATCCTTGAAACATAGGATCCCATTCTCACCAAAACAGAAATCTGTAGGCCTACCCTCGGCTATATCCTGCACGTGAGGTGCCAACGACCCATCTTGCAGCTGTTTCTCCCGAATCAACTGAACCAATGAAGGTTTAACTTGTAACTCGGCTACCAATTCACCATCCCGTGACACACTCAATCTCGCAAACATAGCTCGCAACTCAACTGCCAATTTTCTACTCGAAGCATCGACCACTACATTTGCCTTACCCGGATGGTACTCTATTGTAAGGTCATAATCCTTAAGAAGCTCTAACCACCTACGTTGTCTAAGGTTCAGCTCTCTCTGAGTCATCAAGTACTTCAAACTCTTGTGGTCGGTATAAACTATGCACTTCTCACCATAAAGATGGTGTCTCCAAATCTTCAAAGCAAACACTACTGCGGCTAACTTTATATCATGAGTGGGGTAGTTCTTCTCGTGAACCTTCAACTATCTCGAAGCGTAAGCTACAACCTTACCTTCTGCATTAAGCACACAACCTAAACCTACGTACGATGCATCATTGTAAATCACAAACTCTTTCCCTGGTTCAGGCTGAATCAAAATAGGAGCTTCGGTCAAAGCTTTCTTCAACTTCTCAAACACTTGTTGTCTTGCATCTGATTACTCATATGGAACATTCTTCTGGAGCAATTTAGTCAAGGATGCCGCAATCTTTGAAATTCCTTCGACAAATCTTCGATAATACCCCGCCAAGCCTAGGAAACTATGGATTTCGGTCACCGACTTCGGTTGCTTCCAATTCACTATAGCTTCTATCTTCTTGGGATCCACACTAATTACATTGGCCGAGATGACATGACCTAGGAAGACTACCTCCTTAATCCAAAACTCACACTTACTCAACTTGGCATACAACTAATTTTCAAGCAAAGTCTGAAGCACTAGTCGCAAATGCTCATCATGCTCTTCCTCGGTCCTAGAGTACACTAAGATATCATCTATGAACACAACCACAAACCTATCCAAAAACTCGTGAAACACTCGGTTCATAATGTCCATAAATGCAGCTGGAGCATTAGTCAAACCGAAATGCATTACCAAGAACTCATAGTGCCCATAACGTGTACGGAAGGCTGTCTTCAGTATGTCTACATCTTTCACCTTCAACTGATAGTAACCAGATCTCAAATCAATCTTCAAAAACACTGAAGCACCTCTCAATTGATCAAGCAAATCATCTATCTGCGGCAAAGGATACTTGTTCTTCACTGTTACCTTGTTCAACTATCTATAGTCTATATACATCCTCATATTGCCGTCCTTTTTCTTCACAAACAAGACCGGAGCACCCCACAGAGAAATACTAGGCCTAATGAAACCTCTATCTGACAGTTCCTGAAGTTGTGTCTTCAACTCTTTCAACCCTTTCGGTGCCATTCTATACAAAGCAATAGACACATGTGCAGAATCTGAATACGTCTCAATAGAAAACTCAGCTTCCCTATTTGGAGGCAAACCCAGCATCTCTTCCGGAAAAACACTCAGAAAATCACAAACTGTTCTAATGTCTTGCGGTCTAACCTCACTCATATTCAAATTCATTACATAGGCCAAATACGCATGACAACCCGAATCCATCAATCTCTGAGCTTCTAAGGTAGAAACAACATTAGACAAGAACTTAATGTTCTCGCTCACCACTACAACTTCAAAATCATTCATAAGCCTCAAGAAGACTCTCTTGGTCTCGAAGTCTACCCTAGTTCTATGCTCTACAAGCCAATCCATGCCCAAAATCACATCAAAAACGTAGAACGACAATTCCATCATGTCAACTGGAACACATAGCCCTAAATCATCAAAGGATACCTCATATACATCTTCCTAACTACCACGGTCTCACCAAAAGAACTATTAACATTTACACCTACTTTTAACCACTCATACAGTAAACCTAGAGATCTTGCATGTTCACCCAAAATGTACGAATGTGTTGAACCCGAATCTACCAAAGAAAGCAAAGTCAACGATTGTAACGAGAAATTACTGGCGATGACATTCGTGTCATTCCCAGCCTCTCGTTGTGCATACACCCTAGCCGATCTTCCACCCTCGGGCTGAACTACCACTACATGAGCTAAGTTCCCCTTACCATCGTTCCTCGTCTGAAAAATTACCTCGACCACGCCCACAACCTCTCTGATGCACAAACCCCTAGCTGGAGCCGGTCCGCCCCTAGTCGGGTGTGGACAGTTACGCCTCAAATGATCTCGGGAACCACAGTTCCAACATACTCCAAAGGTACCCATACACTCGCCCGGATGGCGTCTTCCGCATCTAGTGCACTCAGGAGTGTGAACAAAAACTCCTTGGCCCTGATGGCCCCGTCCATGGTTACTGCCCCTATGTCTCGAATCGAGCTGATACCTTCTATCTCTGTGTCTCTTGGCATGATCTCTATCTCAATCCGCGTGTCTCTTTCCGGAATCAGACCCACTAGCACGGGTACTCGAGCTTAAGTTCTGCTCAATATCCTTGGCCCTAGAGACCAAAACATCAAACTCGGTGCAGTCAGAAGCGAGCATATAAGTCTTCACATCCCTAGTCAAACCATAATGGAAACACTCACACTGTTCCCTCTCACTGGGAACCAACTCGGGAGTATACTGGCTCAACCTCACGAACTGAATCTCATACTCTGACACCGTCTTACTTCCCTGAACCAAAGCCATAAATTCTCTCTTCTTCTCATCCTGATATCAGACTCCAAGATACTTCATCTTAAAGGTTGTTCTAAAGAATTCCCAAGTGACATCCGCTTCTGCTATACCCGAAGTAACGGTAGTCCACCAAGCATACGCATCTCTCTAAAGCAAGGAGACAACACAACCCAACTTACGAGTGTCTGAGCACTCCATCTGACCTAAGATGTGTGTAGTACTCTCGAGCCAAGCCTCTGAACCCTCGGGAGTCAAACCACGGAACTCAACTCTACCCAAACTATGAAGCCTCTCAAGGGGTAAACATGTCCCCGCATCCTGAGGTGGTGCTGCAGCATCCATACCGGCCATAACTATCTGAAAAGCCCCAGCTATAGTCTGAATCAAATGAGTCATGTCCGCACCTGCCGGACCCTGACCCGCTTGAGCTCCATTACCCCCAACATTTGCACCGACACGAGGTCCATTACCATCACCTCCAGCATTTGCACCGGCCTGAGGCACATTACATTCGCCACCCACCCCATTACCATCGGGAGCAGAAGGAACATGAGGCACATCCCCGGGTGCCTGGTCACCCGCTCTAGGCCGTCCTCTCGGTCTTACTGTTGCATGTAAAATAGTCTATCGCAATTATAGTGCAAGTATACACGACGCAAGTAGTAAAGTGATACGAAGTATCGGATATCGTCTCCACAGGGATTGGGCTAATGACTTCACCTTATTTCACTGCACAAAGTAAAAGTAATAGTTTGAGAGAATTGTCACGAAAATAGTAAGGAAAACGCAAATAAAAGAAGTAAGATATCAAGATAGAGAGAATGGGCTGGTATTGAGTTGCTCGGTAGTGCAGGTATTGAATTGCTTAGGATCTCCAGTTCTGTCGTCGCACCCGTCGCCGACAGCACCTGTCGCGGCGTCTGTCCGTTAGCTGTCGCGGCAGCGAACACTAACTCCGTACTTCAAGCTTGGAAAGAATCCCAGATCTGCCTTGCCCTATCCCTAGGCACAAGTCTGTCGGCGATCACGTCTTTGATGATACCTCCCGGCGTGAATCGAAGGATGAACACCGATGTGTATGAATTCTTCTTTAGCCACTTAACCTCGCCCTATCCCTAGGCACGAGATGGTTCAACTATAAACTAGAGAACGCGCTCTTATCTCTTTCGTATACTTAACTCTCCCGATGCTAAGTAAATGGATAACCTCACAATGCTTTCCCGATGCTCTTGCAAGATATTAAAACCAAGATAAAAGAACTTGAAGTTTATTTTATTGAACTTGAAAAAATCCTAAAACAAAGCAACCCTTGCAACTACTTTACAAAACAACCCGTAGCCCTAGGGGGAATTTAGAACATATCGGTGACAGGTAAACGGCAGGGTTTAGGTTTCAGTTATGGGGTGATCGGTTATACCCTAGGTTTAATCTATGCCCTTTATATAAGCTTTGGGCTCAAGTTATCTAAGGTAACAAGGATTACAACTTTAATTAAAAGTAAGATTCTAATAAAGACTAAATCTCTAAGGATTCCTACTTTTCAGCCGCCTCCTTGTTTCATGGAAATTCTTCTCCTTGAGCTTTGGCTTGACTTATCTTTTGATTCAGGGCTTGGAAAAATATTCGGCTTCCACACGACAGACGAGCAGATTTTTCTCTATCTATCGAGGTCCACTTGACTTTTCCTCTTCATTAGTCTGCTGTCACCATGCTGTCACGACAGGTCCATGACAGGTTCGTCTTCTTCAGCTGCTTGTCCAGTTCAGCTCTCCTGCTTATCTGCCCTGCGCCTGCCTTCGACATCTACTGTGACAGATACCTGCAAAAATAGCCATCTTTCAGTAGAATCTGTGTCTTTTATATAATTGTGATGTTTTATTGAAAACTAACCTAAATGCAATGCAATGATGCTTGAATGCAGCAGAAATATGGGTTAAAAAGGGTGTAAATAATAGAACTTTTACGCACTCAACACACCCCCAAACTCAAGTTTTTGCTTGCCCTCAAGCAATGAAGACTTAAAAGAAAATTGAAAATTTTTGTGTTGGCCTTCAAACAATGATCTGTCCCTTACCTGTCGCTCATTCTCTATGGTGGCAGCAACCTGTCGGAAGGGTTAGGATCTGTCCGGAATCTCCCTATAGCTCTCGTGCAGTGTGTGCATGCTTGTGAACAGTTATATGCTAAGACTCTCTTAGTTTCACTAGAATATTCAACTCCTTAACTCGAATTTTATGCCAAAGTTTACTTTCTTTTGGAAGGCACATTTTCATGCTTCTTTTTCTTCTATTTTCAAGCTAAGTTTTTCTAGAGCCAGTTTCGGGCACCTCTAGTTAGCTTCCTAGAGCCGGTTTCGGGCACCTCTAGGTTTTTGATTTTCTTTTGCTAAACTTCTTTCCTAGAGCCAGTGTTAGGCACCTCTATGGGCTATCCAAGTTCCAAGCTTCCTATTCTAGTTTGGCTAAAAGAAATCTAAGCAATATAACAGTCACAAAAGTGTTTAAGTTTTCAGAACTATAGAAAGGCTCTAAACTTTTCCTTAACCTGTCCTAAAGATGCTGCCACGACAGAGCCGTCATGACAGGTAAGTTAACTTCACAGTTTTAAGCCAACATTTTAAATTTTCTGATTTTTCTGATTTTTTTTAAAGAGATAGAAGAAAATAAATAACTAATAAGACACAACAATTAATCAAAAGATGTGCTAAAGACTCCATTAAATATGGAGGGTTTGCCACCCCCAAACTCGAGGGTTGCATTGCCCTCAATGCAAAATGACACAAAAAACAAATAAAGAAAAACACGATAAATAAAAGTACATCACAAATATATAAGGGCAGGCAACAATAAGAGGAGAAAAAGAAATAAAAACTTAAATTTTATTCGCTGTCCTCGCTGCTGCTGCTGACGCGGATCTGATGGCGGCGTCTGCGTTGTGGAGGTGGCTGGGCAGGTTCCTGAGCAGGTTGATCAACAGGTTCATCAGCCTGTTGAGGTGCAGGTTCTTCCTCCGGTTGGGGGACAGGGTCGTCAGCAGGTTGAAGGGCAGGTGGCTCCACTAGTCGGACATCAGAACTGCTGCTGCTGTCCCAGCTGCTACTCGTGATGGCTTTGGACAGCCTTCTCTTGTTGGCCACATGCTTAATACGTTTTACCCGCGTGAAGGCGCTGTCCAAATTCCTCCGGACAAGAGGGCTGTCATCAGTGGCAGCTCGCTTGGTGCCTCGAGGGGAGGTGTCTGCCGGCTGCTGTCGTGGAAGGTGTGGAGGAGGCAGATTCTCCGTGGGGAGAGACAGGTGGTGTGGGAGTGGGGGAGGGGATATTGAAATAATGGGCGGGGAAGGTGGGGAAAACGACATCCGAAAAATTCAAAGTATTGGTAATGAAATTTACCGTTGCATTGGAGAAGTCACGGATGAAAGTCATCAAACCCATCTGGCGCTCCTCTATCCTCAAGATGGCAGCAAGGATGTGGGCGTTCTGATCTGCCGGAGCGGTGTTGGTGGCAGCTTCTGGGGCAGGTTCGGTGGCAGGTTCATCATCAGACTCAGCAGGAGGGGCGTTTGGATCGAAGGCGTTGAGGGGCGATACGACGATGATCTCCATGAGGCTGGAGATGTTGCTGTCTGTCCAGCCGCTGCCCTTCTTGATTTTGTCTGAAGGGTCCTCCGGTACGGCAGCGCAGCGGCAGAGGGCAGTGATGGTGAAGGGCAGACAGAGTCGTGAATCTGATCGGAAGGCACAATCGAGAATGCTGTCCCGCATGTACCTGCCCACATTGATGGGCCTGTCATGCATGATAGAGTGGATGAGGGCCAACCGCTGTCTGTTGACTGTCGTATGGTGGGATGAGGGTAGGATACGCTTTTTGATAAAAGCATTCCATAGTTTTGCCTCAGGGAGTAGCTGCGCCCTATTGACGGAGTTGGGGTTCTTCTTACTGGTGCTCCATGTCGTTCCCGCCTCTGTCAACTCCCTCATGACAGCATCATGTCCGGCAGCGTCGAGGGTGTCCCAAAATTGTTGATGAGCATCGTCATTGGGGCCAAAGAAGAGGCCGAATACATGGTTGATGCTGCTGGCGGTGAAAGGAACTGTCACTCCTCGGACGATGACAGATGTCATCGTCTTACTTTCGATCGCCGCATAAAATTCCCTGACCAGAGTGTCGTTAAGCTCTGCCGGCTGCTCGGCAAAGTCCTCCCAAAGTTGTGCTGTTATGGCCTTTATAATGAACGGCCGGAGTCCAAAAAGAGGGGCATCTCTGTTATAGATGAAGCTCCGTTCCTCCCATAGTTCCTTTTTAGCGAACGGGGATGCTGCTGCTGAAGAAGAAGCGGCAGCAGCGTTCTGACGGGTTTGTCGTGAAGACATTTTGGTTGCAAGGGCTGAAAAAGAAAGAAAGTAGATAAAACTAGAAGGGAATAACAAGAGAGAAAATCAGAAGTGATGAAAAATGAAAAGGGGAAGGGGTTTATATAGCGGTCGAGTAGCTGCCCATTTAATGCCGCAACGGCAGGCGGGAATAACGGGGCGGCAGATTGGATATTGCGTGTCTGACGCGTCTGACACGCATTAATGCGTCTGCTGTGCGTCTGCCGCATGCTTCTTCGTCTGCTGTGCGTCTGTTGACAGCCTGTCAAATCCGTCTGCGCCGGCAGCCGAAACGACAGGTTACCATAAATGGGCTTTATTGGGCTGGTGGATGAGCGGTGGGCTTGGGCCACTTCTTCTTTCTCACTTGACTCCTTTATTTCCTAAAACTGAAATTAAAAACAAAACATTATTCGAATAAAATAAATCTAATTCCTAATAATAATAAATAATAAAATAAAAATAAAAATTAGGTTAAATTAGGGATGCCTTGTGGGGCATCACCTAAGGTAACCACTTCATGTATTCCTGGGGCTTCAGTCCCTTGATAATGCTTGAGGCGTTGTCCATTGACTTTGAATTGGTGCCCGTCCTTTAATGATTGAATTGTAATGGCACCATGGGGAAAAACTTGAACCACTTGGAATGGACCAGACCATCTAGATTTAAGCTTCCCTGGGAAGAGTTTCAACCTAGAATTAAACAACAATACAAGCTGCCCTGGGCAGAACTGACGTGGCAGCAACTTCTTGTCATGCCACTTCTTTGTTTTCTCCTTGTATATTCTTGCGTTGTCGTAGGCCATCGTCCGTATTTCATCGATCTCATTCAAATCTAATAGCCTTTTCTGGCCTGCCTTGTCCAAGTCCATATTTACTGCCTTGATTGCCCAATATGCCTTGTGCTCTATCTCGACAGGCAGGTGGCAGGTTTTCCCATAGATCAATCGGAATGGAGACATGCCCAATGGAGTTTTGAAAGCTGTCCTGTATGCCCATAATGCATCATTCAGAAGTAGAGACCAATCTTTCCTAGTAGGTTTAACCATCTTTTCAAGAATGTTCTTCAATTCCCTGTTGGAAATCTCAGCCTGTCCATTGGTCTGTGGGTGGTATGCTGTCGCGATCCTGTGCTTGACACCATATTTTCTCAAGGCGGCAGCAATTACCCTGTTGTCAAAATGTCTCCCTTCATCACTGATAATCGCTCTAGGGATGCCAAATCTAGAAAAGATGTTTTTGTGCAAAAACTTTTGGACTGTTTTGGCATCATTCTTTTGAGTTGCGATTGCTTCTACCCACTTGGAGACATAATCTACTGCTAGGAGGATGAAAAGATTTCCACACGAAAATGGAAAAGGTCCCATAAAATCAATCCCCCAAACGTCGAATATTTCGACTTCTAAAATATTCTGCAGTGGCATCTCGTTTCTCCTCGAGATATTACCTGTCCGCTGGCACCTGTCACAGTTTTTGTAAAATTCCTGTGCGTCCTTATACAGTGTCGGCCAGTAGAACCCTGACTGCAGCACCTTGGCAGCAGTTTTGTTGCCTCCTAAGTGTCCTCCATATTGTGAAGCATGACAGTGATGGAGAATGTCTTCTTGTTCTTCTTGTGGTACACATCTCCTTATAACCTGATCTGCGCACATTTTGAAAAGAAGAGGTTCGTCCCAATAATAATGTTTAACATCATTTTGAAACCTCTTCCTGGCTTGATAAGTAAGATCAGAAGGTAATATTCCACTAACTATAAAATTAACGAAATCAGCATACCAGGGAAGGTTAGAAGACTTACCTGCCGCCATGGCTGTCGCGACAGCTATTGTGGCAGCAAAGAGCTGCTCATCTGGGAAGGTCTCTAATATGTGTGTTTCATCTAAAAGTAGACTCTGTCCCTTCTCCAACCTCGACAAGTGATCTGCCACCTGATTTTCTGTCCCCTTTTTGTCTTTGATTTCAAGGTCGAACTCTTGTAATAGCAAGATCCATCGTATCAACCTAGGCTTTGCATCCTTCTTTGCGAACAAGTACTTAAGGGTAGAATGATCGGTGTGCACTATTACCTTCGTTCCAAGTATATAAGAACGAAACTTGTCGATGGAGAACACCACAGCTAACAGCTCTTTTTCTGTGGTGGTATAATTCACTTGGGCATCATTCAATGTTTTGCTGGCATAATATATGACATGAAACAGCCTGTCCTTGCGCTGCCCAAGTGCTGCCCCGACAGCATAGTCACTAGCATCACACATAATTTCAAACGGTTGCGTCCAGTCTGGTGGCTGTACTATGGGGGCTGTCACTAGCTTTTCCTTCAGAACCTTGAATGCTTCAGTACATTCTTCATTAAAGTCAAAGGGTCGGTTCTGCTCTAAGAGATGACATAGGGGCTTCGTGATTTTTGAGAAATTTGCAATAAATCTCCTATAAAAACCAGCATGCCCTAGAAAACTCCTAATTCCCTTGACTGTGGTTGGCGGGGGCAGCTTCTCAATTACCTCTATTTTGGCCCTGTCGACTTCTATCCCACGGCAGCTAATCTTATGGCCTAAAACTATCCCTTCATCTACCATAAAATGGCATTTTTCCCAATTAAGAACAAGATTAGCTTTTTCACATCTTTCAAGTACCTTTTTAAGGTTGCCGAGGCAGCTCTCAAAATCGTCTCCAAAGACGGAAAAATCATCCATGAAGATTTCGAGGAAGTCCTCTACCATATCGGAGAATATTGCCATCATGCACCTTTGGAAGGTGGCAGGTGCGTTACATAGGCCGAACGGCATCCTCCTAAATGCGTATGTTCCGTAAGGGCATGTGAAGGTCGTTTTCTCTTGGTCCTCCGGTGCAATAGCAATTTGATTATATCCTGAATAACCATCAAGAAAACAATAGTAAGGTTTACCCGCTAATCTATCAAGCATTTGATCAATAAAGGGTAAAGGAAAGTGGTCTTTTCGGGTAGCTTTGTTAAGCTTCCGATAGTCCATACAAACCCTCCAACCGGTCACAGTCCTGGTTGGGATTAACTCATTGTTTTCGTTGGTTATCACGGTCATGCCTCCTTTCTTGGGAACACATTGCACCGGGCTTACCCATTTGCTATCGGAGATGGCGTAAATAATACCAGCATCTAACCATTTAATTATTTCTTTACGCACTACCTCCTTCATTGCAAGGTTTAACCGCCTTTGGGCATCAATAGTCGGCTTATGATCTTCCTCCAGGAGGATTTTGTGCATACAGATTGCCGGACTAATGCCCTGAATGTCTGCTATCGTCCATCCTATCGCCCTTTTATGCTGCCTCAACATGTCGATCAGCTGTCGTTCCTGTTCCTGCGGCAGCTTAGCAGAGATGATTACGGGCAGTGTGTTATCACAACCAAGATAAGCATATTTAAGCTGCCCTGGCAGGGGCTTAAGTTCTAAGACAAGTGGTTCAACAGTAGAGGGCTTTTGGATTAAATGGTTATCCGAAGTGTAATTCAAGGGTTCGAATAACTTACCTGGACGATGGTCTAACCAGTTTACCTCCTCACGACCTTCAGTATCAGATGTATTGGATTCAGAGGAGTCACTGTCGTCGGTGCTGTCGTGACAGGTCTGTAGATGGCTGTCACAGCAGTGACCAAATTTTATATCACGGCAGCCCGACCTGATGCAGGGTTGATCAAAGGTCACCTCAATGATGGCCTTGCATTCCTCATCCACATCAGCATGTTTCATTGCTTGGAGAACATTCAACTTAATTTCTTGATCGTTTACGCGCATGGTGAGTTCTCCTTTTTCCACATCAATCAATGATCTTCCCGTGGCTAAGAAGGGTCGCCCTAGGATGACTGGTGCGTTCTCATCTGCCTCACAATCTAAAATAAGAAAGTCAGCAGGAAAAATAAGTTTATCCACTCTTACCAAGATGTCTTCAATTTTTCCCTCGGGGTGAACGTAAGAGCGGTCGGCTAGCTGTAGGGTAACTGTCGTGGGCCGCGCCTTGCCAATACCTAGTTTCTGAAAAACAGATTTGGGCATTAGATTAACACTAGCACCAAGATCACATAATGCCTTACCCACAAATTTATCGCCGATTACGCAAGGTATGAGGAAGCTCCCCGGATCCTTCTTTTTCTGGGGTGGTTGCCGATGAAGAATACTCATGCAACCTTCTTGCATCCTTACCGTTTCAAATTCCCCAAGTTTAGATTTTTTAGACATGACATCCTTGAGAAATTTAGCATAACCGGGCATCTCCCTAACAGCATCTAACAACGGAATATTGATATGAACCTGTTTAAAAATATCATAAATTTTTTTAAGTTGAGATTCATGCTTAGCTTGCTGTATCCGTTGCGGAAAAGGTGGTGGAGGACGGTAATCAGCAATGCGTCCTTCCCACTGCATGCGAATCTGAGGACGATACTCATCTTTTTTCTCCTCTGTCGCTTCTGCTGTCGTGACAGGCTCATCGGCAGCAGTCTGTTTATCACCTGTCGGGGCAGCTTCCTCGGCAGGTTTATCCAAGGCAGGTTCCTTTTCTGTTTCAGCTTCTTTTTCCGGCCCTGGTAACTTTTTCCCACTCCTAGTAGTAATTGCCTTACATTGTTCATGTGGGGGTGGTCTAGCATTTTCAGTATTGCTAGGAAATCCTCCATTCTGCCGTGGCTTAATATGCTGCGACACCTGACCCATTTGTGTCTCTAGAGATTTCAAGGTAGCCTCATGATTTGTCATTCTCATCTTGGTTTCATCCATAAAGTCTTCCGTTTTCTTGACAAACTTATTGATGTTCTCCATATACGTACCAGTCTGAGACATAAAGGTGGCCAGAGTCTGCTCCAATATACTACTCGTGGCAGGTGGTGGCTGCTGTTGTTGCTGAGGTGGCAGGTTCTGCGGCAGGTTCTGTCGCGTCAACAATCTAGGACCCCTGATTCTGATTATGCGCTTGTGGATTCAAGGCGTTGTTAGGGTTACTCCAGGAGAATTTGGGATCCTTCCTCCAATTAGGGTTGTAATTGTTGGAGTTGTAGTTCGGCTTGTAATTTCCAACATATTTTCCCTCTTCTATATTTATGGGGCATTCATCCCTACTATGATTTCCCTCACAAGTAGCACAAACTTCCTCGACAGCAAATCCTTGTAATTCATCATCATTCAATAACTTTTTCATGGCTTTAGTAAGGAATGCTACCTGCGATTTCATAGTGCTGTCGGCCTCATAGTCCTTGACAGCAAGTACCCGTTTACCTCCTCTTCTAGCGGTTGGAAACTGCTCCTCATTCTTAGCCAGATGTTTCAAAACTTGCAGGGCCCCGTCCGGATCTTTATCCAATAATAGTCCATTTGCTGCAGAATCAATTCGAATGCGAGTTTGTAAGTTAGCAGCATTATAAAACTTAGTTACCTGATTCCAGACGGGAAATCCATGCATTGGGCAATTTCGTAGAAGAGTTGTAAATCTGTCCCAGGCCTCGTGCATTGGCTCGTCATCTTCCTGTTGAAAAGTAGCAATTTCATTACGTAATCGCTCAGCTAAATGTGAAGGATTAAAACGAGACAAAAATTCACGAGTTAAATCTGCCCAAGTCATAATAGAACCCGGTGTAAGTTTATTCCACCAAGTTTTAGCTCTGTCCCTCAATGAATGGGGAAATAACCGAAGCCTCAGTATCTCCGGACTAACTCCTGGTAGTCTAAACGAACCACAGATCTCCTGGAACGTTTTGAGATGCTCCCTAGCATCTTCTGTCGCAGAACCACTAAACTGCCCGGCGTTGTTGATTATACTAAACATGACAGGTTTAAGCTCGAAGTTGTCAACATCAATATCCGGCAGTGTGGTCTCCAGCTCTACATGATCGTTCAACATGTAATCACGACATGACCGTCGTCCACCTGCCGCGGGCGGGTCACCGACAGGCGGGATTTCTTCACCGATAGGCTGATTACGGGCCATCTGCTCTAGCTCTTTCTCAAGGTATTCTTTTCGGTCTAAGAGGTGGCGAATCTGTTTCTTGAGATTAAAGGAACGTTCGATCTCCGGATCTAATTTATACTCAGGATCTTCACCTCTTTTCGATCTGCGCATAAATAGAAAAACCTTGTGAAAAGCAAGAGTTTAAAAACGCAAAAGAAAAATTAAAGAAAAATAAAAATAAAAATAAAAACAAAAACAAGAACAAGAACGAAAATAAAAACAAAAAGTGCAAGGAAAGGAAGGTGTAGTTATGTTGCCAATCCCCGGAAACGGCGCCAAAAACTTGTTGCGTGTAAAATAGTCTATCGCAATTATAGTGCAAGTATACACGACGCAAGTAGTAAAGTGATACGAAGTATCGGATATCGTCTCCACAGGGATTGGGCTAATGACTTCACCTTATTTCACTGCACAAAGTAAAAGTAATAGTTTGAGAGAATTGTCACGAAAATAGTAAGGAAAACGCAAATAAAAGAAGTAAGATATCAAGATAGAGAGAATGGGCTGGTATTGAGTTGCTCGGTAGTGCAGGTATTGAATTGCTTAGGATCTCCAGTTCTGTCGTCGCACCCGTCGCCGACAGCACCTGTCGCGGCGTCTGTTCGTTAGCTGTCGCGGCAGCGAACACTAACTCCGTACTTCAAGCTTGGAAAGAATCCCAGATCTGCCTTGCCCTATCCCTAGGCACAAGTCTGTCGGCGATCACGTCTTTGATGATACCTCCCGGCGTGAATCGAAGGATGAACACCGATGTGTATGAATTCTTCTTTAGCCACTTAACCTCGCCCTATCCCTAGGCACGAGATGGTTCAACTATAAACTAGAGAACGCGCTCTTATCTCTTTCGTATACTTAACTCTCCCGATGCTAAGTAAATGGATAACCTCACAATGCTTTCCCGATGCTCTTGCAAGATATTAAAACCAAGATAAAAGAACTTGAAGTTTATTTTATTGAACTTGAAAAAATCCTAAAACAAAGCAACCCTTGCAACTACTTTACAAAACAACCCGTAGCCCTAGGGGGAATTTAGAACATATCGGTGACAGGTAAACGACAGGGTTTAGGTTTCGGTTATGGGGTGATCGGTTATACCCTAGGTTTAATCTATGCCCTTTATATAAGCTTTGGGCTCAAGTTATCTAAGGTAACAAGGATTACAACTTTAATTAAAAGTAAGATTCTAATAAAGACTAAATCTCTAAGGATTCCTACTTTTCAGCCGCCTCCTTGTTTCATGGAAATTCTTCTCCTTGAGCTTTGGCTTGACTTATCTTTTGATCCGGGGCTTGGAAAAATATTCGGCTTCCACACGACAGACGAGCAGATTTTTCTCTATCTATCGAGGTCCACTTGACTTTTCCTCTTCATTAGTCTGCTGTCACCATGCTGTCACGACAGGTCCATGACAGGTTCGTCTTCTTCAGCTGCTTGTCCAGTTCAGCTCTCCTGCTTATCTGCCCTGCGCCTGCCTTCGACATCTACTGTGACAGATACCTGCAAAAATAGCCATCTTTCAGTAGAATCCGTGCCTTTTATATAATTGTGATGTTTTATTGAAAACTAACCTAAATGCAATGCAATGATGCTTGAATGCAGCAGAAATATGGGTTAAAAAGGGTGTAAATAATAGAACTTTTACGCACTCAACACTTACCATAACGAAGATAAAATCTAAAACAACAAACACATAACACACAAGAAAACATTGGGTTAGCAAGGGCAAGGATCCAAGTTCTCAAGCTCTTTAAACCAAAACCATTTTCCAATAACAACACCTAGCAATGGGAACACTCGACTAAACTTCAACCAATAGCAAGAACAATAAAACATGCTTTCATACACCATGCAATGGAAAACAACCCAAACAAACCAACTTATCTTCCTGAGAGACCTCGTAACCGAGGCTCTGTTACCACCAAATGTAACCCCCTCGTCTTGGCCTAGACAACAGACCGAACTGAACGGGTTACACGGGGAAAATTGAAGCAAAACCCGTAAAGGTCTCACTCTGATTAGTTACCCTATTTTTTTATTTTATTTATAGTCTAAATATCACATTTAATCCTATGCGTGAATATAACAACGAAAAAGTGAAGCGGAATACGAACCAAACAGAGAACATACGATAATTTAAATTTACCAAGTGGTTATTAGTCAAGTTTCATGCACACGGGCCAAAACCATTACAAAGGGGAACATATAACTCAACTAGGAAGCATACGAACAATAGGGACTAAAACGCAACATTTGGAAACCCTCGAAGATGCCTTTTAACCATTTTAACTGCCTGCGTTTCGAAACAGGCCTGCCCGTTCCGAAATGTGGGCTTCATTAAAAAAGTGACATCATGTCGTTCCGAAACGATCCCACATTGTTCCGAAACATGAGCCTCTAGTGGCCAAACGTACCGAAACGACCCTACATGGTTCCAAAACAGGAACCTCTAGTGGCAAATCATACCGAAACGGCACCACCCCTGTTCCGATATGGGTACTCCTGGAGCTCGACCGTTACGAAACCATATTAGGCGTTCTGAAACACATGGACACAATTTGGCCCGAAAATACATTTCGGTATCTCCAAACGTCCCCAAACTTACCCCGAACCATCACAAACCACATGACATCTTAATATACAATCAAACTAGAGGCAAGAAACCCTAACCACGACTTCAAATATACATACACACAACAAAATGGATCTCAACTCAAAGCACATAAGAACACTTAACATTCAAAACCACTAACAAGTCAAAACACATAGCAATTCATCCAAGGCCACAACAAACCTCAACATAATATCGTGTCAACATTTAAAACATGCTAGCAACCTAAGCAAAGCCAAAATATAGGAGTTTGAACACCAACTACCTAACAAAAAATCTTGTATTCCCAATGTCTAAGCATTATTACAACCACAAAACCATACTTTAAGCTTAGCAAGAACTCCTCCCTTGCCCACTTGCCTCCCGAAGCCTCTAACGATCTACATTGTTGGAAAAAGAGAGCGTAAGCTTAAAAGCTTAGTGAGCGGAGCTTTAAAAACACAACAACAATGCAGTTTAAAACACATATCTTAGTTTTTAAAGCAAAACCATTAAGGAAGAGAGGTAATAACGCAAACATAGACGAAACATGGTTGGCACATGCACAACCATTCCCGGTGGGACTACACATCACCGTACACAACAACTAGCATTTTCTGATGGGACTACACCTTATCGTACTCATCTAGTAGTCACTACCAATAGGACTACACATCACCGTAAACAACGACTAACCATCACATGAGGCTCGACATCAACTACGACAACACAACAACAATAAAACGGGATAAAACCAATCCACATTCAACACCACAACACACATACTCGCGAAAGCCAATAATCAACTAAACAAGGCGAGAATAGATAAACTTACACTTGGGTCTAGGTTAGCCCCTAAGGCTCCACCCAAACCCCAAGAAACCTTCATTGAGCATATTTAAAAACTCAAAACAGTTTCCACTCACCGATAGAGCCCAAATGAAAGCCGAAATTCCGATATCAAGCCTCTGTAGAACCTGGTATTGCGTCCAAAGGAACCAAACTCATTTCCCATGTTTCTAATCAACCAAAAACAAAGTGTTACTCCCCTACTTTTCCATAAATTCACTGTCAAACACCAGTTCACAAATATACAACATTCTCTCAACGATTCAAAGCAAAAATCTATCAAAATATCATCAAATCCGTTCTTAAGCAAAGCTCATCAATAACCCATCGATTTAAACATCCAAAACACTTCTAAATATACCTAAGAGCATCAATTCAAAGCTGGTAACCCATCAGGTCTCATTTCCCCACATTTTCAAACCGAAAACTTAAGAAATTTCACCCCAAACACCACTTCTAAGCATAGTTTCGGGTTTGGTTGATTAAAACGTCAGTTCAACACTCTATCAACACCAAAATATGATTAACTACTAACCCAAAATGTTGTTTTCACCAAAAAGCTTAAACCTTTCAAAAAAAAACCCCTTTTTACCAAAATGTTGAAACTTGAGAAAATCTCCAAGACTTGAAAGAAAAATGCTTAAAATAAGACTAGAATAAAGAGGGGAACAAAACCAAGTGCTTACCTCTTTGAAATCTTCAAAAATGATGAAGCTTGGTGGAAAAGTGAGTTTGGCTATGGTGTTGGAAAGTTTAACGTGAAAAATGGGGTTTTGGGGAAGAAGATGGGATAAATCCCCTTTTTGAAATATCTTATTTTATTAAATTAAAAAATCATCTCAAAACTCATTTTTTCCATTTACCAAAACAACCCTCTTTAAAATTCCCTTCTTCTCTTAAAGTCTTTAAAATATATAATTTAAATCGTTTTCCCCAAATTTGCTTAAACCGAACTGGCTTACCAAACCCAGATATCTCCCGAGCCCCAAACTCGGGCATTACAGATCACCTTCTTATGCTCAATCCTCTGGCAGCTTTCCACTAGATTGCGTAGTAGGGGAATTGCGGAAGACGTGAGGGCAGCATCAATACTGCCTGCTGCGGCTGGGGTGGCGGTAGCTTGGGACGACGGTTGGGCAGTGGAAGTTGTGTCAGGCTCCGCACTATGCATCATTTGTTGGCGTACCCTTCTTGTCCATGCTTCCTTGGCATGAAGAATTTTATCTTTTGGCTGCAGCGGCACGCCAAAATTGGCACACAGGCCAGTGATGAGTGCAGGGAAGAAGAGTGGACCTTTGACGGTTGGCTTTTTTGCGTGGGCATAGATCTTCTTTATTATTACTTTGCCAACGTTGATCTGCCACCCCTTCATAATACTACAGATAAGGGCGAGCCGCGACATATTTATTGTCGATACGTGTGAGGTTGGCATCAGGCGGCACTGGACAAAGTAACTCCAAAGGGCTACCTCTGGCAACAAGTCTCGGTGGTTGATTGACTCGTTGTTCTTGCTTGTTAGCCATTTGGTGTTTGGCTTGTAGAGTTCCTTCTAGATCTTGTTGTCGTCAACCCCCGTCAGATATGATTCCCACTCTCCATGCCGGTCGTCGTTGATCTCTATGCTGTAAAAGTTGTTAATCATGTCACCATTCGACTTAACACCTTCTCCCCGGACATAGACGAAAGGGCTCTCTGAGTTTGGCTGGTGGGCGTAAAACTCTCGCACATGGTTGCTATTGATCCCTTTTGGCTGCCGTGCGAATTGGTCTCAGCCCCATATTGTGGATCCTCTTGAACATGAAAGGTTCCAACCGAAAATCACCATCAGACTGGTGTATTGGAAGCATATCTCCTCCCATAGGTTCCTTTCTCTGTAAAACTGGTTGTAGGTATCCTCGACATCAGGTTTCAAGAACCTTTTGTATGAAGTTTTGGAGGTGGCGGCGGGTTTCTGTGATGAGGCCATAATTTGTGGAATGATTGTTTATCCTAAAGAAAGCAAAAATAATGTGAAAGAAAGTAAAACAAAGAAATCTTGGAAGCAAAGATTGTAAAAAGAATTCAGAGCAACGTAGAGAGCAACGTGAAGAATGGCGTGGTAGAATAGTTGGCCTTATATAGCTGTTTCTCTCTACTGCCTTGGCGGGCACGTTGTCAACAGGCGACAATTATTGTGGCGCGAATAACAGGGTTCTAGCTGTTACGCAGATAACCGTTCCGCTTGATGGGGCGAAATATAGCCGTTATGAAGCCATTAGCCGTTATGCTTATCTACCTTGGGCTGCCCTGGCCGCTAGTTGGGCCTCTCTTTTGTTCTTGCATCTTTCTTGATCTTTCCTTCAATCCTAACCTGAAATAAATTTAATACAAAAATTAAATAAAAATTAAATCTAATCATAATACTAAAAAATAAATTAAAAATAAAAATTAAAAATAATAATTAGGTTATGTTGGGTTGCGTTTTTCCCAAGCATAGCCACTTCCTGGGGGTTTTGTATTTGGCTAGATGTCTGGGCATGTCCTTCCCCTCCTCGGGTGCATGTTGCTGCCAACCTTGCTGCCCTGGCGAGACATACACCAAGAAAGCAAATAGGCTTTTTTTTGAGCAAATAAATAAAAAGAGATTTAATGTGCAAAAACTAAATAAGAGTGCAGAAATTCAAACGTAGTTGCTGTTGCCAATCCCCAGCAACGACGCCAAAAACTTGTAGAGTGTTAAAGTGTTCTCCATTTATGAGCGCAAGTGCACACTCTTGTCAAGTTATAGTATAAAATATACTGTCTCCCATAGGGATTGGAGCAACTCTTATGAATGGTTTCCTGCATAAAGATTTAGTAAATGCGCCATTAAATCTCATGATGTGGAAATATAAAAACACAAATAAAAATAAAGATAGTGACGAGAGAGAGATGATATAAGAGAGATTTGGGGCGATAAGCTGGGTAAGACTAGTGTAGTTCAGTAGCGTGTGGACTACATTGTAAAGTCCGAGTATGTTTTGTGTTGCCAAGAGATGCTGCCTCGGCGGGTATGGTGGGCGGCAAACTACGACCCTGTTACGCAGCCGCAACAGGTTACTGACATTGCAAGGGAGTTTACTATCTCGGCAGGTGGAACAGAAAGAAGTCCTGGCGGCTCGTCTGGCAGACATTCTAAGTTCGACAGGATAGTCGACAATGATCCCTCCTATTTCTAGGTTAGAATGCTCGAGATGCTAACTTGAGGACTAGTGTGGAACCAAGTTAGTCACGCCTTGGTGAGTTGTGACCGTGCTTAACCCTTTTCGTGAGCCTTGCACTTTCGTGCCCGACAAATAGATTTTCTCTTCAACTGACTGGTGTAGACTAATTGAACGAACAAGTAGCATGGATTAAGTAAACTTAGAATTTTTATTGAAACAACTCAAAGCTATAAAACCGTTTCCCTCAAACTACTTTACATACACACGCCTAAACCCTAATTGAGTTGGGTCGCGACCCCCAAGATATCTCCTCATCTACACTCTCGTCAACAGATGTCGTTGATCCCTCACGACATGCCCCTATACACTTACATGCATTGGACGTTGCCTTATACTTTAAATACAGACTCCTTTATACTTTAAATACAAACTCTTTGGACGTTGCCTTCTTCCGCAAGTAAGGATAAGTGCTCCTACTTATCGATCTTGAATTAACTCTACCGGCCGCTACAGGCTTCATGAAATTGGAAGATTGAGCTCATTGGGCTTAGGAAATTGCCCTCTTGAAATCGTGACCCATCTTGACTAAGTCGGTGTAACTCCTGCTCGGGCGGCTCTGGGCGGCAATGCTGCTTCGGCAACGTCCTTGGCGACATCTTGAGCTGCTTCAGTACAGCTCTTTTAATTCTAGCTTTCTTGTCTGGTCCTGACCTTTCCTCTTCTAGCTATAGCACCTGAAAATATAAACTAAACTAAAACAATAACTTTTCTCAACTAAACATAAAATATTCAATAAAAGCATGGTATAAGAGAAGATATTGTTATAATGCATGCAATGCACCTAAATATGCCTAAATGATCTTAAGGACAACAATAACAAGGGCAAGAATGTGTACAAAATATAGAACTCATGGACACTCTACACACCCCCAAACTCGAACTATTGCTTGTCCTCAAGCAATGCAACCTAACAAGTAAATATGCCCTTAGCACAAAGTTAATAGAAACAATAGCCTGCAACTTGATTTCTTACCTCAAGGTTGTGGCACCTATTTAATGTTAGTGATAGGGAGTGACATGAAATAACTTAGATTTATTTTTCTTAATGCCAATGCAGTGTGTGCAGGTCTGTATTCATGATAAACATGCCGAAGTTGCCAAGTTAACAAAGTATGCCTAAAATAATTAAGTTACTTGAAAGGATACAAGTTGATGCCTTGGCAGCACAATTGGGCACTTTTATTCTCTTTTCTGATCATGGCTTAAGGGCTTCAGCTCATCACAACTATTCTATGGGTTTGAAGCTAAGATAGGTGCATTCTACAAAACTCTGAACCCTGTGAATAGAGTCATCCCGTGAAGACTTTCATTCACTCTTGTTAATTTTTCCGTCACTTGGCTTAGATTCATGGACTTTTGATAGCAGCGGAGTGTCCTTGCTCATGATCCTTCCTAGATCATGTTTCGGTAACCTCTAGGGTATTTACTCTTTTTATCTAGAGCCTATTTCGGGAACCTCTAGGATTTTCATTTTCTTTGTTGTGTTGCCATGGCAGCAAACCTGTATTCAATCAAGAAACTTTTATTAAGTAAGGCAGGCAGTATTAAACTCAAAACTCAAGCAAAAATTCAACTTTTAACAGACAAGTGTAAAGATAATTGTCAAAAAGGAAAATTTTCTAAGGTACTTTTCATGCTTCTTCCCATAGTTAGGTATAATTTTTTTTAAAATGGTGCGAATATATGTAATCGGGTAAGCTATCATAGGCACAAGTTTTGAACTAAAGATTTCTATTTCATTAAGTGCTTAGGGGGCAAAATTTACAAATGCATCTAAATGCTATGAACCTAAAACAAATAAGACTAATTCCCTCCAAACTCTTCTTTATTCCTGATACTGAACAATTTTTTTTCACAAAAGAAACCTAAAAATATTAGAAGCTTTGAATCTCAATTTATCAAGGCTATGATTCTTCTTGTATTCATGTGCCAGAAGCTTTGAATCTTCATTGGAAATGCAACACAATAACTTCACTATGTAGAAATGGCGAATGTTGCCCAATATATAATATAAAACAAAAGATAATTATATATTGAATTAATTGCACCAGATGTTTTCAAACTATAATCTTTATTTTAAATTAGTCCTCAAACTTTTAAACATTTCAATTTCATCCTCAAACTATAACCTTCATTTTAAATTGGTCCCCAAACTTTTAAGCATTTTAATTTCATCCTCAAACTATGACTCATTCTAAATTGGTCCTCAAACTTTTTGAACACTCTAATTTCATCCTCAAATTATCAATATATAATAATCATATCTTATGTTAATAAAATTGTTATAAAAATTGTTAATTGTCATGAAACACTTATGTATATTATGTAATAATATGATGTGGTAGAAATGATAATTTGATGATGAGATTGGAACATTCAAAAGTTCGGAGACCAATTTAGAAGGAGGGTCATAGTTTGGGGATCAAAATGGAATATTTAAAAGTTTGTGGACCAATTTAAAATAAAAGTCATAGTTTATAGATGAAATTGAAACATTTAAAATTTAAAAACTACTTTAGAATAAATGTCATAATTTGACGACGTGTGATACAATTAACTCATATATTTTACGTTGTTTCGAAGAATAACTATCAAACATGTAATATCATAACATACTTCTTTAATAAAATTATCCAATAAAATATACTTCGTTTGTCATTTTAAATAAACAAAAGTTCAGCCATATCTTGGAGGTTAAAAAATAGCCAAGTACTATTAGAATTAGGGGGTAAAGTTCACAAATGATAATTGAACTTTGTTAAAAATAATAAAACGATAACCAAACTTTCAAATGTTACAAAATGACAATTAAATTTTATATTTTGTAACAAAATGGTAACTCGGCCGTTAAACACTTAACGAGACTGTTATGAAACTTTGTATAATAGCATATTTAGTCCTTCATATTTACACATTCAATCAATTTAGTCTCAATTTGAAAAAAAATTAATAAATTCAGTCTTTATTATTTACACATTCTTTTAATTTGGTCCTACTTATAATTGGAGAGTCCACGAGAAAAGAAAAAAGAAGTGAAAGCTAGATATTTTGCATTATGATGTGGGTTTCTTCCCTTGGAAATTAAACAAATTCTCACTATTGAAATGGAAAAAGCTTCATGCTTGTTTTGTGGAAGAGTTCCTTCAACAAAAACAAGAAAAGCTTTGACTTTGAGTGTTGGTCAATTAATAGCAGGCAACTTAAGTTGTTTTCCCAGAATTATATAACTCAAGCTTACAGCATATTCGAAGAAATATCAATTCACTATAGCTTGGTGTTTGGTGCAAAGTCCATGGCAGTCTTGCATATCTTTTGTTTATATATATATTTATATATATAAAGGGAGGTTCTGACTGGTACCCATTATTGCCAACTCAATTTTGAAGTTTACCAAAATGTTAAATAAGACAATAATATGGGATAATATGTCAATTAAACAAAACCATCTTAGTATTACTACATCTCTATGTCGTCCTGCATTTATGTTGCTTCTTAATCCAACTTAGGCAAACAAAACTTGCATGATTCTACCCTTAAGAATTCCTATAGGGTTATATAAGCGGAAAAGAAAGCAGCGGTTTCTAGAAGTTTCTTGTTGCATAGGTCAATGAGTTTTAGAGTGCATGAATGCGTATGTTGATGTGGTTGTGGTTGTGGTTGTGCATGCCTGCTGTTAATTGACCAACACTCAAAGTCAAAGCTTTTGTTGTTGTTGTTGAAGGAACTCTTCCACAAAACAAGCATGAAACCTTTTCCATTTCAGTAGTGAGAAATTTGTTTAATTTCCAAGGGAAGAAACCCACATCATAATGCAAAATATCTAGCTTTCACTTCTTTTTTTCTTCTCTCGTGGACTCTCCAATTATAAATAGGACCAAATTAAAAAAATATGTAAATAATAAAGACTGAATTTATTAATTTTTTTCAAATTGAGACTAAATTGATTGAATGTGTAAATATGAAGGACTAAATATGCTATTATATAAAGTTTCATAACAGCCCCGTTAAGTATTTAACGGATGAGTTACCATTTTGTTACAAAAACATAAAGTTTAATTGTCATTTTGTAACATTTAAAAATTTAGTTACCGTTTTATTTTTTTAACAAAGTTCAGTGACTATTTGTGAAATTTACCCTAAAATTAAATATCGTGATTTTGGGCTTGATGAGTTTTTTTTTTATCAAAAAGAACTTTCATAGATAAAACTAGGAGGAGGTACAAGGATAAAGACAACGGGCCCCACAACTATGCTGGCGCCATGCACAAACGTAAGGAAACAAACACCTAAACCATGCAAAAAGCACGTACATAAAACAACGGTCAGCAAGTCAACCAAACTTGATTCCGGTAAACAGATCTTGCGGATCAGGGAAGACCGGACCATATAGCCAAAAGGACAACGATGTCTCACTACAGGGAGACGCAACATTCTTCTCCAGCATCTGAGATGTGAAGGAAGATAAAAACCAGTGATACCCTATGCATTTATGAGGAAGAACAAAACGGCTTCTCGCCAAACTTAGCCGACTTTGAGCTACCGCCATTGCGCCTGGAAGTTCTATCCAGAGACAGGCTTTCGATAGATAGTCGGTCCTTATCAAGGCGTCGACAACAGCACATCGCCGGTGAGGGGACTTTGAGAAACCAAGATCAACCTCCTGCACAGTAAAATCATAAAAGCCGCAACTAAAAAAAGAGCACGGAAAAGAAACATAACTACGATAGTTCTTCAGATCATCAAGGTTCCAGCCGAAAGCAATGATCCAAAGGGAAGGGAGAGACGTCTGCATTATCCAGCAATCCTTCCTTTCACTGGACGCGGTCTTTAGCAGACTCATTAAGCTGACGGATAACTCTCAGGGGAGTTATCCGTGGAATCATTCTCAATAGGGCTTAGAGATTGTGGAGAGAAGGATGGAGGGGTTGGGATTTCTTCATCACTGATATGAATTTCTTCATTCAAGAAAAAATTATCATCAATACACATTGACGGATTTCGAGTTATCTTCTTCCCAAAGGGGTCAATTCCCAGTTCAATAAGACTCGCCTCATCAACCAACAATCTAGTATATTCCATATTGAACTTGCGTCGAGCAGCCTTCTTTATGAGAGTCAATCTCTTCACCCTGAATGTTCTCCCTTTTTTGGACCGTTCCACTTTCTGGATAATCTTTGAGGAATTAAAAATAGAATCAGGGAATAGAGCTGCCTTAATAAAGTCATCCCCTGCTGCCTCGTTGCTTTCCGAAATGCACCAGTTGTGCTTGCCAACTTCCATGATGGTGCTTGACACTTTTTCCCACAGTTCACGTCGTTTAGCAGGTCCAAATAATTCGAATTGTTCCTCCTCTCTTTTCCTTTTACGTTGAGCTGAAACTTGCATTTTATCAAAACCGTTGGCAAGAAAATTACCCCATGTCGTGCAGCTTTGGATATCCGCAATCTGAAGAGGAGACTTCACGCAGAGATTTGAAGCAATCTTGGGATTCGGATCCAAAAAATCTCCTTGTGTAGACACAGGAAAGGTGATGGAACCTGGGACATTTCTATTGTTGCTGCAATCCCAGTTTTCAGGAATGGAAACAAGGGGTTGACCTTTTGTGGGGTTGAAATAACCTTCCAAACATCCTTGGCTGTCGAAATCTTAGGGTGAATCTCTTCCTCGTCTGCCAGCTCTGTGTTCTGCCCAAAAGAAACGTCCTTTCGCTCAGCACCATTGTCGTTTTGCGTGAGCTGGCTCTTCCCACTACGCTGAGGTTTGGGAATGTTCCTGGCCGATTTGCTGGGTGTCGTTGCCTTCGATTTTCCCCGGAAAGGGGCTCGTAACCACGGCCCAAATTTTCTGGTGAGTTTGAAAATAGTAACATCGAAGCTACAGTCTCTCTCGGCATGTCCTAGTCTCCTGCAGCGAAAGCAAAACTTGGGGAGCCCCTCGTACTTGAAGGCTATCTCAAGCGGTTTGTCTTTCTTACGGTTGAGGACGAAACCCGTCTTCAACGGATCTTCAACACGAATGGCGACTCTGATACTTAGCTCATCTGGCTAGAATGTCTTGTTCTCATCGTCTAAAGTCGAACCGTAGTAGACAGGGAACAATCTTCCGATCCTTCTGATGTTATCTGGAGTGCTTAAACCGATTGGGAGGTGATGGATTTGCACCCAAAATTCCTCTGTGGAAAAATCAATTTCCTCAAGAGCTTTTTCGGGTTGTCAGTCTTTGAGTATCATCAGGGAGTCCTGGATAGACCATGGCCTAGCTCCCATAATCCTCAGCCTATCATACGGAGAATCGAACAGGAACAAATAGAAATTTCTGCCAAGCTCGTGGCACTCCAACTTGTCGCACTTCCATGCCTTTTTAAGGATAGCAGTTAAGGCTAAAATTTTGATGGGGTATGGTGTTAAGAGTTTACCTACCACAACCAGATTTTTCAGCACTGCATTTACTTCGCTATCCTCATTAAGTTCTAACTCATCGACATACTCCTAACTTAACAGATTGGGGCCTGAAGGGTTTGTTGGGAAATTATTGTTGACCACACCAGTGCTCAGCGATGAGCAGATGTTCTCCATAGTGGTAGGGTAGTAATGGACACGATCGACAACAGACAACTTTTGACAGTCCAGGGGGAAAGAGGCCCAGGACACAGTAGGAGAACAAACGAATGAGACTGGGAGAAGAACAAGACTAACCGCAGCATAGGCTCCAAACCAGCTCAACCACCGTAGAGGTCACACCATCTTGCTTGGTTTCTCAAATGCAGAAGAAGGCAGATGAGAGGTACAGCTGCAAAACCTGGACTTTAGAAAAGGTCGAGAGAGAGCTTGCTTTGAGTTTCCCTGAAATCATTACCCCTTCAAAAAAAAAAAGAGAAATTGGGCCTTGATGAGTTTCTGTATCAAGTAATGAGGCCATGACATTCTCTATGCTTGGTCTTTTCTTCACTCTAACAACTAACAAGTGGAATATTAAGCTCATATAACAAAATAATTTCCTTTCTTCTACGCTAAAGAATTTTCTATTGTTTGTAATTATTAACCATGGATCAGAAAATCAGATAACCAAAATCTGGTTTAATGGTTATAAACCAGCGTAAAAACAGTTTAATAAGAAACATTTTATTTGTAATTAATGAGATATAAAGATTTAATAATTTGATTTTATATTTGTTATTAATTGCAAATTAGCTGGACTTTTCCTGCTTAGAGAATTACTAGTTAAAAAGTAAAGGATTTGAGGTCTCTTTCATCAGCAGATTTGTTGTAGGAAATATATGGATCCTCACCGGAGGCACCAATCAGTCCTGAACATATTTGATATACAACTCCTGCAATACTCTTTAAGCTTGCAGGTCCTGAGCACGGAGCTGACTATTTTTAGGTATAAAATCAGTGTTCAACCTATTGACTGCTTGATCCCTATCGGGTATTGCATAAACACATTATGAGCTACCCCTTAATCTAGTTTTCTCCATTCACACGGTTAAAATTCGAACCTTTGACCTTATTTAAGAGATATAGTGCATATAACTTTAAGTTGGAGTTTATTCCAACTATTCAAAACAAATAGAGTTTATTCTGAATTATTTCCTTTGCATATTACTTTTATGCGTGAACTACCCTAATTTTCCTATTTTGATATCAAAACATATATATGCACTGGTATATAATGTCATGTGTGATGCATGTCAAAACGTTATTAGTGTATTCTCATATAAGATATAAATGTAAACTACATGATTGGTCACTTACGTTCTACAAGTGTTCTTTTTGCTCACCAAATTTCAAGAATACATTACATTTTGGCCACTTACGTTATCAATTTGTAATGTTTTGGTCACTAAGACGTTAGTTTGATGACATGGCATCTTAATAAAATGGGATGATTTTTAATTTGACTCTTAAATTTTAAACAAAATACTAATTTAAAATCTGAACTTTAGATAAATATCAATTTGACCCCTAAATTTTAAATAAAAAATTAATTTGACCGCTAAATCCAACAAAAGTCTCTTGTCGCCAGCCACCGGCATTGACCACTATTAAACCCCAAAACTGCACACTAAAAAATACGCTGAAGCAAGAGCCCTTATGTGACTATTTTACCAATTTTTTTTTACAACAATAAGTTTATCTTCTCCTATGTTAAAACAATCATTTTACGAAAGAACCATAAAAAAACATTTAGAAGTATAAAATATCTTACCATCATAGTGCGAACAAAACCCCACTAGTAGTATCATTAGAGGTGATAATGAGCCCGACCGGCTCGCAAGCTACTCAAGTTCGACTCGGTCAAAAATCGGCTCGAATAAGTTTGATTCGAGCGTGCTCAGCTCTAGACCTAAACTAACCGAAGCTCGACTCAAAAAGTTCGTGAACATGATCGAAATATATATATACTCAAAAAGCCCGGCTCAAAAAATTGTGAATGTGCTTAGTTGAAGGGGTTTTGAACTCATGACCTATGCTTGCTAAAGATGTGCCTTAGCCATTTAAGCTAAGGTCAATTTTTGTTATAACATGTTGTTAATCTTTAAACATTATCCTTGGATATATTCAAAATTTAAATAAAAATCTAAGAAGACTGATAGTTCCTCCATAATTCCCCCATGCTTCGAGAAACCAGAATGTTCTAAACCTTCCCTCTCAACCATCCGTTTCAACGTCTGCTCCTCTGATCTCGGTCAAACATCCCACCGTGTTCGTCACTGGCTGTACCAACGGGAGCATCGTCTCACCCGAATTACATTGTCGTCCTTCACTCGCAGTGACGTCGTGCCATTCTACGTAGAGAACCACCTGAAAGTTCAACGTTAACCTAAGGTTTCCCCCTCTATTTTCGGTCGTTTACGCCACTATGGGTCATCCCTTCCGTATTTAAAGAAATATATTACATTAACTTTAGTTAATAATACAACCGGTGGTTTGTTAATTGATGAATAATTAGGATAAAATAGAGGATGATTTTGGTACAGCTAATGGCATCTATAACTGACTTCTTTAGTTTTATGCTATTGTATTGAAAGTGAAATCGGTGACTGCTCCATCTTGTGGTTCCTAAGAAAACTTGCCTTTTATTAATATTTGTGGTTATGATTTCACTGATTTTTATTTGAAACTTACCCTTTATGATTGATGGAACTTATGGTGTTTGAATTTTGAAACTTCCCGTTTATGCTATTGTATTAAATAATATTTATATTTGATTTGTAATCTAGGAATGTCTACTACTGGATTAGAAATATCATATGGTCATTCAACTCTTATTGCAAAGGAATTTGGGGTGAATTTGAATGATACAAATAAAATGGATGAAGATAAAATTGATCTAGAAAATGCAGAAGCGTCTGTTCCCCAAACTAATGCCACCAATAATAATAGTGAAGATCGTAATATTGAAAATGAATCCGCATCATATCCTTTTAAGAGAGAAAAAATATGTTGTTTGGAAAGAATTTGGGGAACCTCAACGTTAAAAAAACTCTAAAGTTTAAAAAGTTTTTTGTCTGTATTGTAAGACTGTTCTAATTGTTTCTAAAGGTGGTCTTACGAGTCATTTAAAGCGTCATTTATATAAATGTTCACAAAGAAAAGTACACATACGGCAACAAAAGTTGATCAACTTTTTTTTTATTTAATTCAACTACGAGTTCTCCAAATTATAAATTTTTTAGTGCTCTTCATGATGGTAAGTTTAATCTGCTGAAAATGAGAGAAAGAATTGTACATTAAATTTTTATTCACGAGCATGCTTTTTTCTATTGTTGAAGAAAAAGGCTTTAATATGATGTTGAAGAAGAAAATACTAGAATGGAGAAGTGTGTCACGCCATACTATAAGAAATAATTCTTTCAAAATTTATGAGATAAATAAGAATAAGTTGAAAAATGTGAACATAATTTGTTTGACCACTGATCTATGGTGTTCCAAACCTCAAAAGATAGAATATATGGTTCTTACGACTCATTTTGTTGATCAAGAATGAAAACTTCAAAAGCAAGTGCTGAATTTTGTCCACATAACTCTTCCTCAAAAAGGCAAAGACATAACTAATTGCATTTTTAAATGTTTAAAGGAGTGGGACATCGAAAAAAAGTAAGTTCAATACTTTTAGTCTTTTACAAATATTAACTTATTACCAAATTAGCACTAACCAATTTTATATTTTTGTAGGTATTCACAGTTTTTATAGACAATGCTTCTGTAAATGATTCTATCATACAAATCATGAAAAGATATTTTCTCACTGACTAAGAAGTTGATTTGTGATAGAAAATTATTCCATGTTCGTTTTTATGCTCACATTTTAAATATTATAGTTTAGCACAGTCTCAAACAAGTCAAAACAATCACCAAGAAATTTCACGATATAGTTATTTATCTAAATGGAAGTGAACAACGATTGTAGAAGTTTTCCGAACTTGCTCAACAATATAACCTAAAGGAGATGATATTAGTTTTGGAATGCAAGATTTGATGGAATTCTACTTATAACATGCTTGTTTGCGCAATCAAGTTCAAAGAGGTATTTTCAAGACTTGCTTTGGGAGATAGAGAATATGTTTATAGTCCTATTTTAGAGGATTAAGGTAAAATTGAGAAATTGCTTGAAATCTTGAAAATATTCTGTGATACTACAAATGTTATTTCAGGATCCGAGTGTCCCACTTCTAATTTGGTTCTTAGCGACACTACAACAAAATAGGTTTATAGCGGCGTTTTTTAGCGTTACTAAAAGCCCTCTCTGCGCTAAAAAATGCACCGCAAAAAGTGTTGCTGAAAGCAGCGCCGCAAAAGTTAATGGCGTTTGTGTATGAAAAACGCCGTGAAAGATCATGTTCTATAGCGGCGTTTGATATATATAATGCCGCTAATATCTTACCTTTTAGTGGCATTTAAAATACAAACGCTGCAAAAAAATTGTGTTCTATAGCGGCGTTTGATGTCCAAAATGCCGCTAATATCTTACTTTTAGCGCGTTTTATTTTTAAAACGACGCTAATATCTTACCTGTAGCGGCGTTTTATTTATCAAATGCTGATAAATATCTTACCTTTAGTGACGTTTTATTTTCAAACGCCGCTAATTTAATTGTAAGGTTTTAAAATTATAATAAAATACATATTACAATAAAATTTATTTTTTCATTGTTTCCATTTCGTAAAATATGTAAGACAATATTTGTTAAATAAAATTTTTATTTCATCCCAAAAATAAATTGTTACAATTATCTTAAAATATTTATTTCATTCTAAAAAATACATTGTCACAATTTAATCCACTCTGAATTGTAAAAAATAAAAAACACTACATATTTGGTTCCTAAGCCTCTCTTCCCCGATCCACTATTTCTTAGTCACCACTACCACCAACTACCATTTTGAACCCCTATACTAAAAAAAGTTAAATACAAAGCATACAAAAATATTATCAACAACAAAAACAATGTTTATTTATAAGATTATTGATAACCATTTCACCAAATTTGATAGAAAAACAAGCAAATAAGTTCAAGCAGCTAAACATGCAGAATGAAATCAAGTGTGATAACATTGCATGTGAATAAAAATTGAAGAGAGCAATTGCATTAAACTTCTTCAAGAAAAAACAAAAATTTACCAACCATAATGCTTGTCAAGCAATCAATAATTCTTTTGGAGACCATAAGCAAATTTATTCTCACTTCATATAGAAAACTTCTAGCAAAGGTAAGCAGAGCAGAGTTAATTGTAAATCAAGGACTTATAGTGGTAGATTAGAACTAATTTTATGTTCCTTTCATTTATTGAAACATTGTGTCTTGATGTTAATCTATAATTCAAATGATCACAGTTAAGAACAAAAAATCTTTTAACATCGGAAATCGATGCATAAGGAGAAAACAAACTTTTCCAAATGCAGTATGTCATAGTCTAATGCAAAGGTAACAATTTCAGAACTCCAGTTGCTAGTTACAGTTCAAAGGCATCTTTTTACAATCTTAAGGCCTAAATTTGTACCTGAGTGTTGCTAGTAACATTAAAATGTGATCCAATTCTTTTTCTTTCTCAACATTGTTGCAATCTTTGTCTCGTCAAAAACATTTGCATCAAAGAAAACTATGTGATCTACAACTAGAAAAATAACAGTTATGCAAAGGTAGTACCTGAGGTGTAACCCCTATTTTGACCTAATGGTTTGTAATAAATTGAAATTGACGATTTGAAAACTTTCCCCTCAAGTAATATTATTTATGAAAAACCGTGCCGAAATTGTTATTCAATTATAAAAGATAACCTTTAATGTTTCATCTTAAAACAAGCATGCTAAAAATAGTTTATCGAATCCCAAAAATAATAAATGCCCAAAGTCCACGTTTACAACCAAATCCGAAAATACTTAAATAATTAAATATAAGTCTAGAACAAAACATACTGATAAATAGTAATAAGTCATGTTCGTACGAGGTCCTCCAAGTACCGAAACCTAAGTCTGAAAATCTGAAACATATACTAAAGGGGAGTCAGCTATAAAGCTCAGTGTGTCTCTAAAGTGAATAACAGAAGTCAATCGAACAGTCAAACAACAAATCAAGAATTAACAGATATTCTGAAGTATTAGAAGCAAGACATATAGATATCATAACATGACATGCACCCATCTACATCACCGTACGAAGAGTGAGGTTCCCCTGAACCACTCTACACCTCAACACCATGTCCGAAGCAGAACTCATCCCGAGAGATGGAACTACTAATCCGAAGCGAAGTTCAACCCGAAGGATGAAGTCGTTGAGCTTCCTCCATACAATATCCCAACCCAATGATATGACATGTAATCCGATTTCAGAGTCTGAATGCAATCTTGTTAAATAACTAAGATGCATGTACATAATAATCTGATTCCGATATGTATTATATGACATGCTTATAACATTCGAGTCATAGAATATTTATCAATTACAGAGCAGAATAGCACACAATCGAGTCATATAATATTTATCAGATAATAGAGCCGAATAGCACACCGATATATATATATATATATCATACAGATCATGCAATCAGACATCAGAGACATGTAGCACAGACAGAGAACACACCTTAGGTAGCTAAACAGTTAACGTCGATAGTGACGTCTCCCAAGCTCAGCCCTAGCGAAAGGACGGACAAAATCAGCTCCTAAAAATAAAGAACGCTATATGAGATTTCCTACTATGCCACATTCGAATAAACTACGCTTAACAGAAATCTTTCTAGCAGATCTCGAAAACTGTACCACCGGAGGTCTGCCTGGCGGAGGATGAAGTAAAGTCTTGGGGGTCAAAATCCACGTCACATGAACACAAAAATATCTGAGTCAAATTCTGATGCACATTTAACAAAATTCCGAGTTTAACAAATAAAATTGATCTAAAAAGGTATTTCGGGTTTGAATTTGAAGAAACGGACAGCGGCAACGGAACCAGAACGTCGAAAAACATAAAGATGAACTCGACCGAAAAAGTCAACCCAAAAGTCAACACTGACATCATCGCTAACGTCATCATTGACTATGATGACGTCATCGCTGACGCCAGCCTGCATCAGAATTACAATAGCAGATGATGTCATCGCTGACGTCATCCAACTCGGTCAAACATACTGGTTCGGTTCAGTCCAGCCGTTCGGTTCACCAAACCCAACCGGTCCAGTTCAAATCCATCAGCCACCCAAAAAGGACAAAACCCTAATCCCCAAATTTCCCAACCCTAGATCTACCCCGACGGCACCCCACCACCACAGCGCAACCAGCGCCCAACAACGGCCATGGCCAACACAACAGCGACGGTAAAACGAAACCCAACAGACCCAACCACGTCACTCATCCAATCTCGGGACGAAAGCGACGCAACGGAAGACGAGAGGTCGAAGCTTTCTGGCCTCTCCGTTCCAATGTTAGGAGGTGGCGAACGGAACACCCTACGGTGGGTTTTGATCGGACGGCCACAAGGAACCCACCGACGACCTTGAAACGCTGAACGGACAAGGCTAGCCCCTCTGCCGGAGCTTCGACGGAAAAACGGGGAAGGGTAAGGGGTTTTCAATTGATTATTTTATTATTTTTCTTTTGTTTTGAGAGAAAACCGAGAGATGAGTGCGGCGCAAAAAGACAAGTTTGATACAAAAAGAGTGTTTACCCTAGACAACTGGGTAAATTACAAAAGAAGGGTCCCAATTTTTGCCCGCTTAACAAATAACCACCAAACTTATAATTTTATTCAATTAGGTCTCTAATTCCAATTAGGTTAATTTCTAAAATTTCCCCCAAATTCTAGGGTTACCAATTGGGAATTTTCACAATTAGGGTTTACCAAATTGGGGCTAAATTGGAGTGTTACAACTCTCCCCCCGTAAAAAAGAAATTTCGGCCTCGAAATTTACCTGGAGCAAACAAATGCGGATACTGAGCTTTGATGACAGCTTTGGGCTCCCAGGTAGCCTCATCATGACTGCGACCACGCTACAAGACTTTGGCCATCTTAATGGTCTTCCTTCTAAGAACTTTCTTATCCTGAGCAAGAATCTCAATACGCTCCTCCTCAAAGCGCAAATCATGACGAATCTCAATCTCCTCTACAGGCAAAACATGAAACGGATCAGCATGGTAGCGTCTCAACATAGAAACATGGAAAACATCATGAATACGCTGAAGCTCTGGTGGTAACTCAAGCTGATAAGCAACAGGTCCAACCTGACGAAGAATCCGATAAGGACCAATATAACGAGGACTCAGCTTGCCCTTCCGACCAAACCGAAGTACATTCTTCCAAGGAGATACTTTCAGGAAAACCTCATCACCAACCTCAAAATCAAGATCTCGACGTCTCAAGTCGGAATAAGACTTCTGTCTGTCAAAAGCAACCTTAAGCCAGTCTCAAATCAATCTGACTGTCTGCTCGGCCTCACGGACTAGGTTTGGTCCCAACAATCTATGCTCATTAAGTTCAGTCCATCCAATCGGTGACCTACACCTATACCCATACAGAGCCTCGTACAGTGCCATCTTGATACTGGCCTGGTAGCTGTTATTATATGCAAACTCTGGGAGCGGCAAGAAATCCTCCCAACTACCACTGTAATCGAGAACATAACCTCTCAACCTGTCCTCAAGAATCTGAATCACATGCTCGGACTACCCATCAGTCTGCGGATGATAAGATGTACTAAAGTTCAACCGGGTACCCAAAGTAGAGTGAAGTGCCTTCCAGAACTTCGTTGTAAACCTCAGATCACGATAAAAAATAATCGATATTGGTACCCCATGAAGTCGGACAATCTCAGAAATATAGAGCCAAGCTAACTTACTCAAAGGATAGTTAACTCGAACCGGAATGAAATGCGCAGACTTAGTCAAACGGTCCACTATAACCCAGACGGAGTCCTTGGACGGAGTCATCGGAAGACCTCTAACAAAATCCATAGTCACACGCTCCCACTTCCACTAAGGAATCTCGATGTGCTGGAGCAACCCAGATGGACGGTGATGCTCTGCCTTGACTCTCTGACAAGTCATACACTTAGACACAAATCTGACAACATCCCGCTTAAGACCTTTCCACTAGTACCTCTGACGAAGGTTCTTATACATCTTATCACCACCCGGATGCATAGAATAGGGGCTGTCATGTGCCTCGCGAAGAATAACCTGTTTCAACCCAGATTTCCTCGGAATACAATACCGGCCTCGGAAACACAAAACACCATCCTGATCAATAGTAAAATCCACAGATGTACCCTCAGAAACCTCTCTGATACAATGCATAAGAAAAGGATGAGTAGGTTGCTCAGCTCGAATATCAGATATCAACGTAGGAATGACTCGAAGTTCTGCAATCAAACTACCATCCTCAAACAAACTCATCCGAGCAAACAAGGTCCTCAAATCCGATATGGCGTTACGACTCAAGGCGTCAACAACCACGTTCGCCTTTCCCGGGTGATACTCTATCTCACAGTCATAATCCTTTAGAAGTTCCAACCAGCGACACTGTCTCAGATTTGACTCCTTCTGTGTAAGGATGTACTTTAGAATTTTGTGATCGAAGAAGATATAGCACTTCTCACCGTAGAGATAGTGTCTCCAGATTTTCAAAGCAAAGATCACAGCAGCAAGCTCCATATCATGGGTGGGGTAGTTGCACTCATGCACTTTCAACTGACGAGATGCATAGGCCACTACCTTCCCCTCCTGCATCAGGACACATCCCAACCCCGTGTGGGAGGCATCACTGTATACCGTATAAGCCTTCCCAGGCTCAGGCTGAACCAGAACTGTGCTTCAGTCAACACGGTCTTAAGCTTCTCAAAACTGGTCTGTTGAGCCTCAGTCCAAACAAAAGGAATATCCTTCCTCAGAAGTTTAGTCAAAGGAGTTGCAATAATCGAGAAACCTTCCACAAACCTCCGATAGTAGCCAGCTAAACCCAAGAAGCTTCGAATCTCAGGAACATTCTTGGGCTGCTTCCAACCCAAAATAGCCTCAATCTTCTTTGGATCAACCTGAATACCATTAGCAGAAACCACGTGTCCCAAGAAGGTAACCTCGGTCAACCAAAATTCACATTTACCGAACTTTGCATACAACTACTTCTCACGCAAAGTCTGTAGGACAACCCAGAGATGTTCCTCATGTTCTGCCTCCGATTTAGAATAAACCAATATGTCATCAATAAAAACCACAACGAACTGGTCCAGGTAGGGTTGAAACACCCTATTCATCATATCCATAAAGGCTGCAAGGGCATTAGTCAATCCAAACGGCATCACCAGAAACTCGTAATGACCATAACGAGTCCGAAAAGCGATCTTAAACACATCAGAATCCTTAACCTTGAGTTGGTAATAACCCGATCTCAGGTCTATCTTAGAGAATAATGTAGCTCCCCGAAACTGATCGAACAAGTCATCAATACGAGGAAATGGATACTTGTTCTTGATCGTCAACTTGTTTAGCTTCCGATAATCAATACAAAGTCGAAGTGATCCATCATTCTTCTTCACAAACAAAACAGGGGCTCCCCAGAGAAACACTAGGTCGGATGAAACCCTTATTTAGAAATTACTGCAACTGAATCTTCAATTCCTTAAGCTCTTTCGGAGCCATCCTGTACGGAGCCATAGAGACAGGGGTTGTGCTCGGATATACATCTATGTCAAACTCAACCTCGTCACATTTTGGCGGTACCCCCGGCAATTCCTTCGGAAAAACATCTGGAAAATCCCTAACCACCCGGATCTTATCCAAATCAGAATCTGACTACCTAGAGTCAAGAATATAAGCAAGGTAGGCAGTAGCCCTATGTCGAATCATCTTTTCTTCTTTGAGAGCCAAAACAACATTGGACATGTACCCTCTACGCTCACCCACCATAATCACCTCGCACCCATCTGAGATTTTCAGAGTCGCCATTTTCTTTTCACAATCCAAACTGACTCGATGAGCAGATAACCAATCCATTCCGAGAATAAGGTCGAACTCTTTGAAAGGTAACTCCATTAAATCAGCAGAGAATATTTTCCCTTGAATTTCCAAAGGGCAATTCTTGTACACCTTAGTAACCTTGACATGGTCACCAACTGGACTATAAACTGAAACCGCATTCACAGTATTCTCAATCGGAATTTCAAGTCCCTAGATACCGAACTCGCGACATACGAATGGGTAGAACCACTATCCAATAATGCAAAATACGGAATAGAATGAATAGAAAAGGTATCGACAATAACATCTAGCTCATCACGATCCTCATGTCTCTTGGTAGCATAAACCAAACCTGGTTGTCTCACCCCGGATCCAGCTGATCCTCCACTCTGAGCTGGCCTACCTCTACCAGCAGAAACTGTAGAATCAGGTCTACCTCGACCTCTACCCCTAGCAGGTGTCTGTACCGATGCCTGTGACTGACTCGTCATATGAGCTGACGGAGGTTCAAGCGGACAATCTCTAAAAAGATGGTCGAACGCTCCACAACGAAAACAAGCCCCAGACTGTCTCCTACACTCTCCTGAATGCCATTTCTTGCAGAATGAACATTGCGGTGCCCCCCGCGAGCTAGTCGATCCTCCAACACTAGAAGTCAGAACAGCAGTGGTCACTGGCCTGTCTCTAGAATAATTCTGATAATCACTCTCATCTCTTGCCCTCTTCCTGGTCTGATTACCCTGACTATACTGAACTGACGCGGTCAACTGCCTCTTACCCCGATCCATACCCTGAGACTCAGCTTCCCTCAACTCTGCCTCATTGTGTTCAGCAGTCCTAGCTCGCAAGGTAATATCCTAGTACTCTTTGTCCAAATGCAAAGCAACACCAGTCTTGATCGAAGGTCGCAGACCCTTCAGAAACCAGTCGCACTTCTCTTTCTCTATAGTAACTAACCCAGGAACGTACTGTACCAGTCTCAAAAACTTGATCTCATACTGATTCACAGTCATGTCATTTTGCTTCAAATTTATAAAGTCCTCTCGACACTTGGCTAGATACTCTGCCCCAACATATTTGTCTCGGAAAGCCTGACGAAAATGATCCCATGTGACCCGACTAGCAGAAATAATGGTCTTCTCAGCCTCCCACCAGTTTAGGGCTTCACCCTTCAATAAAGATACAACCACTCTTAATTTTATGTCAGTAGGGTAGTCCATCTCATCAAATAACTGTTGTAATTCTTCAGCCAATACTCTGCGTCAGCCGGATCTGCAGTCGTCTTACCATCAAACATCGACATCCCAGCAGAAAAAAAACCCAGCAGATATGGGTCTCCTAGAACCCTGTCGAAGATACTCAAGTAGCTCCAAATGCACTGCAGCAACATCAACTCCAGCGGTCTCACTGTTACCGGTTGCACGAGGGCCTTCACTCTGAGTCTGCTGATCAGGGTGATCGGTTTGTTGACCACTCGTATGAACCTCAGGTTGCTCCTCAGCCTGCTCATGTTGTGGGTCCTCCTGATGCTGTGGCGAATGCTCAGGAGGATTAACGTCACTCGTATTCATAGCGGTACAACCTCGTCCATGGCCTCGACCTCGGCCAGCCGTAACTCTAGTACTCCTACGGGGTGGCATAGTAGTCTATCTACAAAAAGAATAATCCTAAAGTCAAAATTGGTACTTTGAGACTTAAATTAAAACATATATTATTTTTATTTTTTTAAATTCAGACATTTATCTGAAAATCTCGTAGTTTCTGAAAACATTTATTATGCATGCAAAATTTTTAAAGCTTTAAAATCAAATTTTTATCGAGCCTTACAGGCCGAGGGGGTAACCTAGGCTTTGATACCACTAAATATAACCGTGCAAAAATTGTTTATGAAAAACTTTCCCCTCAAGTAAGATTATTCATAACAAATTGAAATTGACGATTTGGAAACTTTCCCCTCAAGTAAGATTATTTATGAAAAATAGTGCCGAAATTGTTATTCAATTATAAAAGATAACCTTTAATGTTTCATCTTAAAACAAGCATGCTAAAAATAGTTTATCAAATCCCAAAAATAATAAATGTCCAAAGTACACGTTTACAACCAAATCCGAAAATACTTAAATAATTAAATATAAGTCTAGAACAAAACATACTGATAAATAGTAATATATCATGTTCGTATGAGGTCTTCCAAGTACCGAAACTTAAGTCTGGAAATCTGAAACAGATACTAAGGGGGAGTCAGCTATAAAGCTCAGTGTGTCTCTAAAGTGCATAACAGAAGTCAATCCAACAGTCAAACAACAAATCAAGAATTAACATATATTCCGAAGTATTACAAGCAAGACACATAGATATCATAACATGACATACACCCATCTACATCACCGTCCGAAAAATGAGGTTCCCCTGAACCATTCTACACCTCAATACCATGTCCGAAGCAGAACTCATCCTGAAAGATAGAACTACTAATCCGAAGCGAAATTCAACCCGAAGGATGAAGTCGCTGAACTTCCTACATACAATATCCAAATCCAATGATATGACATGTAATCCAATTTCAGAGTCCGAATGCAATCTTGTTAAATAACTAAGATGCATGTACATAATAATCCAATTTCGATATGTATTATATGACATGCTTATAAATTTCGAGTCATAGAATATTTATCAATTACAGAGCAGAATAGCACACAGTCGAGTCATATAATATTTATCAGATAACATAGCCGAATAGCACACATATATATATCATATAGATCATGCAATCAGACATCAGAGACATGTAGCGCAGACAGAGAACACACCTTAGGCAGTTAAACAGTCAACGTCGATAGTGATGTCTCCCACGCTCAGCCCTAGCGGAAGGTCGGACAAAATCAGCTCCTAAAAATAAAGAACATTATATGAGATTTCGTACTATGCCACATTCGAATAAACTACGCTTAACAGAAATCTTACTAGCAGACCTCGAAGACTGTGCCACTGGAGGTCTGTCTGGCGGAGGAGGTAAAGTCTCGGGGTTAGAATCCACGTCACCTGAACACAAAAATATCTGAGTCAAATTCTAATGCACATTTAACAAAATTCCGAGTTTAACAAATAAACTTGATCCAAAAAAGTATTTCGGGTTCGAAATTGAAGAAACGGACAGCGGCAACAGAACCAGAACGTCGAAAAACATAGAGGTAAACTCGACCGAAAAAGTCAACCCAAAAGTCAACGCTGACGTCATCGCTGACATCATCATTGACTGTGATGACATCATCGCTGACGTCAACCTGCATCAGCATTGCAACAGCAGATGACGTTATCGAACTCAGTCAAACAGGCTGGTTCGGTTCAGCCCAGCCGTCCGGTTCACCAAACCCAACCGATCCGGTTCAAATCCATCAGCCACCCAAAAAGGACAAAACCCTAATCCCCAAATTTCCCAACCCTAGATCTACCCCGGGGCGCCCCACCACCACGACGCAACCAGTGCCCAACAGCGGCCACGACCAACACGACGGCAACAGTAAAATGAAATGCAACAGACCCAACCACGTCACTCACCCAATCCCGGGATGGAAGCGGCGCACACAGAGGATGGCGGCGCGACGGAAGACGAGAGGTCGAAGCTTTTTGGCCTCTCCGTTACGACGTTAGGAGGCGGCGAACGGAACACCCTACGGCGGGTTTTGATCGGACGGCCACGAGGAACCCACCGACGACCTTGAAACGCTTAACAGACAAGGCTAGCCCCTTGGCCGGGGCTTCGACGGAAAAACGGGGAAGGGTAAGGGGTTTTTGATTGATTATTTTATTATTTTTCTTTTGTTTTGAGAGAAAACCGAGAGATGAGTGCGGTGCAAAAAGACAAGTCTGATACAAAAGGAGTGTTTACCCTAGACAAATTGGTAAATTACAGAAGAAGAGTCCCAATTTTTGCCCGCTTAACAAATAACCACCAAACTTATAATTTTATTCAATTAGGTCCCCAATTCCAATTAGGTTAATTTCCGAAATTTTCCCCAAATTCTAGAGTTTCCAATTGAGAATTTTCACAATTAATGTTTACCAAATTGGGGCTAAATTAGGGTGTTACATGAGGCCAGAAGCATCCAACTGTAGAGAGGCCTCAATAGCAGCATCTTCATATGCTGAAGAAGGGTGATGAGTCTGAGGTGGAGCAAAAAATGGTACATTATTATTTTCTTGAGGAGGAAATTCAACTCCAACAACCTGCTAAATACCAAAAAAGAGAACTTCAAAAAACAGATATGGATAGATATGAAACTTCAAAAGAAAAATTGTAACCAACGGAAGAGACCAGGATTATACAAACATAAGTAGTGAGGATACTTTCCACTTGAAACACAACATTTAAAATTCATTAAGACAAAAACCACTGGACTCACCTTGAAGCAGAACAATTAGAGTAAAATAGCATCTTAAAATGAAAACAATAAACTACAAAGGCATTGATAACAAGAACTTCACAGATTTGAAGTCTTAGAGCCTAAGTAAGAATACAAACCTTCTCCAACAAGCTCACGTCCATCTTGGATGCATCATCTACTTCCTTCAAAAGTTGGCCACCCAATTCCATCGTCTTTAAAGCACTCTCAGTAGTGACAACAGTTATCCTTCGAACTCCTTTAGAAATTCCCTCCTCAGATAAAAGAGCAAATGCCTTCGCTTCCCTTGTATTTGTTATGTGTGTACCTAGAAATGTGATCATGGAAGTACTCTACGTCGATCAGAAGATGATAATAAAAACATCTTACAAGATTATAAATACCAAGTACTTTTCCATCATTTAACCTTTACATCGCAAAGTCTCAACCAAAATACAAAACATCTTACAAGATTAGATCCATCAAATATTATTTTGAAATCCAACTTACAGTCCCATTTCCCCGCACCTTTGATAAAAAGTGCATGATGTTGCAAAAGGCCATTAGATTTTTCAACCCACCAATTTGAAAGAACCAAACATTATTTCGTTCCATTTTGGCCTACCATAAGACTAAAAAGACAACAAAACTAATTCCACTCAAATTACAATAATGAAAATAAAATAAAGCAAAAAAACAAACAAAGCTGATCCGAGTAAACTAACCAGTAAGTTTTCAATTTTCTAAGGTTCCAAATAGTTCCCATTCCAGTAAGTTTTGAATTTGCAGCAACTATTCAACATTCTAAAAAGAGAAAAGAGAAAAAAGAAACAAGATAACAACAATTATTCAAAATAGCTCTCAGCTTTGAGGCAGCAAGCCAGCAACCATCTTCATAGCCTTTGTAATTTTCTAAATATTCTTAAAATTCTTCATCTGATTTTTAACTACATAAATAATTGCTCACTACCCAAGTTATAACCTTCACCAAGAACTATGATCTTAAGAGAAAAAGTAACAAGCAAATATGTATAACATAATATTGAAAAGAATCAAGACAGAAATAAAAAAACAAACAATACTACCGACTCGTGGGAGGGAGTGATAGGAGAGGAACAAATGGCGGGGAGAGATCAGAGGGAAGAAATGCCTCCCTTCACGTCTGAGAGCAGCCATCGCCATTGCTTACTGACACGAAAGAAAGAAAACCCTAGAAAACGCTTGCGATTGTAGATCAGGGAAGTCTTTTACTTCTATGTTTAAAATGAACAAGTTTATTAAAAAATTACAGATGCGAAGGATTCAAGCATGGACAAATCATTGCGGCGTGAGAGATTGGGAAAAAGAAAAGTGGCGACTGAGATGAAGGGTGGGTTTTGATTTGGGGATCGGATGAGGGTAAGAGAGTGACAGTGCGGGTATTTCTCCAAAATAGAACTTTTATTTTTTATTGTGGCGTTTCATTTTTACAAATGTCACTGACGTAATATTTATTGCATCATTTCTTTTAAAAACATCATTAAATAGAAGTCTATTGCGACGTTTATTCTAAAAACGCTACTAAAGAGAATTCTATTGCGACGTTTCTTTTAAAAACACCACGACATTTATTATTTGTGGCGTTTTATCTGTAAACGTCACGATATGTTAAAAATTAGTGCGTTTGGCTCTAAAACACCGCTAAAAGTGACGCTATATACTAAGTTCAGTGTAGTGTAAGATTTATAGAATTAAATTGTTGTTGGATACAAGTTCTATATCTTTCGATGATTTTGTTAAAGGCATGGTGACAAACATGAAGAAAGGTTTTATAAATATTAGGGTGAATGTAATCTACTCATGGCCATAAGTGTAGTGCTGGACCCTCGATTAAAAATGAAGGTTTTTGAGATTACTTTTTCAAAAATGTTTTCTCCTGATGTGATTAGGGAGAATATACATAAAGTTAGAGAAATTTTGTATGAAATTTATGATGAGTATGTGAATTTATATTCTCCCCCCGTAATGGAGCAAATGGGTGAATGCGAAACTAGTGCAAATGTTTGTGGTGGAGGAACGAGAAGTAATCCAGGATTATTGGAAAAATTACAAGCCGTTAGAAGTGAGAAAATGAGTGAGAATAGGCAATCTGAAGTTAATCTATATCTTGAAGACGGGTGTTATATTCCTCAAGAGAGTAAATTTGATGTTTTATTGTGGCGGAAGAAAAAAATTGGAAAGTTACGTAGTTTGTCACGGTTAGCCATAGATGTTTTGGGCGTTCTCATTACTATTGTGGCTTCAGAGATAGCATTTAGTGTTGGGAGTCGTGTAATTGATTGTTATAGATTATGTAAATTGTGCAAATGTTAATTTGCATATAAAATTGATGTCAATCTCTCTATGGAGTGAAGAGAAAGAATAAAGTAAGAAACTAAGGATTAGTAATTTATATGTACACTTTCTTTCATTTTTTAAAATTTATTTTAGCTAATGGCTTTATGATTTTTTGCAAAAATTTGATGAAGATCAATCGAAGGAAATCATTTTGCTTGCTCTTTAGGTTTGTTAATAAAATTTTATGACATTTTACAATTTATTTTTTCATAACAATAAGTTGAATGTTTTAATGACTTTATAATAAATATGCTGAAGAAAATCAGGAGAAGAATAAGGAAGATAGTACTTGGAGCCTTGGACTAGGATAATGGAAGGAGTAAGTAACTAATTGATTGTTGTTGGAGATTATTTTTTCTAAAGGTTGTTCCATGTTTGTGGTTTCATTTTTCTTAGCTGGTTGTTTGGTTTTGTATTTTTTTTATTATGTGTTTGTATTGTAAGAATATTTCTTGGTTATTTGGATTAATTTAATTTTTGGGCACTCTTTTCCCCTTTTCCACTTTCTGACATTGAATTTTGTTTCAGTGTTGGTTATGAAAGTGGTTTTTAACGGGCCCCCATCTTTTATTAAGAAAACTATAGTAAAATTGTTCACTTAGAGCCGAGTCGAGCACAAACTGTCCACTTCAGGCTCGAGCCTGAAATTTTGAGCCCGACGAACTTTGAGCCTGAGTCAAGCCCAAAAATATTATTTTCGAGCCGAACCTGTCTAGGCTCGACTCGTTATCACCCTAAGCACCATCACGAGCAATGGCAAGGAAAATTGCGTTAACCGTTATTTGCTACAATGTATTTCCATAAAATAATTTGAAATAAAGTTAATGATCAACCAACCAAAAAGTATTTTTTACAAAATATCCATGAAATTGTTGAATGAATTAGAATAAAACATTTGTCAAGCTTGACTAAAACCTATAAAATTAACTGGAGTCTGGTCCTATACATGCACGTCAATCGGGATCATAACTCTTGTCAGGTTGTTCCTGACATTTTTTAGCATGGCTGGTAAATTACGCATGGATGGTGGCCCACTCGACCCAATTAAATACAAAAAAATCAACTGAATATAGGTTTGATCCGTTTTAAGTAGATGACGAATGGAGCAGTGATGAGTTCAGGTGGAAATTTTTCAACCAACCATCTAATTCATTACCCGTCCCATCCATCCATTAATGTAATATTAATTTTAATTTTAAAGACTTTTTTAGCTAAACCATAAAAGCATTTCTTCATTTTCTCATTTCAACGTCGTTTCTTTGTTCTTTCTCTCACACTCTCTCTACCATGAACCATCGCACACTCTCTCCTGTGATTTTAACTAGGAATTCAACCAAATAGGTATTTGAAATTTTTAATTATGTTGATTTAGATATGAATGTTATTTTTTCTCCTGTGATTTCTTATTTAGTATCTGTTTTTTTTTCAATTCTCAACCATTCTCAACTTCTCCATGATTTTCTCTTCATTTCTCTCATTTCAACTCAAAATCTCACCAAGGTATGTAAAATGTTTTAAATTTTTTGTAATTTTTTAAATGATAATTGTTGGTTTATGAATATGGTGTATTTCGATTTTTGTTTTCCGCATTTTTGTTTCTTATTTTCAACTCAAAATCACAATCGTTTTTCTCTCTGATTTCTTATGGTTGCATTTCATTTTTAGGTTTCAATTTTTTTTTCAAATTTTTATACTTTATTTTTTCAGTTCTTAACTGATTGGATTCGTTTTGGGAGTAAATGTTCTGGTTGAGTTTTGGTCCATTTGTTAGGATTAGGTTTCATTTTTTCAATTGTTGTTCTATTTTTTAAATGAGTTACATGTTTGCATTTGTTGTTTTTGGTTTGAAAAGGGTGGGGAATAGTAGTATAATGGTAAAACTTTTTGTGTTCTATTTTTGTTTGTTGATTAATGTAAATATTTTTGCACTTCAGAAAAAGAGATGAGAGATAAAATGTAGTAGTTCTACTACTTCCACACCCCTCTCTTCTCAATCTCCTTCTCTTGAGATTTCAATGCCACATTCAGCTCCAATTAGTACTCAGTCAGTTGTTAAATTTGTGCCTTCTACTCCAAAATTTTAATATTTATATCAACAAAATGCAACTATGTATATATCATCAAGCCCACCACCTCCTCAACCTAAAAAGCTTACTTTTTCGGTGTAAAATAACATTGAGAGGATGATTGTTAATGGAAAAACAAGAGTAAAATGTATGATGTTGAGTGGATCGAAAGATCGATATGAACCAAGAGGGAGTGAATTGGATTTTTAAGGTTTAGGTGGTGGAAATTGCAAATTAAAAAGATTGACAAGGAATTTTAGAGTGGTTCAAGTTCCAAATGAACTCTACATCCACTACCTTAGCTTCACTAAGGATTTGCAACAATTCCACTAGTTGCTCTTCCCCTTTTATAGGCTAAGGAGGCAACCCTTACAATTTTCGGTTAAATTTTCTACCCAAAATTTAACCCAATCCTCACACAAAGATAACAAAGAGTTTGATGGCTAAGATAGTATCTCTCAATACAAATTGTAGCCCAATTACAAGCAGTCAACCCAATTGAAAAGGATAAGAATGAAAATTACAATTGGGGTTTCTAGACAATATTGAGATTTTAGCACAAATGCTTGGATTTGATGTATGGATATTTGCTTTTGGATCAATAGTTGTTGGAGCTTTTAGAGGTCCCTTTTATACCTTCTCATTGATTTCTAGCCGTTGTGGTTGTTGCATTCATCAATAGAGCCGTTGGGGGTGTTATCTCACCTCCATAAATGCAATCTGCAACCACCCGTTTCGGAACGCTGGAACCTGTTTCGAAACGGACCAAAATAGAAAGAGTCGTTGGGGTGCATTTAAGAGCCCGTTTCGAAACGGATTGAACTCGTTTCGAAACACTTTTGCCACTGTCAAGGGTCGTTTCAAAACAGCTTGAGCCCGTTTCGAAACACCCTAACAGTTTTTGAAAATTCAGTTCAAAACTTTGCAACGGTCATATTTTTCAAATCAAAATGAAGAACCGTTTCGAAACACTTGAACTCGTTTCGATACGGGTTCTTATGTTCTAAAGTCGTTTCAATACCCGTTTCGGAACATGGGTTGGCAGTGGTGAAATCGTTTCGAAACGCCTTAGGCCGTTTCGAAACAGGGACTTGAAAAACACTGTTTCGGCTTTAAAACACTTAGAAAATATTTGAAAATCTTAGTTTTTAACTTTGGCATATTCTTAAAATCATATGGGGATGTTTGAGGACTTAAAAATTCGTTTTGACATTTTCAATTTAGTCCTTAGGTTCTTTAGTTATATCAAAATTAAAATATCGGTTTCACAATCTCCCCCTTTTTGATATAACAAAAACCAAAGTTAGAATTTTTAAGAGTTTTGAAAATTTCGAACATATTCTAACTCCCCCTTAATTTAAGATAGGTTTTTAAAGTTTTAAAAATATTTTAACTTTGAAATTCAAGTTTTAAAACTTAAAAACACTTTAAACATTTAAAACGAATTTTTGTTTTGGCTCTTAAATTTCTTCTCCCCCTTTTTGTTAGATAAAAAATAATTTTAACTCATAAGGCTCATAGAGAAGAGAAAGGGTTAGTACCAATAAGCATTAAGTAATAAGCAACAATAATATCAATTCATAAAATTAAAATATCCAAAGCATAAATCAACATTAAGTTCAAAATATAATCCCAAATAAGATCAAAAGCATAGGTTCCTAAAACATAATGAAACATAAAGATGCAAACTTAAACCTAAAATGCATAGATAATATGATATGATATGAATATCCTAGGCCTCGTCACCACCATCATCATCATCCGAAGTCTCACCATCGCTCTTAACTTGAGAACGGCGAAACTTTGTCCATTGGCCATAAAGGGTAGAGAAGAACAAATCCAAGTTCGAGTAGGAAGTCTCAAGGGATAGGAGGCGATCCTCTACATTTTGCAAGTGAGTGTTGATGGCACCAAAACCCCAAGCTATGTTAGTATCCATGGCATTGAACCGTTCGGTAATGAGAGCTGTAAGAGCTTCATTGTTTCCAACTTGAGCTTACGGTTGAGGTTCAACGGGAGGAGGAGGAGGAGGTGCGGCTCTATCAACACGTTCCCAAACATTGTTCACATAGTGAAAACCGGACTTGCGAAGAGAGGACTCATCAATCTTGGACTTGCGTGGTTCCGGAGAGTCGTAGGTGCAATCGAGACCAATCTTGCTAAAGATGTGGCTTAAGATCGTGCCATAAGTAAAGGATTTCAAGGCATCGGTGTCAATAAGCCTAACATTGTTAACCATCTCGGCAAATATGATTTTAGCAACATTAGGGCGCTCACCACGACGGAAACATTCAAGCCAAAAGTAATCAACTTGACGGATATGAGAATATTTACCTCCGGAGGGGCGAAGGAACCATGATACCATCAAGTGAAGAAAACGATCGTGCGCATCCAAGGTAAGCGCTTGACCGGTGTTAGTACCAAAGTGACGTTCATTCTCAATTCCTTCATCCTTAAGGGAAAAAGTGGACTCCAAGAGAGCAACATTAACAGTAAACTTTTTCCCTAACACAAAAGATTCAATCCCAACAACCTCGGTATTTGTTTCATCATTAATAAGACGAGCATTGGAGTAAAAGATGAGTACCATGTGTTTGTAACGAATGTCCGGGATGCTCAACAAGGGAAGAAGATCCCATTTGCTCAAACGCTCGAGGTAACGGAAAAGGAATCGCTCGGAGTTTAGGAATTCGAGATCAATGACACGCTCACGACGAACTTTGAAATCCTGGACATGCTTGAAACGAGCTCGCATCTCTGGAGTTCGAAGGGATTTTTGAAAGAGCTGAGCGAGATTCGGACGCACGCTCGAGTCACCGGATTGAACGGACTTACGTTTTTTTGCTAGCATTCTCCGACATCCTAAAAACATTAAGCAAGCAAGTTTTAAAAATCAAGTGTATGCATAGATTTCTAAATTCAATCCAATGATAAATCCCACTTAGGTTTTAAAAAAATTAAAAACAAAGAAAAATTAAAAAAACAGTAAAAGAAAATACGAGTGAAAAATTTTATATTCGAATAAAAAAATTTAAGATTTTGAATTTTTTTTACAAGATATGGAAAACCCAAGCATAAAAACATATAAACTATACAAAAATAAAATTTTCTAACCTAAGATTCGAACATAAATTGAAGGAAAAAGAGGAAAAATACCTTAGTTTGGGATTTTGGATGAATGGATAAAAATCCTTGCACAATGTTGATGAAACTTGCTTAGACTAGAGTTTTAGAGAATAACCCCTCAAGATTTGGTGAAAAACAAAGAGGTTTAGAGGGTTTTTATAGGGAAAAAGTCGGGTTAGGGTTTTTAGGGTTTTGAAGAGTTTTAGTTTAAAGTGAATTTTAACATTAGAAGCCCTACTTAAAGTTGTCCGTGAAACCGTTTCGGAACGGTCTTGACCGTTCCGAAACGCGAGCACGAGGGTTTGACCGTTTTTAGAATTTCAGCTGATCGTTTTGATACGGTGTTGACCGTATCGAAGCCCCGTTGACTCGTTTCGATACACCTCTTGGCAGTAGCAAAAACGTTTCGAAACCCTTTTGAGGCGTTTCGAAACGCTCTTCTCTCATACATGATTTTAAGGCATCCGTATCGAAACAGGTTGACCCGTTTCGATACACCTGGGCCTGGAAGTGCAGATGAGGCTCTAAAAGTGCAGAAAAATGAGTTTTTCTAAGGCCTAACTTGCATGAATGACATGAATGAGCAGGCAAAACATATGCAAACATAAACATACTCCCCTAGCTATAAGCATGGATGAAATTAGGAGACAAAACACATAAACATGGCATTTCACAAGATCAAGCAATTTTAAGCACAAAAGAGGTCCTAAGAGATCAAGATAGGCTAGCTAGACCTAACTCTCTCCTAAGGGACCAAAAACGCTCTTTGTCTAAAGGTTTTGTAAATATGTCCGCTAATTGATTTAAGGTGTCTACATACTCTATAACCACATCTTCTTTAAGGACGTGATCTCTAATGAAATGATGCCTTATTTTATGTGTTTGGTTCTAGAGTGTTGGATGGGATTTTTTGTTAGACATATAACACTAGTGTTGTCACATTTTAGGGGTATGGTTTCAACTTTAATTCCATAATCTAAGAGTTATTGCTTCATCCAAAGGACTTGAGCACAACAACTCCCTAAGGATATGTACTCGGTTTCGGTGGTAGATAAGGCTACACTATTTTGTTTCTTAGAGAACCAAGATATGAGCATACTACCTTGGAATTGACATGTAACCCCCTTAACCCGGCCTAGACGGTTGACCCGAATTAAGAAAGTCACACGGGGAAAACCAAAGTCAACCCGAAAGTCAACCTTGATTAACGACCCTTTTTTTTCCTTTTTAAACTTGTCTAGATGCACATTAACCCTAGTTATGATCATTCAAACAACATACTCAAAGATCATAAACATCAGAGATCAAACAGGGACCCAATTGAACAATTTACAACTTTAGGGACCAAATTGTAAATTCTGTAAATTATAAGGTCTTAACCCAAATTAATGTTACCAACTTGTAATTAGTCAAGTTTCATGCTTCTCTGCAAAATTTCAGCTCAAACGGATATCCCAAACTCATACAATTGCACAAACAAGATTCAGGACCAAAACGCATACATTCCAAAACATATAACTGCCAATGTCAGCCCCCAACGGTCGGGTGTTCCGAAACAGGAAGAACCTGTTTCGAAACGCGGGGCCGTTCCGCAACGCGTACCGAAACGAGGGCTGGCAGAGGGCTTTCCGTTCCGGAACGGTGTCTCCCGTTTCGGACGCCTGGGCTACTACAAGGCGCCCGTTCCGAAACGGTAACTACTGTTCCGAAACGACCTGCACAGAATGCAGAAAAAAGCTTGCTTAAACACACAATTGACCAACCAATCATGCTCCAAATGCTACCAAACTTTACCAGCAACTCATACAACATACAAGAGACATATTTGCATCAATCAATCAACATTTAAGCATCAAATATGAAAAGCCCCAATTCTAATGGCATGCTTCCTACTCAAGCAAACCATTCAAGCATAAAACCTCCAAATCAACACATAATAGCCAATTACAAAATCCAGCATTATTAACAACATTAAACAAACTTAGGGAGTTCAAAACACCTCCCAAAACATCCACATAGGTCCCCCATTGCCAAATGCCAAAAGCTAAAAGTGTTAAGAAACCTTTCCATACTTGAGCTTAGTTTCCACTTGATTGCTTGCCTTCCTTGCTGCCCTCAATGCACTTTAATGTTCTGCATTATTGGTTTAAGAAAACGAAAGAGAGCGTAAGCAAAAGCTTAGTGAGGAATGCTCATTAAAACCATTCAATAATGCATTTATAAAACATCTTTAAAAATCATACTTCAAAACAACATTTACTCATGCTCAAAAGCAATTTAAACAAGCAATACATGCTTCCATATCAATACATGTCATATTGGCCTCAAGTGATAAATTCCATCTTTTTAAAAAGAGATCAACATAAGACTCACACATGGACTTTTAAACACCATTGTGATCTTATAATTCACAAGGACCACACAAGGACTTTTAACCACCTTTGTGTCCTTTACAAGTTTCACCCCAAGGACTTTTAAACACCTTGGCCCCAAGGACTTTTAAACACCTTGGCCCATGGACTTTTAAACACCATGGCAAGGACCACACAAGGACTTTTAACCACCTCTGTGTCCTTAACAAGAACCATCCAAGGACTTTTAACCACCTTGATGTTCTTAAGTAACAAGGCTCACTCAAGGACTTTTAACCACCTTAGTGACCTTAACAAGAATCACTCATGGACTTTTAACCACCATGAAGTTCTTAGAATCCACAAGGCTCACTCAAGGACTTTTAACCACCTTAGTGACCTTAACCTTTTTCAAAACATCACTTGCCAATATGCATCATTTACCATCAATATTCCACTATTTTAAAGCATTTAAACAAGCCATACCATCATGCATCTTTAAGCATCAAACCACATTTTAAACAATGTTCAAAAACAAGGAACTCTTACCTTGAGATTCCTTCAATACATGGCTTACCAATTCAGCAATAATCATGCTCAAACATGCTTTGAAAATAGAATTTAAAACATGCAATAAACCACATTGCATAAAACCAATCCATGGCCACCACTAGAGAGTTTTTCCGAAAACTTACACTTGAGCTTAGTAAAGTTGTTTAGACTTAGACTAAGCTCCCAAGACATTGGTTTCAAAGCTGAAAACCCAATTTCACTCACCGATTCCGTTTCGCCTCTTGCCGAAACACAAATCAAGCTTCCGGATCACCACCACTTGGATCCAAAGATGGCTCCCCTGTTTTAACACATCAAAGCAGAGGATTAATGCATCATCATGCATTAATAGCTTCAATGAAAGCACCTAAACTCGTTGCTCTCATCCACACTCCATTTTCGGCCACCAAACACAACCGAAAATGCATCCAAACAACTCCTCAACAAAGCCCAGCCGTAAACCATCAAAACTAAACATCCTTTAACATCATTTAACATCTAAGAAGGACCTAACAACATCCTTATACCTCCAGCAACATCAGATCCACAAGATCACTCCAAAAACAACCAAGAATCACAAGCTAAACTTAGGAAATTCAACCTATCCGGGATTGCATTAATCAAAACTCAATTCCTTATCAAATTAACATTCATTTAACATCAAAACACACCTCAAATCACAGCTTTAACAGATCAAACAAAAATCTATCAAAAATCACCAAATCTTGCATTTTAAGCTAAGATCCATTACACAACTTTAAAACCACTTATAAAACATCAATTAAGGATTGAGAACTTAGGAATTTCAGTAAAGAACTGAGAGTTTAGAGGAGAAGGACGTTCTTACCTCCAAACTTGAGTTTCTCCTCTTTTAGAACCAAAAAGCTTGAAAATCCAATTAGCAATTGGTGAGGTTTTGTTGATGAGATGATTAGGAATCCAAAGAGAATTGAAAAGAGATGTTTAGGTGACAAAATCAGAGGAAAAAGCTCTTGAGAGAATGTTTGGGTTGAGAGAAAATGAGAGAAAAGGAAAATTGGAAAAGTTAGTTGAAAATGGAAAATAACTTCCCTCCACTTTTCTTTTGTTTAAAACTCAGAATTAAATCATAAAATATCTTAGAAAAATCTGGAGAAACTCCCTTTGGGTAAATAGCTCCTTAAAGATTCAAAGTTTCAATCCTTTCTAAAACAGTCACGCAATTTTCAAAAATTACATTTTGGTCACTAGCCAAAATGCCACCCTTCCAAACCTCATTTTGTAAAATTGATTTCACAGTTCACTTATATATATTAAAAGAGGATTTTAGAACATTTTTCCATATTTTTAATGCAACCCGAACTAGGCTTTCCTAATTTCACCTTTTTATATTCGAACAGCACTTTGACCGAACCGGTCAACGCCCAAAACTTCCAAGCCCAAAACCGGGGCGTTACAACTCTCCCCCCTTAAGAAATTTCGTCCTCGAAATTTACCTGAAGGAAAGAGATAAGGAAACTGCTTCAGCATGTCTTCCTTCCGCTCCCACGTGGCTTCCTCAACACCACGGTGCTTCCACAACACCTTCACCAACTCAATGGTCTTGCCACGAAGAACCTTGCTATCCGCATCCAGAACCTTCACCGGTTCCTCATCATAGGTCAAATCTGGATTCAATTCCACTTCCTCCACAGGCATCACATGCGAAGGATCAGATCTGTACTTCCGGAGCATAGAAACATGAAACACATCATGAATCTTCTCCAACTCTTGAGGTAGCCTCAACTTGTACGCGACAGGACCCACACACTCAACCACCTCATATGGTCCAATGTACCTAGGGCTCAGCTTACCCTTCCGGCCAAACCTCATCACCTTCTTCCAAGGCGAAACCTTCAAGAACACACGGTCACCCACCGCATACTCAATCTCCTTACGCTTCAAATCCGCATAAGAATTTTGCCGATCAGAAGCTGCCTTCAACCGCTCACAAATGAGCTTCACCTTCTCGGTGGTTCCCTTCAACAAAGCCGGCATCGAAACCAACTTCTGACCCGTTTCAGCGCAACAAAGAGGAGTCCTACACTTCCTCCCGTACAAAGCCTCATAAGGTGCCATTTGTATACTTGCCTGATAACTATTGTTATAAGCAAACTCTACCAAAGGTAAATGCTTCTCCCAAGAACCTTGGAACTCAATCACGCAGCACCTCAACATATCCTCCAAAATCTGGATAACACGCTCTGACTGACCATCCGACTGAGGATGATAAGACGTACTGAAATTCAACCTTGTACCCAAAGCTTGATGCAAACACTGCCAGAAACGCGATGTAAACCTCGGATCCCTATCCGACACAATCGACTTAGGCACACCATGCAGCCGCACAATCTCAGCAATGTACAGCTCCGCAAGCTTATCCAAAGAAAACGTAGTATGCACAGGTAAGAAATGCGCACACTTCGTCAGGCAATCCACAATCACCCACACAGAATTCTTCTTCGATGGTGACAAAGGTAAACCAGACACAAAATCCATGGTAACCCTTTCCCACTTCCATTCAGGGGTTCTCAACGGTTGCAACAACCCTGAAGGAGCCTAATGCTCAGCCTTAACTCGCTGACACACCAAACACTTGCTCACAAACTCCGCAACATCCTTTTTCAAACCCACCCAATAGTACTTCTCCCGAAGATCACGATACATCTTAGTACTACCAGGGTGCATAGAAAAAGGACTACTATGACCTTCAGTCAGAATAGTACGCCTCAACTCAACATCATTGGGCACTACTATTCGACTCCCAAAACACAACACACCATCATCATTAAAACAGAAATCCGAAGGCCTACCCTCCGCGATATCCTGAACATGAGACACCAAGGAATCATCCAGCAACTGCTTTTCCTTGATCAACTGAACCAAAGATGGCTTCACATGCAACTCAGCCACAAGACCACCGTCACGCGATATACTCAAACTGGAAAACATAGCCCTCAGCTCAACAGCTACCTTCCTACTCAAGGCATCTGCTACAACATTAGCCTTTCCAGGATGGTACTCAATCGTCAAATCATAATCCTTGAGCAACTCCAACCAACGCCGCTGCCTAAGATTCAACTCCTTCTGAGACATCAGATACCTCAAACTCTTGTGATCTGTGTACACAGTACACTTCTCACCATACAGATAATGTCTCCAGATCTTCAAAGCAAAAACCACTGCAGCCAACTCAATATCATGCGTAGGATAATTGCGCTCATGCACCTTCAGCTGCCGCGATGCATAAGCCACAACCTTACCCTCTTGCATCAACACACATCCCAAACCAACATAGGACGCATCACTATAGACCACAAACTCTTTTCCTGATTCAGGCTGAACCAAGATAGGAGCTTGCGTCAAAGCCGCCTTAAGCTTCTCAAAAGCCTGATGTCTCGCTTCCGTCCACTCATACTTAACATCCTTCTGCAACAACTTCGTCAAAGGTGCAGCAATCTTAGAAAACCCATCCACAAACCTCCGATAGTATCCCGCCAAACCAAGGAAACTACGAACCTCATGAACAGACTTAGGAACCTTCCAATTCATCACCGCCTCAACCTTCTGAGGATCAACACGAATCCCCTCAGCAGAAACTACATGCCCAAGAAACACCACCTCCTTAAGCCAGAACTCACACTTGCTCAACTTAGCATAAAGCTGATTCTCCAACAAAGCTTGCAGCACAATCCTCAAATGCTCTTCATGCTCCTCCTCAGTACGCGAGTACACAAGGATATCATCAATGAACACCACAACAAACTTGTCCAGGTATTCATGAAACACACGATTCATCATATCCATGAAAGCAGCAGGAGCATTTGTCAAACCAAACGGCATCACAAGGAACTCATAATGCCCATACCTTGTCCTGAAAGCTGTCTTAGGAACATCCACATCCTTCACCTTCAACTGGTAATACCCAGACCTCAAGTCAATCTTAGAGAACACAGCAGCTCCCCGAAATTGATCAAAGAGATCATCAATCCTCGGTAAAGGATACCGATTCTTGATAGTCAACTTGTTCAGCTGACGGTAATCAATGCACATTCTCATAGTGCCAACCTTCTTCTTCACAAACAAGACCGGTGCACCCCAAGGTGACACACTCGGCCGAATGAAACCACGATCAAGCAACTCTTGCAACTGCGTCTTCAGCTCCTTCAGCTCCTTAGGTGCCATTCTATAAGGAGTAATGGACACAGGAGTTGTATTCTCTTACAGCTCAATTCCAAACTCCACCTCGCGATTAGGAGGTAAACCAGGCAACTCCTCAGGAAACACTCCAGGAAACTCCTTCACAACTCTGATATCTTGCACACGCAACTCCTTAGAGCTAGGATTCATCACAAAAGCTAGATAAGCTTCACAACCTTGCCTCAGCATCCTGCTCGCCTCCAAGGTAGACATCACATTGGCAAGAAACTTCACATTCTCACCAACCACAACAACTTCATAATCATCCGCAAGCTTCAGCGAAACTCGCTTATTCTCACAATCCACAACAGCACGATGCTCAGCAAGCCAATCCATACCAAGGATTACATCAAAACTATAGAAAGGCAACTCCATAAGATCAACATGAAAAACATGTTCTTGAACAACCAAAGGACACCTTCTATACAACTTCCGAGTCACAACAGTCTCACCAAAAGAACTAGTGACACGAACACCAACATCCAAAGACTCAACAGGCAAACCAAGCAATTCAGCATGCTCACGCAAAATGTATGAATGCGTAGATCCAGAATCTATCAAGGAAAGTAATGACAAGGATTGCAAAGTAAAGGTACCTGCAATCACATCCGCGTCATTCATCCCCTCCCGCTGAGCATACACCCTAGCTTGACCTCCACCTTCAGGCTGAATAGCCACAACATGGGCCACTCCTCGACCTCCTTCCTCTCTTCGCTGAAAATTACCGCGGCCGCGCCCACGACCTCTCTGCGGTGCAGCAACAACAGGAGCACGCACTTGGCCACCAGCCAACATAGGACACTCTCGCCTCAAGTGATCCGCAGATCCACAATTCCAGCACCCATTATCAGCTGCCGCAACAGGAGCTTGCACCTTCCTCACAGCACGAGGACAATCACGCTTCATATGGCCATGTGAACCACAAATCCAACAAGCACTCGGATAAGCCCTAGCATTGCCTCCTCGAGCAGGTGCACCACCACCTCTCTTAGCTGAGGACTGATACTTCTGATCACGTCCCCTCTTGTTTCGTCCACCACCGGAACTATATTCAGCTGCTCGCTTACCAGCACTTGCTCCAGCACCTCTAGCAGATAAACCCAAGTTCATCTCAATATCCTTGGCTCGGCCCACCAACACATCAAAATCATCATACTCGGTAGCCAGCACATACATCTTCACATCCGTCACTAAACCATAACGGAATCTTTCGCACCTCGCCCTCTCATCAGGTACCAGCTCAGGTGCATACTGACTGAGTCGTAAAAACTGCACTTCATACTCAGCCACAGTCATGCTCCCCTGGGTAAGAGACATGAACTCTCGCTTCTTTTCATCCAGGTACCTCACACCAAGATACCTCCTCTTGAACATATTCTGAAAGAATGTCCAAGTTACATCAGCTTCCGCCATCCCAGCAATAGTGGTTGTCCACCACGTATAAGCATCATCCTATAGCAAAGATACTACACAACCCAGCTTTTGCACATCAGTGCAACTCATCTGACCTAGGATCCTCTTGGTACTCTCCATCCAGGATTCAGAACCTTCAGCAGACATACCCCTGAACTCAGTCCCTCCCAGACTGCGTAAGCGCTCCAAGGGTAGTCTAACACCAGCATCTCCCTGATGCCCAGCTCCTTGAGCTCCAGCTACTGCCGCTCGAAAAGCACCAGCAATAGCTTGCACCAACATCGTCATGTCAAGCATAGCTTGCCCCTGACCAACTTCAGGTCCAGCAGCTCCAGCACCAGCTGCAGCTTCAGCTCTTTCACCCTCAGCACCACCACTAGGTGGAGGAGGAGGTAACACCGCACTTCCCGCATTTTCCTCATTCTCATTCTCATTCGGAGCCGTAGCTCGCACATTACTTCTCAACTCTCTACGTGGTGTCATATTCTAACCATGCAATAACAATGCAAATAAACAAAGTCAGGTCCAGCAAGGTAAGCAATCCAAGTACTCAAGCTCATTTTCATTCAAAATCAACACCATTACTTAGCTTTGATTTGGCAATGGGTACCCACAACATACTTCACCACAGCATGCAACTCAATTGCATCAAATTCACAAACTACTAATCATGCTTTCACTCAACAAGCATACATAGCATACATACTTCAATCATGCACACATTCATTCCCAATTACTCGAGAACTCGGCTCTGATACCACCAAATGTAACCCCCTTAACCCGGCCTAGACGGTTGACCCGAATTAAGAAAGTCACACGGGGAAAACCAAAGTCAACCTTGATTAACGACCCTTTTTTCCTTTTTAAACTTGTCTAGATGCACATTAACCCTAGTTATGATCATTCAAACAACATACTCAAAGATCATAAACATCAGAGATCAAACAGGGACCCAATTGAACAATTTACAACTTTAGGGACCAAATTGTAAATTATGTAAATTATAAGGTCTTAACCCAAACTAATGTTACCAACTTGTAATTAGTCAAGTTTCATGCTTCTCTGCAAAATTTCAGCTCAAACGAACATCCCAAACTCATACAATTGCACAAACAAGATTCAGGACCAAAACGCATACATTCCAAAACATATAACTGCCAATGTCAGCCCCCAACGGTCAGGTGTTCCGAAACAGGAAGAACCTGTTTCGAAACGCGGGACCGTTCCGCAACGCGTACCGAAACGAGGGCTGGAAGAGGGCTTTCCGTTCCGGAACGGTGTCTCCCGTTTCGGACGCCTGGGCTACTACAAGGCGCCCGTTCCGAAACGGTAACTACTGTTCCGAAACGACCTGCACAGAATGCAGAAAAAAGCTTGCTTAAACACACAATTGACCAACCAATCATGCTCCAAATGCTACCAAACTTTACCAGCAACTCATACAACATACAAGAGACATATTTGCATCAATCAATCAACATTTAAGCATCAAATATGAAAAGCCCCAATTCTAATGGCATGCTTCCTACTCAAGCAAACCATTCAAGCATAAAACCTCCAAATCAACACATAATAGCCAATTACAAAATCCAGCATTATTAACAACATTAAACAAACTTAGGGAGTTCAAAACACCTCCCAAAACATCCACATAGGTCCCCCATTGCCAAATGCCAAAAGCTAAAAGTGTTAAGAAACCTTTCCATACTTGAGCTTAGTTTCCACTTGATTGCTTGCTTTCCTTGCTGCCCTCAATGCACTTTAATGTTCTGCATTATTGGTTTAAGAAAACGAAAGAGAGCGTAAGCAAAAGCTTAGTGAGGAATGCTCATTAAAACCATTCAATAATGCATTTATAAAACATCTTTAAAAATCATACTTCAAAACAACATTTACTCATGCTCAAAAGCAATTTAAACAAGCAATACATGCTTCCATATCAATACATGTCATATTGGCCTCAAGTAATAAATTCCATCTTTTTAAAAAGAGATCAACATAAGACTCACACATGGACTTTTAAACACCATTGTGATCTTATAATTCACAAGGACCACACAAGGACTTTTAACCACCTTTGTGTCCTTTACAAGTTTCACCCCAAGGACTTTTAAACACCTTGGCCCCAAGGACTTTTAAACACCTTGGCCCATGGACTTTTAAACACCATGGCAAGGACCACACAAGGACTTTTAACCACCTTTGTGTCCTTAACAAGAACCATCCAAGGACTTTTAACCACCTTGATGTTCTTAAGTAACAAGGCTCACTCAAGGACTTTTAACCACCTTAGTGACCTTAACAAGAATCACTCATGGACTTTTAACCACCATGAAGTTCTTAGAATCCACAAGGCTCACTCAAGGACTTTTAACCACCTTAGTGACCTTAACCTTTTTCAAAACATCACTTGCCAATATGCATCATTTACCATCAATATTCCACTATTTTAAAGCATTTAAACAAGCCATAACATCATGCATCTTTAAGCATCAAACTACATTTTAAACAATGTTCAAAAACAAGGAACTCTTACCTTGAGATTCCTTCAATACATGGCTTACCAATTCAGCAATAATCATGCTCAAACATGCTTTCAAAACAGAATTTAAAACATGCAATAAACCACATTGCATAAAACCAATCCATGGCCACCACTAGAGAGTTTTTCCAAAAACTTACACTTGAGCTTAGTAAAGTTGTTTAGACTTAGACTAAGCTCCCAAGACATTGGTTTCAAAGCCGAAAACCCAATTTCACTCACCGATTCCGTTTCGCCTCTTGCCGAAACACAAATCAAGCTTCCGGATCACCACCACTTGGATCCAAAGATGGCTCCCCTGTTTTAACACATCAAAGCAGAGGATTAATGCATCATCATGCATTAATAGCTTCAATGAAAGCACCTAAACTCGCTGCTCTCATCCACACTCCATTTTCGGCCACCAAACACAACCGAAAATGCATCCAAATAACTCCTCAACAAAGCCCAGCCATAAACCATCAAAACTAAACATCCTTTAACATCATTTAACATCTAAGAAGGACCTAACAACATCCTTATACCTCCAGCAACATCAGATCCACAAGATCACTCCAAAAACAACCAAGAATCACAAGCTAAACTTAGGAAATTCAACCTATCCGGGATTGCATTAATCAAAACTCAATTCCTTATCAAATTAGCATTCATTTAACATCAAAACACACCTCAAATCACAGCTTTAACATATCAAACGAAAATCTATCAAAAATCACCAAATCTTGCATTTTAAGCCAAGATCCATTACACAACTTTAAAACCACTTATAAAACATCAATTAAGGATTGAGAACTTAGGAATTTCAGTTAAGAACTGAGAGTTTAGAGGAGAAGGACGTTCTTACCTCCAAACTTGAGTTTCTCCTCTTTTAGAACCAAAAAGCTTGAAAATCCAATTAGCAATTGGTGAGGTTTTGTTGATGAGATGATTAGGAATCCAAAGAGAATTGAAAAGAGATGTTTAGGTGACAAAATCAGAGGAAAAAGCTCTTGAGAGAATGTTTGGGTTGAGAGAAAAGGAAAATTGGAAAAGTTAGTTGAAAATGGAAAATAACTTCCCTCCACTTTTCTTTTGTTTAAAACTCAGAATTAAATCATAAAATATCTTAGAAAAATCTGGAGAAACTCCCTTTGGGTAAATAGCTCCTTAAAGATTCAAAGTTTCAATCCTTTCTAAAACAGTCACGCAGTTTTCAAAAATTACATTTTGGTCACTAGCCAAAATGTCACCCTTCCAAACCTCATTTTGTAAAATTGATTTCACAGTTCACTTATATATATTAAAAGAGGATTTTAGAACATTTTTCCATATTTTTAATGCAACCCGAACTAGGCTTTCCTAATTTCACCTTTTTATATTCGAACAGCACTTTGACCGAACCGGTCAACGCCCAAAACTTCCAAGCCCAAAACCGGGGCGTTACATGACAAGTTCCCGAAGTACTTTTCCTATTGATTTTGCAACCCCCATAATCCGCATCCGAATAAGTATGAAGGTTGAAGGTAGAGTCTCTAGGATACCAAAGACCTAAACAAGGAGTATCTCTAAGGTACCTAAAGATTCTCTTAACGGCTATAAGGTGAGACTCTCTAGGACTAGCTTGAAACCTAGCACGCAAGCAAACACTAAACAAGATATCCGATCTACTTGCGGTAAGGTAAAGCAATGATCCAATCATAGAACGGTAAAGCTTAGAGTCAACACACTTACCTCCTTCATCTTTGTCAAGCTTTGTAGATGAGCTCATAGGTGTGGCTTGAGGCTTTGCATTCTCCAAACCAAACTTCTTGAGCATATCCTTTATGTACTTCGCTTGATTGATGAAGGTGCCATCCTTCTTTTGCTTGATTTGGAGTCCCAAAAAGAATGAGAGCTCCCCCATCATGCTCATCTCGAATTCACCTTGCATTAACTTAGCAAACTCTTGACAATGACATTCGTTAGTAGAACCAAAAATAATATCATCAACATAAATTTGAACTACTAAGATGTCATTTTTATACATTTTTATAAAAAGTGTAGTGTCCACCTTACCTTTTTCAAAACCTTTTCAATTAAAAAGTTTGAAAGTCTTTCATACCAAGCTCTAGGAGCTTGTTTTAAACCATAAAGAGCTTTGGTGAGTTTGAAAACATGATTTGGAAATTTTGAGTCTTCAAAACCCGGTGGTTGTTCCACATACACTTCTTCATTTATAAAACCATTTAAAAAAGTGCTTTTAACATCCATTTGAACAAGCTTGAAATTATGATAACATGCATATGCAAGAAACATCCTAATGGCTTCCATTCTAGTTACGAGTGCATAGGTTTCATCAAAATATATTCCCTCTTCTTGAGTGAAACCTTGTGCTACTAGTCTAGCTTTATTTCTTACAATGTTACCACTCTCATCTAGCTTGTTCTTGAAGGCCCATTTAGTTCCTATGGTAGATTGATTACTAGGCCTATCAACTAATGTCCAAACGTTACTTCTCTCAAATTGATTTAACTCTTCTTGCATAGCCATAATCCAAAAATCATCTTTCAATGCTTCTTTAATATTCTTAGGCTCTATGCATGAGATAAATGCAACATGATTCATTAATCTAAGAGAAGATCGAGTGGTTACCCCCTTGGATGGATCACCCAAGATTTCACCATCTTTGACATAGTTGAACTCCCTTAGGTAGCTCACTTTCTTTTCCTCAAGAGCCAAGTCCTTCAAGGCTTCAAGAGGTGGATCTTGTGTGTCCTCTTCTTTTGTTGGAATCTCATCCTTCTTTGAAGTTTGTCCTCCATCAAAGGCATTTATGATTCCTACATCATCATCATCATCACAAGAATCCTTCCTTGGAAGGAGGTTATCATCGAATACAACATGAATAGATTCTTCTACTACTAAAGTTATTTTGTTAAATACTCGATAGGCTTTAGAGGTTAAAGAGTAGCCTATGAAAATAGCTTCATCACTTTTTGCATCAAATTTACCTAAGTTGTCTTTTCCATTATTTAAAACAAAACACTTGCAACCAAAAGGGTGAAAATAGCTAATGTTAGGCTTTTTAGATTTTAAAATCTCATAACGTGTTTTCTTTAAGATTGGCCTAATCATTACTCGATTAACAATATAGCAAGTGGTGTTTGTGGCTTCCGCCCAAAAATATTTAGGTAAATTATTTTCACAAAGCATAGTTCTAGCCATTTCTTGCAAAGTTCTATTTTTCCTCTCAACTACCCCCATTTTGTTGAGGAGTTCGAGGATCCGAAAAATTGTGGCTAATACCATTTTCATTTAAAAAATCTTCAAACCCTAAATTTTGAAACTCAGTTCCATGATCACTTCTAATGTGTGAAATTTTAAGTTCAAGATCATTTTGGGTTAGTTTTGAAAATGTGATGAATTTTTCTAAAGCCTCATCTTTAGTACTTAAAAATAGAACCCAAGCAAATCTAGAAAAATCATCAACAAGTACAAAAGCATAAGACTTACCACCCAAGCTCATAGTCCTAATTGGCCCAAATAAATCCATATGGATAAGTTGTAAACATCTACTAGTAGAAACATCATTAATGGATTTAAAAGAAGACTTATGTTGTTTACCCTTAGAGCATGCATCACAAATTTTATCATTTGAAAATTTTATCTTGGGTAAACCTCTAACTAGATTAAGGGAAACTAGTTTTTCTAAAACACTAATGCTAGCATGTCCTAGTTTCCTATGCCACAACCATGCATCATTTTCATTTTGTGCTACTAAGCATGCATGAGATGTATGAATGTCATCTAGATGCACCATGTATATGTTCCCTATGCGATGACCTATGAGCATAATATTATTAGATTTAATGTCTACAATTTTGCATCCATTTTTATCAAATAAAACATTAAATACTTTATCACACAATTGACTTATGCTCAATAAGTTGTGTTTAAGACCATTGACATATAAAACATTTTCAATGAGAATAGTAGAGTGATTACCTATGGAGCCAATACCTTTAATGTGACCTTTGGAGTTGTCACTGAATGTTACTACTCCTCCACTTTTTGGCTTTAGATTCATGAATCTACTCTTGTCTCCGGTCATATGCCTTGAGCATCCACTATCAAGGTACCATGAGTTTTGACTTTGTGCTTTGGCCTTGTAGCAATGCTCCCCCTACAAACAAAGATATTAAGCTTTTGTTTTTGGTACCCAAATCATTTTGGGTCCATGAGTGTTAGCTCCCAAAACCTTGGTTCCCTTAGGAATCCAAGATGACATAGCAATAATGTTATTAGATTTTACAAGTTCCTTAGGAACCCATACACTTCTAATTCTTTTAGCTCTATTATGTCTAGGAAAGCTACCTTGTTTGTAGTAGTTAGTCTTTTTCTTAGGTTGGTTTGTTCTTGAAGATTCACCTATTTCATGCTTGACACTACCAACATTTTTAAAAGACTTTTTGAGCTCATTTAGCTCATCCAACACCTTTTGGTGTTCACTATTACATTGAGACAAAAGATTATTAAGGTCAACATTTTCATCTTGAAAAAATTTTAGTTCATCTTTCAACCCTAATATCTTTTTCTCAAATTTTGAATTAGCTAGAGAGAGTGAGTCATTTTTCTCATTTAGTTCCAAAATAATTTCTTATTCCTAATGACCGACTCCTTATATTTCTTAACTAATTCATCATAGACCTCTTGTAACTCATCATATGCATCATTCAATTCATCATATGTGAAATCTAAAGTTGATGAGTTAGAGGTTACCATAGAGGAATCTTCCTCAAGAGCCATGAGGCAAAGGTTGGCCACTTCTTGTTCGTCATCCTCCGATGACTCCTCATCACTCCAAGTAGCAAGCTTGGCTTTGAGCTTCTTCTTCTTCTCAAAGCCCTTCTTCTTGAGTTGAGGGCACTCCGAACGAATGTGGCCGGGTTGTTTGCACTCAAAGCAAATGATTTGATCCCTTGCTTCTTCTTTGTTCTTGCCTTTGAAGTCCATTTTTCTTTGGATTTTTCTTCCCCGGTTGGACCTCATAAAGCGTGAGAATCGTTTGGCTATCATAGCCAATTCTTCTAGCTCATCCTCCTCACTAGAAGAGCTCTCCTCATGTAGTGATGCTTTGAGAGCTATTCCCATCTTCTTCTTCTTTTCAACCTCTAGCTTTTCTACTCTTTTCTCTTCTTTCTTCTTCTCTTCTTCCATTCCTTGCTTCATAATCTCATGAGTAAGGAGAGAACCCACAAGCTCATCAAGCTTTAAATCTTTAAATTTTTAGCTTCTATGATGGCGGTTCTCTTCCCATCCCAAGATTTGGGAAGTGAATAGAGTAGCTTCCGAACAAGCTTGTCTTCCGGTATGATCTCTCCAAAACCTTTGAGCCCATTGACTATAGTGGAGAATCGATCAAACATCTTGGACACCGTCTCATCGGGCTCCATCTTGAAATTCTCATAACTAAGATTGGGAATTCCAATATTAGTTTCTTTGACATTGTATGTTCACTCATAGGTAATCTCAAGAGTGTCCCACACTTATTTGGCACTCTCAATGGATGACACTATAGAATAGATGTCCGGACCGAATGAACAAAAGAGCATGTGGAGAGCTTTGTCATTTACTTGAATCTTTTTCCTTTCTTCTTCACTCATCTCCACCTTTTTCTTCAAGACCATCTTGCCTTCACTATCTTGCTTCAATGGAATGTAAGGGCCATCTTCAATGACATCCCAAACTAAGTAGTCATTGGACTTGATGAAGAGACGCATTCTATTCTTCCAAAAAGAATAGTTATCACCATTGAAGAAGGGAGACTTTGTAGTGGATTGAGACTCATACATGCCCGAACCGGAGGTTGAAGCCATCTCTTGATATTTGATGGTCACACTCTTCCTAGGAACTCCTCTTGTGGTTGTTAATCCTCAAAGAGGTAGGCTCTGATACCAATTGTTGAGTGGATCGAAAGATCGATATGAACCAAAAGGGGGTGAATTGGATTTTTAAGGTTTAGGTGGTGGAAATTGCAAATTAAAAAGATTGACAAGGAATTTTAGAGTGGTTCAAGTTCCAAATGAACTCTACATCCACTACCTTAGCTTCACTAAGGATTTGCAACAATTCCACTAATTGCTCTTCCCCTTTTCTAGGCTAAGGAGGCAACCCTTACAAATTTCAGTTAAATTTTCTACCCAAAATTTAACCCAATCCTCACACAAAGATAACAAAGAGTTTGATGGCTAAGATAGTATATCTCAATACAAATTGTAGCCCAATTACAAGCACTCAACCCAATTGAAAAGGATAAGAATGAAAATTACAATTGGGGTTTCTAGACAATAATGGGATTTTAGCACAAATGCTTGGATTTAATGTATGAATATTTGCTTTTGGATCAATAGTTGTTGTTGGAGCTTTTAGAGGTCTCTTTTATACCTTTTCATTGATTTCTAGCCGTTGTGGTTGCTGCATTCATCAATAGAGCCGTTGTGGGGTGTTATCTCACCTTCATAAATGCAGTCTGCAACCACCCGTTTCGGAACGCGGGAACCTGTTTCGAAACGGACCAAAATAGAAAGAGCCGTTGGGGTGCATTTAAGAGCCCGTTTCGAAACGGATTGAACTCGTTTCGAAACACTTTTGCCACTGTCAAGGGTCGTTTCGAAACAGCTTGAGCCCGTTTCGAAACACCCTAACGGTTTCTGAAAATTTAGTTAAAAACTTTGCAACGGTCATATTTTTCAAATCAAAATTAAGAACCGGTTCGAAACACTTAAACTTGTTTCGATACGGGTTCTTATGTTCTAAAGCCGTTTCGATACCCGTTTCGGAACAGGGGTTGGCAGTGGTGAAATCGTTTCGAAACGCCTTAGGCCGTTTCGAAATAGGGACTTGAAAAACATTGTTTCGGCTTTAAAACACTTAGAAAATATTTGAAAATCTTAGTTTTTAACTTTGGCATATTCTTAAAATCATATGGGGATGTTTGAGGACTTAAAAATTTGTTTTGACATTTTAAATTTAGTCCTTAGGTTCTTTAGTTATATTAAAATTAAAATATCGGTTTCACATATGCATTGTAGCCACATATTCTCTACCAAAAGAAAAAATAGAACCTCACATTTAAAAGATCATATTGAACTTAGATGCTCTAGAAAGCATGTGATGCAAGTTGATTTGCACCAAAAACTCGTCTATTAATCGTAAACAAGATTCATTTACAAATCTAGAAAACCGTGTATTTTCCCAGAGGTGTCACAAAAGGAGTTAGCCAATATGGTCATTTTTCACGAGTATCCATTATCTACTGTTGAGCACATTAAGTTTTGAAAATTCGTAAACAACTTAAATCCATGCTTCAAGATAATCTCACACAATACTTTAAAAATGATATCTTGAAAATGTTTGCAAGTGAAAAACAAACTTGAAAAAGTTATTTAATGATCATAAGGGGGAGTGACAATTACTATTGACATGTGAACAACTTCAAACTAGAAGAAAGGTTGTATGGCAGTCGCAACACACAATATTGACGATCATTGAAATTTACGAAACAAAACCTTGAGGTATATATTCCATTGATTTCTTTTTTGTAAACTTTTGATGGGCTTTCTATTTGTTTGTGTTATGTTTCTCTGGTATTTTTTGTTGGCTCAAAGCTGATGTGTTTTAATTTTTTCGTCATATAATAGGCTTGTTTATGGGCTTTGTCCGTATACTGCTAACATGCATGCCCAAGTTCTGATAGATTCTTTGAATGTGTATGGTATTGTTGAGAAAATATCATCAGTGATACTGGATAATTGTTCAACAAATAATGATATTGTTGATGTGTTGCAAGAGAAATTTGATCTGTAACCCCCTAAACCCGACCTAGAAGAAATAGTCGAATTTAGGAAGTCACAATTGAAAACTTTACCCTCAAGAAATTAATTAGAATTATAATATATTAAAATAACGTAAAATAAATTATTTCTAATAATAATATAAAGTGTCTCGATATTTATAGAATTCAAACGTTAAAATAATAATCTTATAATTATAATAAAACTCTCAAATTTAATGTCTGAAAATGTATGGTAAAAATAATAAGCCTAAAATATGAAATCACATCAAAATCCTCCGAGTACCAAGTCACCTAGAGTCCATGATATCTGAAAAAAGAAAACTATGAGGGAGTAAGCTAAAGAGCTTAGTGTGTCTCTAAAGTGCAAGAAAAACCATAATTATAAAACATAATATTATTTTGAATGAAATCTTTTAAACCATGACACAAATCACAAGCATAGTGCAATGCACCCAACTACATTACCGTCCGAAGAGTAAGGTTCCCCAAAACCACTCTCTACATCGTCACCAATCCGAAGTGGAACTCAACCCGAAGGGTGGAACCACTAATTCGAAGTGGAATTCAGCCCGAAAGATGAAACCACTGAACTTCCTCCGTACAAATCTCAACCCATGCTCATACATATATGATGTTTAAAAATCAAATTCCATAAACACAGTTTCATAAATCTGATATTCTGTAAACATACTTCATAAAACATAATCCATAAATTCATAGTTCTGAAAATCCGATGTTTCATAAATCAAATATTCCATAAATCATAATTAAAACTCATTCTGAATTCATATGCACATGATGTCAATTATACAATCCACAATACATATAATAATCACAAAATGTGTAAAACACCAACACATAGAAAAGTAATATATACTTTATTTTTAGCACCAGAAGAAAACACACCTTAAGCAGCAATAGCTCTAACGACGAACAAAGGGAGGTTGCGACTTTGATGTAAGGTGATGACAACGTCAATTCGAGAAGAATTCATAAAACACGGGAATAACTAAGAGCGACAACACTTTAAAACTTAAGGCTTAGGTTTATTTCTGTACGTAATAACTATGACTATATATAGAGAGAGTTGAGAGTTTGTAATCTAAACAAATTAGGTTTATAATAATAATAATAATAATAATAATAATAATAATAATAATAATAATAATAATAATAATAATTTAAGTTGAAAAAGGAGAGTCAATTTAGTCATGAAAAAAAGGAATTAGAATTCAATTTGAATTAAAAAGGTTTAAAAATAAATTAAACAATTAAGAAAAAAAGGAGACGGTTGGAGCCGAAGTTAAAGAGAATTGAAATTCAATTTGATAAAAAGGTTATTTATGGATCCAGTCCTTAAACTTTCAAGAAATTTCATATTAAGTTCCAAGTTTGATAAAAATTCTTATTTAGTCCCTCATAAAAAGTTAAGGTTTTGAATTAAAAATTCTCAATTGTTAGGGTTTTCAATTAGGGATTTTTCGAATCTAGGGTTTACAATTTGGACGTACTTTTGGGGGTGTTACAACTCTCCCACCCTTAAAAGAAATTTTTTTCTCAAAATTTTCAGACTAACGACATACTTTAAAAAAAGAGGTTTTGATAACAATTTTAAAAAGACATTTTAGATCAGGTTACGAATGACAACACAGGGCTTTCAGATAGACTTTGATCTCAATTTCATAAGAACAAGTATGATCACAATCAATCGCTAATCTAGAGATCCTACGAGGTGACATAGTAATCTATCCACATAAAGGACAATCCTAGAATTAGAGTTGGTACTTGGAGTTTATGTTCAAAACATATTTTTAATTCTTTAAAATAATAAATTTATCAAAAATTCTCATTTTGCCCCAAAACATTTAATATGTATGCAAAAATTATTTTGGGCTTAAAATTTTATGTGAGCCACACAGTTCGATGGTTGAACTTAGCTCTGATACCACTAAATGTAACCCCCTAAACCCGACCTAGAAGAAATAGTCGAATTTAGGAAGTCACAATTGAAAACTTTACCCTCAAGAAATTAATTTGAATTATAATATATTAAAATAACGTAAAATAAATTATTTCTAATAATAATATAAAGTGTCTCGATATTTATAAAATCCAAATGTTAAAATAATAATATTATAATTATAATAAAACTCTCAAATTTAATGTCTGAAAATGCATGGTAAAAATAATAAGCCCCAAATATGAAATTACATCAAAATCCAAAAATAATCTTAATAATAAAATATTCCAGAAAATAAAGTATGTCCATACTGAAGATAAAATAGATTCGATAAAATAAATAGATCCTCCGAGTACCAAGTCACCTAGAGTCCAGGATATCTGAAAAATGAAAACTATGAAGGAGTAAGCTAAAGTGCAAGAAAACCCATAATTATAAAACATAATATTATTTTGAATGAAATCTTTTAAACTGTAACACAAATCACAAGCGTAGTGCAATGCACCCAACTACATCATCGTCCGAAGAGTAAGGTTCCCCAGAACCACTCTCTACATCGTCACCAATCCGAAGTGGAACTCAACCCGAAGGGTGGAACCACTGATCCGAAGTGGAATTCAGCCCGAAGGATGAAACCACTGAACTTCCTCCGTACAAATCCCAACCCATGCTCATACATATATGATGTTTCAAAATCAAATTCCATAAACATAGTTCCATAAATCCGATATTTCGTAAACATACTTCATAAAATATAGTCCATAAATTCATAGTTATGAAAATCTGATGTTTCATAAATCAAATATTCCATAAATCATAATTAAAACACATTCTGAATTCATATGCACATGATGTCAATCATACAATCCATAATACATATAATAATCACACAATGTGTAAAACACCAACACATAGAAAAATAATATATACTTTATTTTTAGCATCGGAAGAAAACACACGTTAAGCAGCAATAGCTCTAACGACGAACAAAGGGAGGTTGCGACTTCGATGTAAGGTGATGACAACGTCAATTCGAGAAGAATTCATAAAACATGTGAATAACTAAGAGCGACAACACTTTAAAACTTAAGGCTTAAGTTTATTTCTGTACGTAATAACTATGACTATATAGAGAGAGAGTTGAGAGTTGGTAATCTAAACAAATTAGGTTTAGAATAATAATAATAATAATAATAATAATAATAATAATAATAATAATAATAATAATAATAATAATAATAATAATAATAATAATAATAATAATAATAATAATAATAATAATAATAATAATAATAATAATAATAATAATAATAATAATAATAATAATAATAATAATAATAATAATAATAATAATAATAATAATAATAATAATAATAATTTAAGTTGAAAAAGGAGAGTCAATTTAGTCATGAAAAAAAAAATTAGAATTCAATTTGAATTAAAAAGGTTTTAAAAAAATAAATTAAACAATTAAGAAAAAAAACGGTTGGAGCAGTAAAAGGGTTATTTATGGATTCAGTCCTTAAACTTTTAAGAAATTTCATATTAACTTCCAAGTTTGATAAAAATTCTTATTTAGTCCCTCATAAAAAGTTAAGGTTTTGAATTAAAAATTCTCAATTGTTAGGGTTTCCAATTAGAGTTTTTCGAATCTAGGATATACAATTTGGGCGTAATTTTTAGGGTGTTACATGATTATAATAGTCTTTTATTGGGTGTTCATTTTTTTGCACGCGCATTGTAGTGTACATATTTTGAATTTTATTGTTCAAGATGGTTTGAAAGTAATTTGTTATGAAATTAATAGGATTCGTAATTGTTAATATTGGGGAGTGAAGACTTTGTTTATGTAGTTCTATTGTATGTAAGAATATTTAAAATTTAGAACTTTAATATTAGTTAATTTAATGTATTAAATATTAAATATTTGTAGTAAGATGTTACATGTATTTTTAATTCTAATTTTCCAATAATAGAACTCATTTATGATCCAACTTGTCCTCTTTGGCAGTTAATTGGTTGGGCAGATTTGGGTCAATGATCAACTATTTGTTACTATCCACAATTATAAAAAGTTTGAAATAAAACCAACTGAAATATCCATAATCTTGAATGGTATTTTTAAATTAACAAGAAAATCAACGATTTCTAAATACCCACATTTATGAATAAAGTGTACTGAAACACATACAATTTTATATGCTACCTATTTTCAAAAGAACCATATCACAGTTAACAATTTTTAAATTATATACAAAATTCATAGAAACCACAATTTACCTCTCTCACTTGCGAACATCCATAGAATCTTTTTCATTTGCTCCAAGACCTATTTGAATTGCAAATGGGAGTTCTAAGTCCGCAATAACAATACACAACCCTTGAACTGCTATGAGATTTTGAACTCTCAATCGACATCTTCCAAAAACTATCAGGTTGTTAATGGATTAAATGGAACCCTAGAATGATTAGATTTGGGAAGAGAGGGGGAAGAGTTCAAAGAAGGGATGAAGTAATTTCTGAAGTTTTACTTTGGGTGAAAATAATAAAGGTTGTTTTTGGTTTTTTATTTTAAGTTTTTTGAATATTTAAAAAAATTGAAAATTATAAACCCATCCATGTGTCGCTCTTTCATTGGATAATGACTTTTTTTAACATTTGATACTGAGGAACCTTAAAACGGTTATGAAAGGAAACGTCAAGCACCTATTTTAGTCAAAAAAAAATAGTTTAGGCACCTAAAACAAAAAATAGGTGTAGATTGGACACTTATTTTACAGTTAAGCCTTGAATAATAATTGTAGTTAAGTGTCTTGCTAAAAATATTGTCTTTTCATAGAACTAATGAGAGACTTTATCAAGACAATAATGTTAATTTTTTAGAATTAATTGAAATGATTGCAGAATTCGATTTAGTGAAGCAAGAGAATATTCATCGCATTGATAATAATGAGATACATTATAATTATCTTGGTCACAAAGTTCAAAATGAGTTGATTTTTGTGTTAGCATATGAGATTAAATCTGCAATTATTTCTAGAATCAATGGGGCTAAATATTTTTCTGTGATACTTGATTTCATTCTAGATGTAAGTCACCAAGAGCATTTGACTTTAATTATACGATGTGTTGACATGTTAGTTAACTTAATAAAAATTGAAGAATATTTTTTAAATTTTTGTATTTTTTACAAATTTTTTAATGTGCATGATACATCTGGATATGAACTTTTTAATGAATTGCAGTCAGTATTAGTATCTCTTATTATGGATATTTAAAATATTTGAGGAAAATATTATGATAATGGATCTAATATGAAAGGAAAACATCAAGATGTGCAAAAAATATTATTAAAAATAAATCCTAGAACATTGTATGTTTATTGTGCTTGTCATTATCTTAATCTTACTATTCGTGATATGACACACTCTTGTGTTAAAGTAATATTTTTCTTTTGAATTATTCAACATATATATTCATTGATTAGTAGTTCGACAATATGATAAAACTTTATACATGGTTGTGTGGATGGTTTAACTCTTAAATTATTGTCTAACACATGGTGCGAAATTTATATTAAAAAGTGTAAAAGCCATTAAATTTTAAACTCCTCAAATAAAAAAAATTGGTAGAATTAATTGAAAGTATTAATGACGTTCAAAACAAAAAGTGAAGTTGAGAGTCTAGTAAATGAATTAGAGAATTTTAAATTTTTGTTATGTGTGATTGTTTGGCATGACATTTTGTTTTGTATTAATATTAGAAAATAATTGCAATCTAAAGATATGTGCATTAATGTTGCTATAGAAGAATTGAAAGAATTGATTTTTTTTAAAAAATTAGAAAAGAATGGATTTGCTTCCGTTACAACCATTGCTACAAGTATTGCAATAGATATTAATGTTAAGCCTTCTTTTTCTTAAAAAAATGGAAAATTCGAAGAAAAACATAATTTGATGGGAATACACATGAGGATAATGTACTATATGTTGAAGATTATTTTAGAGTAAATTATTTTTTTGTTGTAGATGTCGTCGCTATTGTGACTTAAAGAGTAGAATTGATGAATTTACATACATATGATAATTTTTTGGTTTCTTGTTTGATTCAAAGAAGTTAAATTCTTTAGACGATAATAAGTTGAAAGATTATTGTATTAACCTTGTAAATTATTTGAAATATGGTAGTTCTTTTCGATATTGATATGAATGATTTGTTTTTAGAATTTGAAGTGTTACAAGTGATTTTTCTGAAAGAAATTAAAATAACAATTAAAATCTTTAATTTCGTAAAAAGTTTAGGTTGTTATCCTAATGTTTAAATTGCATATATGTGTTATCCTAGTTTTACAAGCGTTACAAGTGATTTATTATGGACTATACATGTGACTATAGCAACTATAGCAAGAGATTTTTATAAATTAATATTGTTAAAATTTTATTTACGGTCAACTATGTCGCAAGAAAGATTAAATGAATTTGAAATTTTATGTATTGAAAAATATATGTTAGAGCAAAATTATTATGAAAAAATTATTGATGAATTTCTTCTCAAAATACTAGAAGAAATCATTTTAAATTATTATTTGATACGTTAATTATGTTAATGTGCAATTACAGTAGAAATATATTTTTTCTCTACATGAAGATGGCTATGCTTTTGGCAATTTTAGACTAGTATTTTTAAAAAATTTATATTTTTACTTTATTGTGTATCTGTGAGCAATTTTTTTGTGTTATTATTATTATTATTATAAATTATTTTATGTTTAAATTTAATATAGTAGCAATTAAATTATATTTTTAAATTATAACTAAATTAAGGACTCATTTTTATAATTTGCTCAGTGCCTTACAAATGTCAGGACCGGCCCTGAATGTAATTTGTAGACTTGTATAACCCCTTAACCATAACATACTGCTAACAACTAATCCAACTAATTAACAAATTACAAACTGATAGTTAGTCCAACTCTTTAACTCAACTTCTTTGACATTCGCCTCACTTTATTCATTCCTTCTCCTTCAAACTAATGAGCTGCTAAACAACAAACATAGTCCATGCAAACTCAGTGTAAATTTCGGTACAGATTCAGTGAGTTGGATTGCAATTCTCAACAATGGATGCTGAAACTACTAAAAGATAGTACCCAAAAAGAAAAAAAATACTCTCGTTTTACTTTACTCAACATTTATTTTCTTTCTTCTTTCATTAAAAAATCTTTTGAGATTTTTTTATTTTTCATCGAAAGTGTCCTCATTTATTTGGACTTTTTTGTTGGAAGCAAGACGATTAAGCAACATGCACTTATGAGCAATATGAAGTTTCTCTTGCGAAAGAAGATGTCCTCTTATATCTAGTTAAGGCGAACAAGATTCTTAAAATCTAAAATCCTCCTAGAGGATTTTCTACCACAAACACTTAGCTATTAAGCATGGAGTTTTATGTTACCTTGTGAGAGAAAAAAACAGACAATGAAAAATTCTAAACAGACATCAACTGAGCAACACAAATATTTATAGCAATAAGAGTCATCATCTTATTATTAAAATGGTTACTGGCCCAATACAATTTATAGACTTATATAGTTTGTTAACCATAATAGGTTGCTCTAATAAAATTACTTAACTAACCAATATTTGATTTGTTTTATGAATAAAGTCTAAAACTACCTATTTCCTCTAATAAAATTACTCGTTATTATTTCGAAAACTTATTTTTAAGTTAATACCCCCATCAAACTATTTCCATTTGAATTGGTCATAATAATTCAAAGGTACTATTTTTTAGTAAAACTATTTTTATTTAAAATATTAAGGTTTTTTATATGTTTAATTTGACTCAATCTTAGTTGGGTTAGAGTTAAGGTGTCGGATTAAACACTATTATATTATTACCTAATATAATAAAAAAAACATTTATTTCTAGGGTAAATGTAACCCCTATACCCGCCTATGCGTTACAACGGATCCTAGGAAGTCACATTAGGGTCACAGAAGCGACCCACGTTAAAATTTCAAATAACAAATTGCTAAACCGTTAAACTCATAGATCAAATTGAATTAAAACACAATTTCAGGAATCATTCAGACAATAAAACAAAACTATGATACATGTTGCGAAAACAAGTTTCAGACTCATATATAACACAAGACATGACACACATGCCCCCTAGTTACACAAATACCATACTCCACGAGCAAGCCGAAGAAACTCTCATACCGACGTTGATAGCCGCAACATGTCTGATCTTTTGCCTTGAGATGGTAAAAACATGAGCTTGGGAAAAGCTCAGTAATACAAAACTACCAAAAATATGCTATAAGCACATACAGATATATGTAGGCATGATGTCATGATATTCCATGCAGCAACAGACTCCATGTGACTCGCTATTTCAATATAGCGTACATGAGGGAAACGAGATTTGTTCTGAATTCAATCGTTATGTATTAAATGAGAACTTAACATTCAGAGAGTCAGTAGGGTGGTGAATTGAGTGTATTGAATCAAGAAGCCTAGTGTCTTCCGACGAGTGCAGATCAACATGCATAAATACATATCATTCATATCATACAAACACATAACAATTCAATGCAAATGTTCAAGTTCATACAAGGGTTTACTAGTAACTACCCTCCAACCTTACACCAATATGCAATCCCCCAGAACTGCATCCAAAGGAACTTACCCTAGGCCCGATGGGCATAGGTTCCACCTAAGGGGTTGCCTTAGGTCCATAAGGATTTACCCGTGCTAAAACATCAGAACCTACCCAAGGGGAGGCCTTGAGTCCATAAGGATTTACCAGTTGGATCAGGGCTGCACATGCAGAAACTCCGTAACATAACCCAACAGTATACCCCAGATAGTAATCGGTGTTCAGATTCTAGACATGAGTAACAGAATACATGTGACAGACATATTCTATTCAGAGTATCAAAAACGGAAGATTCATGCTTTTGACAGATAAATGGGCATACCATTGAGCACAGCAGACATTTTCATCATTTATCATGCAAACAGATCGTACCATCATAGGTCAAGCTAATAGATCATACTATCAAATTCATTAGACAGCCAGACAATACCATCACAGATCGAGCAATCACATACTAAGTATACAGATTGAGCAGCCATACATCAGGTAGGCAGAGAATGTCATCATATATCCATTTCATCATTTCATCTCATTTTCTAACATAGTGATGCAATCTCAATAACAATTGAACATTCATCAATACCATCACAGATTGTTTACTAATATATAATCATTATACAATTCATGCAATAGAATATAGCACACATGGAACACACTAGATAGATCAATTTTATTTCTCAGGGATAATTGATATTTACGGGATGAGACACATTGAACTTTTGGCAATTTAAACGAATTTCAAAAACGAGGTCTCTATTAAATAAGATTCGTACCGTTGGCTCAAATCAAACATTTCAAGAGTTTATACATTAGACTCTTTGAATTCAGATATATCGTGAATGATTCAATCATTTAAGCCCACAAGGGCATTATGGTCATTTCAACGCTCATGGGCATTTTGGTAAATTATACCAGTAATGAATAAGCAGTGATTCACAGAACTTGGGAATTTTGTTGGTCATCAGTTTTTCTAACAAGGCATTCGAGAATTTCTGTATCAAGATCTTTCAGGTTATCGAATATTTCCGGGGATGCTCCAACCATTTTGGCCAACGGGGTATTTTAGTTATTTGACTAGCATGGCAATTTTATAATATAACACAATAATAACATAATGACGGTTGTAATGCTTAGGGGCTCCAACGGTTTATCAAGCCTCTAAAATTCGTTTAAAGCAACATATCTCAACCTGGCGGTACTCACCAACATTCAAATGTTAGCAATTGCATGTATCATGACTTGACACTGACTGTATCGTATGTTTGATCGGTCGCATTCATATTTCACTATAAGGCTTGGCTTTGAGCAATCAAACATATAATCCATGTGCATCTCCCTACCTTACATTGGCATCATGTGTGATGGACATACGTGAGTGCGCTTCCTAACACTTAGGGCACTTTAGCCCTTAAAGTCTTATTAGAAATCCCAGAATTTCATCAAATGCATAACTTCCTATTTAACTTAAGAGGGCATTTCGGTCATTTTGGAAATTGGGATAAATCCACTATTTTTGTCAATTTTACTATTTAGCACCTCCATCATTTACGTACTCGGTAGAGATTAAGTCGTTCTAATCCCTTCAGCCCTTACAGACGGTTTATTCATTTTAGAACTCGAGGGTATAATTGTCATTTTGATTAATTAAAAATTCGGTGCCCGAGGGCACTACAACCTTTTTAGTCATTACGATTATTCCAATTAATTCATTCATTATTGTCGTAAGGATCGGCTCAGGAATATAACGATATTTCCAGTAATTTCACCTTCATGTGTTATATAGAGCTCAGGGGAAAATCCAAGTTTCTTTTAGTATCACACGCATTTGAATAATGATGCTGAAGTCTTTTCCAAAAGAACATACATCTATGGTAGGGTAGTTTTTTTAATCTGGTCGAATGCAGATTTCGGGCCACTTCCTTTATTAAGGGCAATTTAGTCATTCTTATACCTCAAGGGCATTTCTGTAATCTCATATCCAACATCCCTTACTCCATATATTGGGCATTGATTCTTAGGCACTATTTATCGAGTTGCGGATTTAACTGTATTATTTATTACTATTAGAACTTTCGATACTTCTGGTCTATTAATATTCTTATTCAAATATTATTGTTTTAATAATTTCCTTATTTCTCGTATCTGATTCGGCTTAAGTAGAGTTTATCGTACACTTCATCATAAGCATGCATGCATTAACTAGATATCAACATGTACATAAAGCATACAAAGGGTAGTATTGTATTACCTTAACTCCGAGCTACACCGGTCGGTTCGTGGATGACATTCGAACACACTTGAACTCGGATTCAACATCCCACAACCACACGGATATGAAGATATGCGGATGCCTTCAATTAAACAAAATCCACAGTTAATCTTTAATCACACTGCCTTTAAACTGAACAAGAAACGCATAAGTATTTTTGGGTTCAAGATCAGATTCAAAGGCTTTCGGGTCGGAATTTTAAGAAACAGGTTTCAAAAACGGACTCGGGACGTTGAAAAACATAAGATAGAGCTTTTTCAGAAATTTTGACTTTTTGGTCAAAGTTAACGCTGACGTCAGCAGTCAAGTCAACGTTGGCGTCAGCATGACGTCATCAGACAAGGCCAACAATCAAGGTTAGTTGAGTCAACTCGGACGTGTTAACTCAGCCGGGTCAGAAGCGGGTTGGACTCGGGTCGGTTACGGGTCGGGCTGCTTGGGCCGAACGGTTCAGACCGGTTCTTACCCTAAAAATTCCAGGGTCGTCGGACGGTCGCCAGAATCTTCGTCGAAGGCCCGAAACGTCGCGTTTCTGCCAGAAAACAAAAGGATGTTAAACCAAGGTTAAAACCCTCAAGTCAAAAACTCGAAATAACTCAAAACTTTACCAGAAATAAGCCCGAAATTGTGATTCTCGACCGGAAACCATGTAGGTTCCGAGGAGGGGCTTATAGGTAACGGATCGACGGTTCGTTTCTTAGGTTTTGCTCACCTCTATGCTGCGAGCACAGATTCGGTGTTCGTTTCTCGAACGGACGGCATAGGCGGCCGGAATCAGACGAAAACAGATACAACTTCCAGCGGCTACAAATCGCGATTTCGGCGGCGTAAGGGAAACGAGACGGCGCGTGGTTGCTGAGGCGAGATCGGACGGTTAAGCTGAGTTCTTGACGCCGGCGGTGAAGCCCACGGCCGGGCGGTGACGACAGGACGGAGCTAGGCACAAAGGTTTTGGTGGGGGGCTGTGTACAAGGGGTTCAGATTCGAATGGCCTCTATTTTTTTTGCAGATGAAAGGTCATTTCAGATTATTAAATTTGGGGTTAATACCCTCAAATATTACTCCAAAAATATTTTCCATCACAACCCTTGACAGATAGGAGCACTTGGCCCAACGGTTAAACACAAGGGGGATGAGGCTAGGGCAAGGGTCGCTGGTTCAAAACTCACCAACCATAAATCTCACTTCATTTTTTACCTTCTTATTATTACCATAAAAAAACTAGGGGGTGTTACAGTAAACGATATTGATAGTCTCTATTAGGATACAACAATATGGTCACCAAACTTTTAAAACTTGCAATAGATTCATTGAACTTTTAATTCGCTTTCATTAAGGTCATTGTTGTCAGTTGACATGACACATTAACTTTAAAATATTTTACTAAGCTTTTAATCCATTTTTGTTATGGTCGCTAAACTTTTAATTCGCTTTTATTACGTTCATTTAATTTTTAATTTGTGACTGTGATTGAAGTTCATGTTGCATTATCAGGAAAATAATTATTAGGATGGTTCTTTAGTTAACCAATAACATCATCTACCTTTTATAATGTTATTAACACATCCATCTTGCGTTGAAATCTCATCCATATTCACCAGTTCATGCCAACTTACCGAAAATATTCATGAACTTGGAAGTAAGATTGTCATCATGGTAGAGAAAACAAGCAAGTCAAATATAAAAAAAGAAGAAAAACATTAGCAAGTTAAGTATGTAACGACCCAAATTTTAAAGTCAACGGTTAGGCTTTGACCCGAGTTATGGATCATTGAGTTAGTTTGGGTAGTTGGACTCGTTGGGCCAAGTTTGGACCTTTCTGGATGAGAATTAGACTATATAGGATGAAAAAATAACAAATTTGTAACAAGGGAGAAACTTAGAGGTTTATGGAGTGATTTCACCTTTGGGGGAATGTAACCCCCTTGACCCGGACTAGCCATGAGACAGAATCACACGGGTTACACGGGGAAAATCGAAAAGAAACCCGTTAAAGCTTCACTCCGATTAGAAAACCTAAAAAATTATTTTAAATTAATCTTGTCTAAATGCCATATTTGATCTTATGTGAGAAGAAAAACAGCAGAAAAGCAAACACGAATATAAACCAAGCAATACAAACATTAAAAGATAACTTTTAGCCATTTTACTTCAGGCCGTATCGATACACCTAAGGCCCGTATCGATACGCCTTCAACGGTCAAACTTCCTAAGGTCAACTCCAGGAGACCGTATCGATACCCTACATGCTGGTATCGATACGCCCTCAAAGGTCAAATTCCCCAAAGTCAACATCGGGAATGTATCGATACACTTAAGGCATGTACCGATACCCCAATTTCTCGTCAAAATCTCAGATTTTTAGAGAACAAAACAGGTATCGATACGCCCCCGTGTATGGGTACGATAGGCTTAAAACAGGGGACTATATCGATATTGTCCTTGAGAGTATCAATACGCCCTGCACAGAAAGTCAGAATGTGCAGATTTAAGCACAAGGGGACTAACACAAACACTCTAAGTGAGCATATTAAGCGACCCATAACCACATTCACGACTTAAGACATCCATGAGCATTCATTTTAAACATGGTACACAATCAAAACGACAAGATTCAACATGGCATAATACACTAAAGGAACATTCATGCTTGGCATTCATAAAGAGGTCAAAGACAAACCATGGCATACTTCAATGTTTAAAACATGTTAACAACAATAACAACCACATAGGAGTTTGGACACCAACTCCCCAACACAAAGGTCTAGCATTCTCATTGACTAAGTATTATTACAACCATGAAAACCATACTTGAGCTAGCAAATGAACTCCAAGGTTCCTTCTTTGCCCCACTTGCCTCCTGTAGCCACTAACGATTTGCATTGTTGGGAAAGAGAGCGTAAGCTTAAAAGCTTAGTGAGCGAAGCTCAAAATCACAACATCAACAATGCAATTTCAAAACATGTATCTAGTTTAAAGACAAAACCATTTGGAAATGAAATATATTAAACCGAAAGCATAAGAACAAATTCATGGTATGCACGTGCACCACCATTCCTAGTGGGACTACACATCACCGTATTCAACAACACACTTCCCATTAACCATAATGTGAGGCTTTGACAACAACACATTAAAAATGAGGTAAAAGCAAATCGTATTTCACCCAACAACACATATAATCACATACACCAACACTTAACGAAACAAGGCAAAACTAGTTAAGCTTACACCCGGGTTTATGTTGGCCCCTAAGGCTCCACCTAAACCCCAAGAAAACCTCTTTGAAACATTTCAAAGCTTCAAAACGTTACCACTTACCAGTATAATTCCAAAACTAGCTAACGGCCCACCTTCAAGCTTCTTCAACTCCCGGTGTAGCGTTCGAAGAACCTCGAATCTTTATCCGTTGCTTCTACCCAAATGAAAACAATGAGTTAACACACTTTTTAACAATCAAACCCACTGAAATCAATCCTATCAAAACCTGACAATATAGAAGTTTTCGATTCCTATTTGAAACTAACTAAAACCATCATTATTTCTACTTTAACCATAAACCAGCCATAACTTCATCAATATAACATTCAAAACATGTTCAAATGCCCCGGAAACATCAACCCAACACCATCAAAACGTTGGAGGTCCTTCCCCACCATTTCCAATCCAAAAACCCAAACATTCCTTATCCAAAAATTACTCATTTTCTAAATTTCGGAATTTCTTGTTAAACCCATTATTTTAACATCATTTTACACCCAAAATACGGTTTATAACTCACACAAAACACTGTTTTGACCCACTTTGCCTAAACCCTTCAAAAACCCATTATCTCCCAAAATGAAGAACTTTGAGAAATCATTCAAAGTTTTGAAAGGAAGTAGTTAGAAAATAAGGAGATGTGAAGGAATGTTAGGAACAAAGCACTTACCTTGACGAGTCTTCAAAAATGGTGGAGGTTGGTGGAGGGAAGAAAAATGACGTGAAATGGTTTTGGGGAAGAAGAAAGAGATGGGTAGTTTTGAAATATAATATTTTATTTTAATTTAAAATCTATTTCCAAAAACCTATTTGTTACCCATTTTACCAAAAATCCCTTTAAAATTCTTTTTTCTTCAAAAGATTTAAAAATTGTTCATTTAAATTGTTTTCCCCAAAATTATTTTAATCCGAACCGGCTTAACCAAACTTGAATATCTCTTGGGCCCTAAACTTGGGCGTTACAAGAAAAAGTGGGCTGATTCCCTATTAAATTCACCTTGTTTACGTGATTTTAAGGGCAACAATAGTGGATTTTGGTGATATCATCACCTACACTCTTTTTCTTCACCCATCTTCATCTTTCCTCCTCATTCAAGCATGATTTTTCAACACTAAAAATACAAAATCTATACTCCAAACTTCTTATCCAAAATTCAAGATTTGTAGATTCTTAATTTCCTTTTCAAAGGCTTCAAGAAAAGTTTATTCTTGTGGTGAAAAGGTAAGGTTTGTATTTATGGGTTTTTGAAAAACTTAAAGTTTTATGAGTTTTTGGAGGTTCTTCTTTGATTCAAGGGTTGTAAATTTGTAGTGGACTCTCATGTAAGCTTTATTCTATGCTTTGGTTCAATTTCTTGTTTGTAAGGCAAGTGGAAGAGGTGGAAGGCCTCTATCAAGCTTGAAGCATGGAGGAAGCGTGAGAAAGTTTGAGTGGAAGCTTGATTTCAGGATTCTTACTAAAAGGTCAGTACATCTCTGACTCCTATGTATTCTTGAAGATCATAAAGTGATTCTCTTACTTGATTTTATGGTTTTATGGGTGAACTTGCCTTGGGTAATCAAAATGATGATTTTGATAATAAATATGTTGTTAGATGACTCATATATACCCAAAATTAACCTAACAAATTGTAGAAACCATTTGGAATAGATTAAAGATGTTTAGAGACAATTCTAGGTTGAAAATCGAGCCCTAGAATGCGTTTATAGGCTTTGATATCGGTACACATGGTGCCCTTACTGGTACCCTTTGTTTGAGATGAAGAACAAGGATGATTTGTTATAGGAGTACCAGTACAGTCTTTAACATGTACTAGTATGATATTCAAGTCGTATCGATATTGGTCGACCCGTATCAATACTCAAGGGCTGGTCTGAATTCTAATGAGAAAAACCGTATCAGTACAAAGAGGGTGTACCGATACCCGAGGTACCATACCGATGCTCGAACTTGAGTACCGGTATTGGGTGGCCTCTAAAAATTCTAGTAAAGAAATAAGGTACTGGTACGCATATGAGAGTATCGATACCCAAGGGTACCATACTGGTACTCAAGATCCAGTACCGGTATACGTTGGATAATTTGCCTAAAAATATTGATTTTGAGCTAGGGAGCTAAGAAAATTATAGTGGAAGGTCTAGCACATCGCTTATGACGCTCCATAACATAATTAATCTAATAAACAAGTTTCCAATCTTGTAAACGTTCATAATGATGATTTCTTCCCATAACATAGCATAGGCTTGGTAATAATAAACCGAGAGATGAACTGTGTTGGTTAGTGTCATGCTTTGAGGGCATTTGCTTGATAGCTTAGCTTGAAGCCACCTACCTCTTGGTGAGGTGATTTAATGCTCGGGGAGCATATCTCATTTTTTATGATAGTTGCATAGGAATCTAGTTGTCATAGAGTTAATACTACAATACTTATATAAGGGGGTATGTACTTATGGCTATGTGAGCAAGTACATCCGACGTACTCAAAGGCTACATGATCTGGTACGGTTAGAAACCTACTCGCGGCTGTGGTGATCTGAGTATGGACAAGGGGATCTGTACTTCGGGCTATGTGAACAAGTAACATTCGACATACTCACGGGCTATGTGATTTGAGTGTAGTTGGTATATTTGTAGATATGGTGATTCGGATATGGTAATTAACCTGATGTTTATGTGAGCACAAGTAACTTAATGGCTATGTGAGCTCAAGTAATCTTGATGGCTTGGTGACCTCAGGTAAGAACTACTTGTGGCTAATGTGATCCAAGTACGTTCTGGATGTATCTGTGGCTATGGTGATCCGGATACGGTCCATTCAACCCAACGACTATGTGAGCAAAGGTAAAGTAGGACTTTGTTGGCCATTATGTAGGTGATGTATGAATTTATTTATTTATGTTGTATGAATGCTATAGAATGATATCTTGTGGGTGTATTAACCTTGACGGGCTAGGTGATCTCGAGTATTGAAAAGCATTGTGGAACATGTAAGACTTCTTGTAGAATTAACGATGTCATATCTATGCTCTCTAGACTATATTTATCTGCAATGCTTATTTTACGATAATTAAGAACTGTGGTAGAGTAGAAATGTACCACTGAGATTTGTAAGCTCATCGTTCGGAATTGTTGTTCCCATTCGCAGGTTAGTAGGTTGACCGTGATCAAGAAGCACACCATGGAGGGATTTCCCAGCACCATATCGCTTCAGAGTACAATACTTAGTATTTAGTTAGGGATTATGTATTCATAGGACCTTACAAATGTTGAGTCTGTAAAATGAATTTGAATTATTATTTTGATATACGGTGTTTTAAACTCGAAGTTCCTATTTTGTAAACTGGTTTATAGTGTTATTTAAGTACATGAAATTATGAATGTTTTAATGTTTTAAATGTTGGATAAATCTATTATTTAAGATGAAAATTTGTTGGGTCGGATTTTGAGAGACCCAAATGTAGTGCTTCGAATCTGGATCGAGATCGGGGGTTTACAAAGCAACTTGGAGGGAAGAACTCACTACCATTGATGATTTAAACCAAAACATATTGATTTCGACTATTTTTTCAATCTCAATTACCGAACTGAGCCATATCTTGTGGTCCTCTATGATCTTAAATGATAAACATTATGGTGAAGTTGTAAGATGAAAGGAATCAAGAACTAACATGTAATCATTACATGTTTGACAAAGGAAGTAGAATATGCAAATCAGAGTGATCATGAACCAAGCTTGAAACTTTCCTACTTAATTTTTCCTATGAAGCGAATTAAAAGGTCAATGATCGTAATAAAAGTAAATTAAAAGTTCAATTTTTTAAAGTTAATGTGTCACACCAGCTTCTTTTAACGACAAATGATGATGATGACCATAATAAAAACGAATTAAAAGTTCAATGCATGCGTTAAAAGTTTTAAAAGTTTGATGACCATATTACAAGCACGCTAAAAGTTTAGGTACCACCAGTGAAATTTACCCTTATTCTATTGATTCCCCCCTCTCTCTCCCATTAAAGACGAACAAACAATTCATAGTAGTGGTGATAGGAGATATGTTTTTCATTAAAAGATCTATCTCAACTACAAATTCCGTTTTCAATCCCATCTCTCTCTAGCATCTATATGGAGTAAAATATAGAGGGAAATTCATCAATCTGATTTTGAATAATCAGTCCTTTTAATTTGACTTTCTTTTCCATTTCCATTCTTCTTCACTTGTTTTCTTCTCAATCATCTCTGCAAAAAGAAAACCCATTTTGTTTTACCTTTTCTTTCTCTATGCAATCCGATTCTTCTTTTTCATTTGATTACTCTAATCCCTCGTCCGGGTATCGTCAGTTTTATCTTTTTTCCATGTAAACTATCAAGTTTTTTTTTTTAAATAATTCTGCTAAATGATGAATAAAATCATGTTTGTTTATTAGGTCTTTCCTGCAAGAGAAGTCTCGTAGGAATACTCTGTTTTTTTTTTTTTGCTTTGTTCCATCATCAACATTTCTTTATTTCACTCCCCCAATTTTTTATGATATGATCTCCAGCAAAACCTCACAGATTCCACTCATTTGACCAGGGATGTCCAGTTAGTCCTATTTATCAAATCACATTCCAAAACTCCCATATTTTTCTTTATTGTTTTGTTTTCCCCTGCTTTTTTTGATGTTATGGGCTGTGCTAGTTCCAAGCAAAAACGATGCCGCCATTGCCGGCCTCCTTATTCACCCGTTCCAAGAAGCTATTCAATGCACGTCCATCATCCAGCTCAGCACCAAGGCGACAGCTACCATTTCGTAGCGTTAACATCCACAACATTAGGCACTCTCAAGCTAGAAGACAGCCACCACAACAATCGCGGTAAAATCAATGGGGATTTGAAGCAGGTTGAAGAAGAGAGTAAAGGGTTGGGTATGGAAGTGATTGAAGCCAAAATATGGTCCAAAATGATTGAAGATAAGATCCCAAAACGCCTATTCGGACCCCTCCCGGAGAGCCCGAAACAATCAATATATGCGAAATGATGGCAGGAGTGGAGGACATTAGTCCCCTTGGATCTTCAAGTCATTTCAGGAGTTTCTCTTTTGATGTTCCAAAGTCTACATGGCTTCAAACTGAAGACACCGGTGGTTTGGGGATTACGGAGATTATTTCTAGTTTTCGGAAATCGCTTGAACAAATCCCCCAAGATAAGCATGAAGAGGGCGAAAAAGAGCAAGATTTGGTGAAGAAAGTTTGGGAATGCAAGATTAAAAGGGACAAGGTTGTTGTTTATTTTACAAGTTTAAGAGGTGTTCGAAAGACGTACGAGGATTGTTGTGATGTTAGAGTGATACTCAGAAGCTTGGGAGTTGGTATTGATGAACGAGATGTTTCAATGCATTCGGAGTTCATTGGAGAAGGGTTTAACGGTGGACTACCAAGAGTATTTGTGGGGGGAAAGTACGTTGGTGGAGCTGAGGAAATAAGGCGAATGCATGAAGAAGGTGAGCTAGAGAAGGCAGTTCAAGGCTGTGAAACGGTGGACGGTGGAGCTTGTGAAGCTTGTGGGGATATCAGATTTGTGCCATGTCAGACTTGCTCAGGGAGTTGTAAGGTGTATTATGAACAAGAAGATGATTGTGGATTCCGAAGATGTCCGGATTGTAATGAAAATGGGCTCATTCGATGTCCAATTTGCTGCTACTGAATTACTACAATTTTACTTTCCTATAAATGGGGGATTATACTTTTTATAGCCCTTTCTTCTATGAATATTACAATTTTACTTTTTATCACCACATGAATATGATGATGGCTACTGTACTTTTATATATCCCTTTGTTGCTACTTATAATATTTTGACCTAGTTACATTGTGGAATACGTTTTTCTTTTGTAATTGTAGCTCCTTGAAAAGGTGTATACATAAAATAGACAAACTGTTTTAACTCGAGTCAGTCATATAGATGATTGAGAGGCCAACTTGTCTTTACAAATATAACCTATAGCATCTCATTAAGTATAAAAATTATCATGTAAACAAATCTGATGGAGCTAGGATGCTTGTATCACTTGTTGAACAGTGCAAACTCCCTCGGTAATATCACCAAAATAGAACAGATTCATTCATCAAAAAACTCACTTCCCATAGCTACCTGAATCAATCGAAATGGAGTTTGATAAAGTATGGATCACAAGAACAAGTGGTTTTTAATCATAAAGCAACAGACTTACTTAACTTCAAATCCAAGAAAAGCAGCAATAGTAAATGCAAAACATATATCACGATCCACTACAACATAGTTCAGGAAACAATACTCAAAACCATGTCTATAACAACAGGGGGATATTGTAAGTTCCAAACAAACGGGCTTTTAAAGGGTTCCTAGTGGTGATAGATGGTAGCCTAAAGTTTACTCATCGTCTTCTTCATCACCATCCCCACCAGCAGCCTTCTTCGCAGCTGCTCTCTGGTTCTTTCTCTTCACTCTTCCGGGTCGGCCACCTCCAAACGGACTTGTGAGAGAGAAATCAATATGCTTTTGTGAATCAACCCTCACCATGAAGGATGGGATGTTAACAACTTGCCTCCCAACCCTATCAAGTACATAGCAAATATCAGCAGCTTACAACATTCAGAGCATTTATAACATCTTGCTCAAGCTTCACCTATGAAAGTAAAACTCAACCGGAACTCAGGCCAAGCTTCAATCCTCAAATTTCAACTCAACTCAAGCTTCTTAAAGCTTGAGTTTGGCTCAGTTACACAACTAGGCTTAACAAATACCAAACCACTCAACAAAAGTCATAAATAGGAATTTGCAAATAAGGCACTATATCATGATAACTTGCAAATCAGAAACCACATCAGCATACCAGAACCCAGATAAGAAATTTGGCAGAAAAATGGTTGCAGAGAAATAATGTGTTCCATGTTTATATCAAGAATACATACAGCTTCTCTAAACCAGAGCCTTGTTTCAGACATTGAAGAAAACTCATAAGACTAGAAAAACTAACAGACATTTTCAAAACTAACAGTTATTACTTCAGGGAACATTACAACAGACACCAGGCAGACATGGTGGATCGACTTGAATTTAAATACTTTTAGAAATACAAGTGCAAGTTCATAAGATTAGAAAAGGCAAGTCTCTACCTGATATGCCTTTGTCTGATCAACACACGAGCATGGTGAATTGACTTGGCCATACCAGACTTGAACACGAGTGTTTGCAAGCGGCGCTCAAGGAAGTTCTCAACCGTCAAAGCCAAGACATAATCGAGCTTGTTCTGGCTCTCATCCAAAAGTCCATACCTGTTCATCCTACGAAGAAGTGCTTCACCTTCAAAAATACGACGAGGGTTCTTCTCATCAAGGGTGAGAAGGTCCCTAGCAGCATTACGGATACGACTCAAAGCGTACTGAACCCTCCACAACTCCCTCTTACATCGGAGCCCATACTCTCCTACAAGCCTCAACTCAGCATCCAAACGTTCCTTCTCATACGGACGTCGTGGCTTCTTAAATGTCTTCCCATCTACAGCCACACATCACTTAGGAAGTCAGGCACCAATATACTGACAAGTATTTTACAATTAGGATCCGAAGTTACCTTAAAATTAATCAACCAATTATATCCTGCCGTTTCCAATATTCAAACCCGACACAACAAAGATGGAATCTCTAATTGCAGAAATGTGTTCAAAATAAGTAAACCAACAACTAACAAAGAGATCAAAGGGTCTAAAAATCACTAAAATTAGATAAAATAAAAGTTCCAGCTTTAAGATCATTTCTAAAACTCTATACTATACTAAACAAAATATACCCAGCTTCAGTATTAACCAAAAGATAAGAATAAAATATCATAACATCTAAATACAGATACCCATTTATAAGAAAGCAAAAATAATTGAAATGGAAGAACAACAACTTCAATCCTACAATACCAAGTAAGTTGACACAATGAATCAAGTTTAAAAAAGTGAGCGAAAGGGAGAAGGGCGTTAACTTACAGTTGCGGTAGAAACTGACGTGAACCATGGTTGCGCCAGCTCCTCGACGCAGAAAGATGGAAGAAAAGGGAAGAAGCCGATGTAAGGACGAGAAAGGAGGCGAAACAAGATCATTATATATTAGGGTAACCTTAAACCCTAATGTTTTAAATTTTAAGGATTTTAATGGGCTGCCCAATTTGTATTACGGTGGGCCTTTGGACCTTCTAACTTTGGGCGGTTGGAAAGAATTTTTCCAGACTAAAATTTTATTTTAAAAATAAATAATAATAGTATTTTCATTTTTTATAAAAAGGTTAATTTTAACATATAAAATACGAATTAAATCCTTAATTTTATTTCTACCAAATTTATTTTACATTTTTATTTAAATATATTTGTAAAAAAGTAAATACTTATATTTTTTCTAATGATGATATTGCTCATATTATACACAATAAAATTCCTAAGATTGTGTAAGCACATGTAAAAAAATACTAACACTTTTTACAAAAAAAAAACGAAAATGAATATTTTGCTCGTATAGTACACAAAATTACCATATGTAAATATCTATTATTATTAAAATGATACTATCCTTCAAGAAAACAAAATAAAATGACAATACTATGAAAACAAAATTAACTTTTTTCATCATTATTTCAGTTAAAACTAGTTAGCGCCATTTATCTTCAATTATATTAGTAATTTTTATGTTATTTTAAAAATATATAAAATAAATACTTTGTCTATTTAACAACACTTTTATCCCTTTTCGGTGCCCCTATTTATGCCACAACACTAAAAAATACTACAAATAAATTCAAGCTCTAACCCTAAATTTTAAATCCTAAACCCTACACCATATACCCTAAAAATATACCGTTCCCTAAATTCTCTAAACCCTAACCATAAACCCTAACTTAAAACCCTAAACTCTAAACTTAATTTTGAGTGTGAGAGCATAAACATGGACATCGAAAAAGGACAGAGGATTTCCATCACACTTTCTGAGAATAGTCTTAAACATTTAAGTTTTAAAACAAATAATTTTAAAACGAATAATTTAAATATGATAATGAAGTGTGTATCGACAATAAAGTACTTGGTGAGTCTTAATAATGAGATGGGTCAACAATTCCAGCCATTTTGTGGGCTTCGACAAGGTGACCCTTTTAGCTCGTATTTTTTTCTGATCTTTGCAGAAAGACTATCGACTCTCTTTAATATGGCCAATATGACAGGGCTGTGAAAGGAGCACGTATTGGACAAGGAAGATTTGAAGTCGATCATTTGTTCTTCGCAAACGATAATATACTCTTTTGTGAAGCTTCTATGAGTGGGGCTGAGAATCTTCAAGTTATCCTTACAGAGTATTTTAATGCATCGGGTCAACGGATAAATTACACCATATTTTCTTTTGTAATAACATGGATGATGATTTAAAATATCATATTGGCCAAAAGTTGGGGGTGTGTATATCCTCAAATTCTGAGAAATATCTGAGATTACCAACAATGGTAGGCCGAAGGAAAAAAGAGGCTTTTAGTTATTTTTTAGATAGATTTAATAAGAAGATAAACAATTTGGGTGTTCGATTTTTGTCAATGGGAGGAAATAAAGTGTTTATATCAGCTGTTTTGCAGGTCATCCCAATATATGCTATGCAATGTTTTTTGTTGCCAACTACTTTATGTCGACGGTTAGAGCATATTATGGCTAAATTTTGGTGGAAAAAGTGAATTTAGACAGAGAATCCATTGGTGCACGTGACAACGACTAACATATTCAAAACAACATGGTCGATTGAGATTTAAAGACTTAAGTCAGTTCAATGTTGTGTTGCTTACTAAGCAAGCTTGGCGACTAATAGTAAATTCATATTGTTTTCTTGCAAAAGTGTTAAAAGCCAAGTAGTATCCTACAAATAATTTTTAAAAATCAAATTAAAGATCATACTTGTAATATATATGGAGAAGTATGTAGAGCATCCGAGGTTTAATAGAGCAAGGAACGGGCTGACGTATTGGATCAAGAGCTTAAGTTAATATTTAGAATGATCCTTGGCTTCCTGGTACTATAGATGAATGTGTAAAAGTGCAGTAAATTAGTACTCGTTATACAACATTATCAGATCATATTGATAGATCTTCTGGTACCTGAAAGTTAGAAGCTTTAGAAGAGATATTTGATGAAGATCATGTTAAGAGGATATCATGTATTCCTTTGGCAAGACTGAAATTGGATGATGGGTTGGTGTGGAGACCAAATAGTATTAGGGATTATTCAGTCAAGAGTGGATATCGTCTATTGCATGATGAAGATATTACAAATAGTCATGGTCCTGCAATGGTTCAATATGAGGTTATATGTGATTTTTACAGGAAAATTTGGGAAGTCAATCTACCATCAAAGATAAAGATACATATGTGGAGAGTTGCCCATTATTTTTTGCCCACTTTCCATAACTTACAGATTCGAAGGTTGAATCCCAACAATGTGTGTCGATTCTGTCAATGCCCAGATAAAATAGTGAAACGTTTTATTCAGTGAATGCTCGTTTATTAAGCAGCTTCTTTCTAGATTAGAAATACTGCTTCCCAATCATTTAGCAAATGTCATGTGGATAAAATGGCTAGCTCTTTTCATCTTTAATCTGACTGAAGAAAAAAGAAACCCTGTTGTAGAACTAATGTTTTGATATAATAATTGAAAAATATTTTGGACTAATTTGAAAAAAATTTAAAATATGTCTTTAAGTCCAACCAACTTAAAAACAAGTTTGAGGAATTTTAAAAGGTTTTTGGCAAAGTTTTTAATGCTTTAAAATAGCCAAACTTGTCTTTTCAGCAAGCTCGTACCGATACGGTATACCCCATATCAATACCCTTTTGCCCAATTTTTGAATCTACCAAAACCCGTACTGATACGGGTAAGACCGTATCGATACAGATAGGGATCGTTTCGATACGACCCTTAAGAGTACCGATCCTTGTTTTAACAACCACAACGTCTATTTTCCAATGGTCTTTTAAATGACATACCGTACCGATACGCACTTAAGCGTATCGATACGCTTAGGCTGGCAAGAGCCCAACGGCTAGCTTCTGAAGAAGAGTGTACCGATACGGGTCCTCATGTATCGATACAAAAGGCTCTAGAACTGCACTTAATATGGGAAATAAAGTCTCCAACGGCTCTAATTCAACCCCCAACGGCTACAAACTAAAGAAGAAGTATAAAAGAGACCTCCAAGCATCAAGAGAAGGCTAATGCTTTAATTGTAATACAACATATGATCAAAATGTGTCTTAGTGCTTAATTGTCAATTCCTTGTATAGACAAACACTAGTGAGCCAAAATTGTCATATTTGCTCAAGTGTTTTAGGATTGGGTGGAAGCTTTATTGTGCAAACAAATTCCTATTAGAAGGATTTTAGTTTGCTTATTTTTATCTCTTTGTAAAGAGGGTTTGATCAAGGCTTTGGGTAGAAAGCTTGATCGGTTTGTAAGGGTTTCCTCCTAAGCCTAGAAAAGTGGACGAATCAATGGTGGATTGATTGGAAATCCTTAGTGGGAAGCTAAGGTAGCGGATGTAAACCTTGGTTAGAAGGTTGAACCACTACAAATCATCTTGTCTTCATTCTTTTTAGCTTCCACACCTCTAGCACCCAAAATTCCACTTGGCGAGTAAGAACTGTGAAACAAATATTTTAATTTTGATATAACTAAAAACCTAAGGACTAAATTGAAAAAGTCAAAACGAATTTTAAGTCCTTATATTATCCCTATATAATTTTTAATATTATGCCTAAGTTAAAAACATACCTTTCAAATATTTTTTTTCAAGTGTTTCAAACCAGAAACAGTGATTTTCAAGCACCCGTTTCGAAACGGCCCAGAGGCGTTTCGAAACATTTTCATCACTGTCGACCACCGTTCCGAAATGAGTATCGAAACACTTGTAAACGTTTCGAAACGGGATAAATCGTTTCGAAATTGTTCTTCATATTGGATTTAAAAAGGGCTAACGGTTTCAAATATTTGCTGAATTTTAAATATAAAAGGGGTGTTTCGAAACGGATCAAGGCCGTTCCGAAACGACCCTTGACAGTAGCATTTTCATTTCGAAACAGATTCATATCGTTTCGAAACAGGGCTTAAGATGAATTCAAAATTATGACCGTTATAAGTTTTTAACTGATTTTTTGAAAGTAGTTAAGGTGTTTCGAAACGGGCTAAGACCGTTCCGAAACGACCCTTGACAGTGGCAAAATCGTTCCGAAACGGCCCTAAGGCGTTTCAAAACGGGCTCTTAAATGCACCCCAACGGCTCTTTCTATTTTAGTCTGTTCCGAAATAGGTACCCCGTGTTCCGAAACGGGTTGGTGCAGACTGCATTTATGGTGGCAAGAGAGGGTTCCAACGGCTCCATTTATGTTCCCAACCACCCAAACGGCTAGAAATCAATGAGAAGGTATAAAAGAGACATCCAAAAGCATCAGCAACAACTATTGATCCTAAACCAAACATCCAAACATCAAATTCAAGCATTTGAGCAAAAATCCCACTTTGTGTTAAATCCCAATTTGTGTTCTTCATTCATACTTTGTAAAATTGGGTTGAGTGCTTGTATTGGGGCTATCATTTGTATTGAGAGATACCTAATTAGCCTACAAATTTCTTTGTTCTCTTGTGTGAGGGTTGGGTTGATTTTTGGGTAGAAAAATCAACCGAAATTGTAAAGGGTTGCCTCCTTGTCCTAGAAAAGGGGAAGATCAATTTAGTGAAATTGTTGCAAATCCTTAGTGAGACTAAGGTAGTGGATGTAGAGTTCATTTGGAACTTGAACCACTCTAAATCCCTTGTTCTTCAATTTTTATTTGCCAATTTCCACCACAATCCTTTAAATTTCCAATTCACCCCCCCTCTTGGTAATTATCGATCTTTCGATCCACTCAACAATTGGTATCAGAGCTTAACTCTTTGAGGATTAACAACCACAAGAGGAGATCCTTGGAAGAGTGTGATCATCAAAATATCAAGAGATGACTTCAACCTCCGGTTCCGGCATGTACGAGTCACAATCGACCACAAAGCCTCCTTTCTTCAATGGTGACAACTATTCTTTTTGGAAGAATAAAATGAGGCTATTCATCAAGTCTAGTGACTATCTTGTGTGGGATGTCATTGAGGATGGGCCATACATTCCATTGAAGCAAGATGGTGAAGGCAAGATGGTGTTGAAGAAGAAAGCCGAAATGAGTGAAGAGGAGAGGAAAAAGATTCAAGTCAATGATAAAGCTCTCCACATGTTGTTTTGTGCTTTCGGTCCGGACATCTACTCAAAGGTCTCATCCATTGAAAGTGCCAAAGAAGTGTGGGACACTCTTGAGACCACTTATGAAGGCACCAATGATGTCAAAGAAACTAAGATTGGACTTCTCAATCTTAGTTATGAAAACTTCAAGATGGAGCCCAATGAGACGGTGTCAAAGATGTTTGATCGATTCTCCACGATTGTATATGGTCTAAAGGGCTATGGAGAGATCATACCGGAAGACAAGCTTGTCCGGAAGCTACTCTATTCACTTCCCGAATCTTGGGATGGGAAGAGAACCGCTATCATCGAAGCAAAGAACTTGAAGACATTAAAGCTTGATGAGCTTGTGGGTTCTCTCCTTACTCATGAGATCATGAAGCAAGGAAGGGAAGATGAGAAGAAGAAATAAGAAAAAAGGGTAGAGAAGCTTGAGGTTGAGAAGAAGAAGAAGATGGGAATAGCTCTCAAGGCTAAAGCTTCACAACATGATGAGAGCTCATCTTGTGAGGAGGATGAACTTGAAGAATTGGCTATGATAGCCAAACGATTCTCACGTTTCATGAGGTCCAACCGGGGAAGAAAAATCCAAAGAAAGATGGACTTCAAAGGAAAGAACAAAGAAGAAGGAAAGGATCCCATCATTTGCTATGAGTGCAAACAATCCGGCCACATCCGTTCGGAGTGCCCTCAACTCAAGAAGAAGGGCTTTGAGAAGAAGAAAAGACTCAAAGCCAAGCTTGCTACTTGGAGTGATGAGGAGTCATCGGAGGATGACGAACAAGAAGTGGCTAATCTTTGTCTCATGGCACTTGAGGAAGATTCCTCCTTGGTAACCTCTAACTCATCTACTTTAGATTTTTCATATGAAGAGTTAAATGATGCATATGATGAGTTACAAGAGGTATATGATGAATTAGTTGAGAAGTTTAAGGAGTCGGTCATTAAAAACAAGAAAATCATTTTAGAACTAAATGAGAAAAATGACTCACTCACTCAAGCTAATTCTAAATTTGAGAAAAAGATCTTAGGATTAAAAGATGAACTTAAATTCATTCAAGATGAAAATGTTGATCTTAATAATATTTTATCTCAATGTAATAGTGAACACCAAAAGGTGTTGGGTGAGCTAAATGAGCTCAAAAAGTCTTTAAAAAAATGTTGGTAGTGTCAAGCATGAAGTAGGAGAATCCTCTAGAACATACCAACCTAAGAAAAAGACTAATTACTACAAACAAGGTAGCTACCCTAGACATAGTAGAGCTAAAAGAATTAGAAGTGTATGGGTTCCTAAGGAACTTGTAAAATCTAATAATATTATTGCTATGTCATCTTGGATTCCTAAGGGAACCAAGGTTTTGGGAGCTAACACTCATGGACCCAAAATGATTTGGGTACCAAAAACCAAGGTTTAATACCTTTGTTTGTAGGGGGAGCATTGCTACAAGGCCAAAGCACAAAGTCAAAACTCATGGTACCTTGATAGTGGATGCTCGAGGCACATGACCGGATACAAGAGTCGATTCATGGATTTAAAGCCAAAAAGTGGAGGAGTAGTAACATTTGGTGACAACTCCAAAGGCCACATTAAAGGTATTGGCTCCATAGGTAATCACTCTACCATTCTTATTGAAAATGTCTTATATGTTGATGGTCTTAAACATAATTTATTGAGCATAAGTCAATTATGTGATAAAGGATTTAATGTTTTATTTGATAAAAATGGTTGCAAAATTGTAGACATTAAATCTAATAATATTATGCTCATAGGTCATCGCATATGAAACATATACATGGTGCATTTAGATGACATACATACATCTCATGCATGTTTAGTTGCTCAAAATGAAAATGATGCATGGTTGTGGCATAGGAAGCTAGGACATGCTAGCATAAGTGTTTTAGAAAAACTAGTCTCTCTAAATCTAGTTAGAGGTTTGCCCAAAATAAAATTTTCAAATGATAAAATTTGTGATGCATGCTCAAAGGGTAAACAACATAAGTCTTCCTTTAAATCCATTAATGATGTTTCTACTAGTAGATGCTTACAATTAATTCACATGATTTGTTTGGGCCAATTAGGACTATGAGCTTGGGTGGTAAATCTTATGCATTTGTGCTAGTTGATGATTTTTCTAGATTTACTTGGGTTCTCTTTTTAAGTACTAAAGATGAGGCTTTGGAAAAATTCATCACATCTTCAAAATTAACCCAAAATGATCTTGAACTTAGAATTTCACACATTAGAAGTGATCATGGAACCGAGTTTCAAAATTTAGGGTTTGAAGAATTTTTGAATGAAAATGGTATTAGCCATAATTTTTCGGCTCCTCGAACTCCTCAACAAAATGGGGTAGTTGAGAGGAAAAATAGAACTTTACAAGAAATGGCTAGAACTATGCTTTGTGAAAACAATTTACCTAAATATTTTTGGGCGGAAGCCACAAACACCGCTTGTTATATTGTAAATCGAGTAATGATTAGGCCAATTTTAAAGAAAACACCTTATGAGATTTTAAAATCTAAAAAGCCTAACATTAGCTATTTTCACCCTTTTGGGTGTAAGTGTTTTGTTTTAAATAATGGAAAAGATAACTTAGGTAAATTTGATGCAAAAAGTGATGAAGCCATTTTTATAGGTTACTCTTTAACCTCTAAAGCCTATCGAGTATTTAACAAAAGAACTTTAGTAGTAGAAGAATCTATTCATGTTGTATTCGGTGATAACCTCCTTCCTAGGAAGGATTCTTGTGATGATGATGATGTAGGAATCATAAATGCCTTTGATGGAGGTCAAACTTCAAAGGAGGATGAGATTCCAACAAAAGAAGAAGACACACAAGAACCACCTCTTGAAGCCTTGAAGGACTTGGCCATTGAGGAAAAGGAAGTGAGCTACCCAAGGGAGTTGAACTATGTCAAAGATGGTGAAATCTTGGGTGATCTATCCAAGGGGGTAACCACTCGTTCTTCTCTTATATTAATGAACCATGTTGCATTTATCTCATGCATAGAGCCTAAAAATATAAAAGAAGCTTTGAAAGATGATTTTTGGATTATGGCTATGCAAGAAGAGTTAAATCAATTTGAGAGAAGTAATGTATGGACATTAGTTGATAGGCCTAGTAATCAATCTACAATAGGAACTAAATGGGTCTTTAGGAACAAACTAGATGAGAGTGGTAACATTGTGAGAAATAAAGCTAGACTTGTAGCACAAGGTTACACTCAAGAAGAGGGAATAGATTTTGATGAAACCTATGCACCCGTAGCTAGAATGGAAGCCATTAGGATGTTGCTTGCATATGCATGTTATCATAATTTCAAGCCTTTTCAAATGGATGTTAAAAGCGCATTTTTAAATGGTTTTATAAATGAAGAAGTGTATGTGGAACAACCACCGGGTTTTGAAGATTCAAAATTTCCAAATCATGTTTTCAAACTTACCAAAGCTCTTTATGGTTTAAAACAAGCTCCTAGAGCTTGGTATGAAAGGCTTTCAAATTTTTTGATTGAAAAAGGATTTGAAAAAGGTAAGGTGGACACTACACTTTTCATAAAAATGTATAAAAATGACATCTTAGTAGTTCAAATTTATGTTGATGATATTATTTTTGGTTCTACTAATGAATGTCATTGTCAAGAGTTTGCTAAGTTAATGCAAGGTGAATTTGAGATGAGCATGATGGGGGAGCTCTCATTCTTTTTGGGACTCCAAATCAAGCAAAAGAAGGATGACACCTTCATCAACCAAGCAAAATACATAAAGGATATGCTCAAGAAGTTTGGCTTGGAGAATGCAAAACCTCAAGCCACTCCTATGAGCTCATCTACAAAGCTTGACAAAGATGAAGGAGGTAAGTGTGTTGACTCTAAGCTTTATCATTCTATGATTGGATCTTTGCTTTACCTTACCGCAAGTAGACCGGATATCTTGTTTAGTGTTTGCTTGTGTGCTAGGTTTCAAGCTAGTCCTAGAGAGTCTCACCTTATAGCCGTTAAGAGAATCTTTAGATACCTTAGAGACACTCCTTGTTTAGGCCTTTGGTATCCTAGAGACTCTACCTTCAACCTACATGCTTACTCGGATGCAGATTATGGGGGTTGTAAAATTGATAGGAAAAGTGCTTCGGGAACTTGCCAATTCTTAGGTAGTATGCTCATATCTTGGTTCTCTAAGAAACAAAATAGTGTAGCCTTATCTACCACCGAAGCCGAGTACATATCCTTAGAGAGTTGTTGTGCTCAAGTCCTTTGGATGAAGCAACAACTCTTAGATTATGGAATTAAAGTTGGAACCATACCCCTAAAATGTGACAACACTAGTGCAATATGCTTAACTAAAAATCCCATCCAACACTCTAGAACCAAACATATAGAAATAAGGCATCATTTCATTAGAGATCATGTCCTTAAGGAAGATGTGGTTTTAGAGTATGTAGACACCTTGAATCAATTAGCGGACATTTTTACAAAACCCTTAGATAAAGAGCGTTTTTGGTCCCTTAGGAGAGAGTTAGGTCTAGCTAGCCTATCTTGACCTTTTTGGACCTCTTTTGTGCTTAAATATGCTTGATTTTGTGAAATGCCATGTTAATGTATTTAAACTCCTAATTTCATCCATTCTTATAGTTAAGGGGAGTATGTTTATGCCTAAATATGTTTTGCCTGCTCATTCATGACATTTATGCATGTTAGGCCTCTTAAAATTTCATTTTTCTGCATTTTTAGAGCCTCATCTGCACTTCCAAGCCTAGGTGTATCGAAACGGGTGAACCAGTTTCGATACGGATACCTTAAATCCAGCTCTGAGAGAAGGGCGTTTCGAAACGCCTCCAAGGCGTTCCGAAACAATTTTGAGTCTGCCAAGGGGTGTATCGGAACGTGTTCTGATACGGGTCAAAGGGGTTTCGATACAGTCAACACCGTATCAAAACGGTCAGCTTATGGTCTTAAATCGGTCAAAACCCTAGCCGCCCCGTTCCGAAACGGTCTTGACCGTTCCGAAACGGAATCGCGGACTGCTTTAAATTGGGGCTTTTAATGATAAAGTTTACTTTCTATAAAACTCTAAAACCCTAAACCGCCTCCCTCTCTATAAATACCCTCTCAAACTCTTTGATTTTCACAAAATTGTGAGGGGTTTTTCTCTACAACTCAAGTCTAAGCAAGTTTCATCAATCTTGTGCAAGGATTTTTCTCAAATCATCCAAAATCCCAAACTAAGGTAATTTTTCTATTTTTATTTTTTTTCTTTCAATTTATGTTCGAATCTTAGGTTAGAAAATTTTATTTTTGTATAAATTATATGTTTTTGTTGTGGGTTTTCAAAATCTTGTAAATTTTTTTTCAAATCTCAAAATTTTTGATTCGAATATAAAATTTTTCAATCATATTTTTTTAAACTGTTTTTTATTTTAATTTTGTTTTCAAAAACCTAAGTGGGATTTATTATTGGATTGATTTTAAATATCAATGCATACACTTAATTTTAAAACACTTGCTTAATTTTTTTAGATGGCGGATCAATCTAACAAGAAGCGCAAAGTCGTTCAATCCGGTGATTCGAGCCTTCGTCCAAATATTACGATGCTTTTTCAGAAATCTCTTAAAACTCCGGAGGCACATGCTCGTTTCTCTTATGTCAAGGACTTCGCGGTTCGTAAAGAACGTGTCATCAATCTTGAGTTCCTCAATTCCGAGCGATTCTTTTTTCGTTATCTCCATCGTTTGGATGAGTGGAATCTCATGGATTTCTTGAGCATTCCGGATGTTTGCTACAAAAACATGGTACTCCTCTTTTACTCTAATGCTCGTTTTCTTTAAGATGAGACCAAAACCGAGATCATAGGAATTGAATCATCCTTATTAGGCAGAAAGTTTGTTGTTAATGTTGAACTTTTAGAGTCTGCTCTTAAGCTTAAGGATGAGGGTCTTGAGGATGAACGCCACTTTGGCTCTTTCACCGGTAAGGCACTTTATTTGGATGTGCACGATCGAATACTTCACTTGATGGTTTCTTGGTTTATTCGTCCTTCCGGAGGCAAATACTCTCATATCCGTCACACTGATCATTTTTGGCTAGAGTGTTTCCGTAAGGGTGAGCGCCCAAATGTGCCTAAGATAATTTTTGCCGAGATAGTCAATAATATCAAGCTTATTGACACGAATGAGTTGAAGTCTTTCACATATGGCATTGTCTTGAGCGCCCTATTTCATGATCTTGGCATTGATTGTACCTACGACTCTCCGATCCCTCGCAAGACCAAGATTGGTGAGTCATCCCTTCGAAAGTCCGAGTTCCAATATGTAAATGGTGTTTGGGAAAGAGTTGATAGAGAAGCGGATCCTGCTCCCGTTGCTCCTCCACCGCAAGTTCCAGTTGCAAACAATGAAGCCCTCACGACTTTCCTTACCGAGTGGTTCAATGCTTTGGACACTCGGATGAATGCTTTGGACACTAGCATTGCTTCGGGCTTTGAAACAATGGGCAATCGTTTGAAGAGTGTCGAGGATCGCCTTCTTTCTCTTGAGACTTCTCATTCCAACTTGGACCTTTCCTTCTCCACTCTTTATGGGCAATGGACGAAGTTTCACCGTTCTCAAGCCAAGAGCGATGATGATACTTCGGATGATGAGGACGAGGCTTAGGATTTTTATCTCATATCATATCATATTACCTATGCATTTTAGGATTAAGGTTGCATCTTTATGTTTTCTCATGTTTTAGGAACCTATGCTATTTGGCTTTTTTATTTGGGATTTTATGTTTGAACTTAATGTTTGAATTATGTTTTTGGATATTTTGATTATGAATTTATAATATGGTTGCTTATTATTGCTTATTGGTACTAATCATTTATATTCTCTACGAGCTTTTATTATTCTTTTTGATCTAACAAAAAGGGGGAGAATAAATTTAAGAGCCACACTTTAAACTAAAATTCGTTTTAAAATCTTAAAAGGTTTTTAAAGGTTTACAACTTGTATTTCAAATCAAAAATTTATTTTAACTTTAAAAACCTATCTTAAATTAAGGGGGAGTTAGAATATTTTCAAAACTTTCAAAATTCCCAAAAATTCTAACTTTGGTTTTGTTATATCAAAAAGGGGGAGATTGTGAAACAAATATTTTAATTTTGATATAACTAAAAACCTAAGGACTAAATTGAAAAAGTCAAAACGAATTTTAAGTCCTTATATTATCCCTATATAATTTTTAATATTATGCTTAAGTTAAAAACATACCTTTCAAATATTTTTTCCAAGTGTTTCAAACCAGAAACAGTGATTTTCAAGCACCCGTTTCGAAACGGCCTAGAGGCGTTTCGAAACATTTTCATCACTGTCGACCACCGTTTCGGAACGAGTATCGAAACACTTGTAAACGTTTCGAAACGGGATAAATCGTTTCGAAACTGTTCTTCATATTGGATTTAAAAAGGGCTAACAGTTTCAAATATTTGCTGAATTTTAAATATAAAAGGGGTGTTTCGAAACGGATCAAGGTCGTTCCGAAACGACCCTTGACAGTAGCATTTTCGTTTCGAAACGGATTCATATCGTTTCGAAACAGGGCTTAAGATGAATTCAAAATTATGACCGTTATAAGTTTTTAACTGATTTTTTGAAAGTAGTTAAGGCGTTTCGAAACGGGCTAAGACCGTTCCGAAACGACCCTTGACAGTGGCAAAATCGTTCCGAAACGGCCCTGAGGCGTTTCGAAACGGGCTCTTAAATGCACCCCAACGACTCTTTCTATTTTAGTCCGTTTCGAAACAGGTACCCCGTGTTCCGAAACGGGTTGGTGCAGACTGCATTTATGGTGGCAAGAGAGGGTTCCAACGACTCCATTTATGTTCCCAACCACCCAAACGGCTAGAAATCAATGAGAAGGTATAAAAGAGACATCCAAAAGCATCAGCAACAACTATTGATCCTAAAGCAAACATCCAAACATCAAATTCAAGCATTTGAGCAAAAATCCCACTTTGTGTTAAATCCCAATTTGTGTTCTTCATTCATACTTTGTAAAATTGGGTTGAGTGCTTGTATTGGGGCTATCATTTGTATTGAGAGATACCTAATTAGCCTAAAAATTTCTTTGTTCTCTTGTGTGAGGGTTGGGTTGATTTTTTGGTAGAAAAATCAATCGAAATTGTAAAGGGTTGCCTCCTTGTCCTAGAAAAGGGGAAGATCAATTTAGTGAAATTGTTGCAAATCCTTAGTGAGACTAAGGTAGTGGATGTAGAGTTCATTTGGAACTTGAACCACTCTAAATCCCTTGTTCTTCAATTTTTATTTACCAATTTCCACCACAATCCTTTAAATTTCCAATTCACCCCCCCTCTTGGTAATTATCGATCTTTCGATCCACTCAACAAGAACGGTTGAAGGAATCGAGCACCACAAAACCTAACAATTGGTATCAGAGCTTGGCTCACTTGAAAAAGATTAACATCCTATTAAGAAGATTCGGCAAGCTCAATCAACTTTTCAAACAACTGGCTCAATGGCAAAATCCATCGACAAACCGCCCTTCTTCGACGGGACCGATTATGCTCATTGGAAGACGAGGATGATGTTTTTGTCAAATCCAAATACTACAAGCTTTGGGATATCATAGAAGATGGCCCGTTCGTACCACAAAGAAGCAAGGCAGAGTGGAGTGCCGACGACTGCAAGAAAATTGAGCTAAATTGCAAGGCTTTGCACTTCATCTTTTGTGCACTTAGCCTCAAAGAAAATGAGCATGAAGAAAAACAAAGAAGATGAGAAGAAGAGGGGAAAAAATTAGAGCTATGGGGGAGAAAAAGCTCAAAGAGCTTGGCATCAACACAAATGCCATTGCTCTCAAATCCTCCACATGTCATCACGTAGATTCAAGTGAGGAGGAAGATGAAGAAGAAGAGATAGTTCATCTCTTCACGAAGTGTGCCCCTTACATGAAGAAAGCCTTGAAAGAGCTTGAACGAGAATCCATGAAGAAGAAGAGGGCAAGCACTTCAAGCCATAAGAAGAAGGCATATGTGGCTACTTGGAGTGATGAAGACTCCACCGACGATGAACAAGTCAATTTTTTCCTTATGGTCATCGAAGAAGATTCAAGGGTAACTTCTAATTCATATACTTCATGTTCATACTCTTATGATGAATTACAAGATGCCTATGACGATTTGGTTTTAAAGTTTAAAAATCACATTTTGAAAAAAACAAGAAAGTGATTTCAAAGTTGAAGGTTCAAAATGATTTGATTTTTAAAACCAAACTTGAACTTGAAGCAAAACTCAATGAGTTTGAACAAAAATGTTTTGATTTACAAAATTTGCTTCACAAAGTTCAAGAAGAAAAAAATTTGATTTCCAAAGAGCTTGAAAAGAAAAATAATGTTAGAAAATCAAAATTTTATGTAAGACAATCTAGTGCCCTTATATTTGTAAATGGTAATTGTTTTAAAAGTATTTGGATCCCAAAAGGACTAAGTACTTCAACTAAAAAGGATGAAATTGAAAAATGGATTCCTAAGGGGACTAAATTTTGTGCTATTAACGTCTATGGATCCAAAGCAATTTGGATACCAAAAATTACTTGATTGTCTTATGATAGGTGTGATGGAGAGTGATCAACAAGTTAAATATTGAGGGGGAGCTTCATACACACAAGGAAGAACACTTGAAGAATGAAGGCTTCACATCCTCCCTTGGGTTCAAGTGTGGTAAAATCTAGTTGTTCTTGTTTCTATTTGCTTTATTTTATTTATTTCAACTAGATTATCATATGTTGTGACTAACATCTTTTGATGATGCTTTGAGTAAGGGGAAGCCATTTTAAAACAAAAATTCTTAATCTTGTCATTTTTAAACCTCTATTGTTATTTTGAGCTTAAAAGTATTTAAATTCTTTTTGATATAACAAAAAGGGGGAGAAAAGGTTTGAAAAATTGGATTTTGAAATGAATAAGTGGGAGCTTTAATTGATTTTAAATATTAATTATCTTATTCAAAGTTTATTTCACAAAGGGGGAGAAATCCCAAACAAATTTTCAAGTTGGATTTATTATATCAAAAAGGGGGAGATTGTAGAACTAATGTTTTGATCTAATAATTGAAAAATGTTTTGGACTAATTTGAAAAGAATTTAAAACATGTATTTAAGTCCAAAAAACTTGAAAACAAGTTTGAGGCATTTTAAAAGGTTTTTGGCAAAGTTTTAAATGCTTTAAAATAGCCAAACTTGACTTTTCAGCAAGCCCGTATCGATACGGTATACCCCGTATCAATACCCTTTTGCCCAAGTTTTGAATCTGACAAAACTCGTACCGATACGGGTAAGATCGTATCGATACGGACAGGAATCGTTTCGATACGGCCCTTAAGCGTATCGATCCCTATTTTAACAACCCTAACGGCTATTTCCTAACGGTCTTTTAAATGACATATTGTACCGATACTCCCTCAAGCGTATCGATACGCTTAGGCTGGCAAAAGCCCAACGGCTAGTTTCTGAAGAAGAGCATACTGATACGGGTCCTCGTGTATCGATACAAAAGGCTCTAGAACTGCATTTAATATGAGAAATAAAGTCTCCAACGGCTAGTAATGGCTACAAAATCAAGAAGGAGTATAAAAGAGACCTCCAAGCATCAAGAGAAGGCTAATGCTTCAATTGTAATACAACATATGATCAAAATCTGTCTTAGTGCTTAATTGTCAATTCCTTGTATAGACAAACACTAGTGAGCCAAAATTGTCATATTTGCTCAAGTGTTTTAGGATTGGGTGAGAGCTTTATTGTGCAAACAAATACCTATTAGAGGGATTTGAGTTTGCTTATTTTTATCTCTTTGTAAAGAGGGTTTGATCAAGGCTTTGGGTAGAAAGCTTGATCGGTTTGTTAGGGTTTCCTCCTAAGCTTAGAAAAGGGGACGAATCAATGGTGGATTGATTGGAAATCCTTAGTGGGAAGCTAAGGTAGTGGATGTAGACCTTGGTTAGAAGGTTGAACCACTACAAATCATCTTGTCTTCATTGTTTTTGGCTTCCATACCTCTATCACCCAAAATTCCACTTCTCCATCACTTGGCGAGCAAGAACAGTTGAAGGAATCGAGCACCACAAAACCCAACACTTGTGATGGTTGCTCTTTGGGCTACATGGTACAGTTGAAATAGAATCGTGCATAAGGGGATTAATCAATCGGTACATACAACACAATCTTTCATACTAGCTTTTATGAGGGAGAATGAAGCTATTCATATGGTTACTCAGCCACGTTGTACATGAAGAGAAAAACATTGGGAGGCTCCAAATGATGAGTTGATTAAGCTCAATTTTGATGCAGCCTTTAACCGATGTGAGAGAAATATTGTATCTGGAGTCATTGGGCGTAATAGTGTTGGATTAATTATGACTGCGTGTACAATCTTTCATCCTCATACAACTGACCCTTTTGTAGCTAAAGCAATGGCGTGTCTTCAAGAGATCTTGTCTGTGAAAGATCTGGGATTTTGAAGAGTGGTGATAGAGGGTGATTCCCTAACTATCATTAAGAAGATGAATAGACCTACACCTGATAAATCAGTTCTAAATCCAATTATGCAAGATGTCAAAGCCCTAATTAGAAATTTTGATTCAATTTAATTTCATTTTACTTATTGGGAGGCTAATAGGGTGGCACGCATGTTGGCAAAAGAAAGTCGATCTTCGACTTACCCAAGCTATTGGATTGAAGAAGCTCCATTGGCAGTGATGTCTTTAACAGAATCCGAGCGACGACAATTGGGTCTAATTGACTGAGTCTGTGTGGGTTCGTTAACCCAAGCTGACATTGGTGTTTTGGTTGTTCTTCTCAGGTTGGTGCTATTTTTTCGGTTATCTCCTTCAATCTGCATTTTAATGCATGCCATGAGCTATTGAGAATGCTGATTTTCTTCTAGAATGTTTGGGGGGTTTCCTTTTACCCTGATGAAGAATAATGTTTGTTTTAGGCTTGTTCTTTTGATTTGTTTATGTCTGTGTTTGGAAAGACTGTTTAGTGTCTTGCTCGTTTTTCGAGCTTTGTTTTGTACTATTCCTCATTATGTTAATGAAAAGCCAGCTTTTTTAACAACAAAAAACTTAAATTGACCTTAAAATTTGCCTAACTCAAAGTTAATCACCAACTATAGCGACATTATTTATCTTTAAAAAGACTAAATTTTAGAGTTTAAAGGTTATAGTTTCGGTTTAGTGATTTAGAATTGATTGGTTGTGGTTAGAGTTTAGGGATTTGAGTTATTATTTAAGGTTTATAGGTTAAAAACAAAATTCTTAACCATGTTACACTAAACTCTAAGCCCTAACCTCTAAACCTTAAATTTTAACCATAAACCCTAAAATATAACCACAACACCTAAATTCTAAACCTCTAAACTTAATCTCTTAATATTTAAACCCTAAAATTTAATCATAAACCCTAAAACAAAATATTTTGTGAAAACTTTTTATTTCCATCGTTTGTGCATTAAATATAAACCACACTATTCAACCCCATACACGCCAACGTATTTTGAAATTTGATTTTATATACCTTTTAAATGGTAATTAAATTTGAGCGATTTTCTTTTTATTTTATTTGAACATATTGAAATTAATTTTCTAAACAACCATCGACTTGGGAATTAATGAGATTTTCATGCTATTGTCACGGACCAAATTTCTGGGACCGAGTCATTGGTGCAAACATCGAGCAGCGAGGTTGTACGCGGAGCATCGGGCTCACCAAGACCATCAAACTTGGCCTGACACTTGGAGAAAGCTAGCAAGCCCGCAAGCCCACCAGACTTAGTAAATTCCTTGGAGGATTTACCGGGGTAACTTGGATGGTAAAATGCGATAAGCCATTGTGATTATCACTTAATATTATTTGTAATTATCGTATAGATTATGTTTGTGATAATTAGAGATTTAAACTAAGAGATAAGATATATCTCGATTGTCGATGTAATTCAAACTGTACCATTGGATCTAGGGGAGTTCAACTATAAATAGAGCCTCCCCAGCTCAGTTGTAATCACCTCATTATTCATTCATTCTCTAAGTAATACAAAGAAGCATTTACTCTAACTCTCTGAGTTGTTCTTCATTGTTCTTTGATATTCTTAAGCGTTCTTCATCTATTCTTGTTGCCATCACTTTCAGAGTTCATTTGATTAGCTTCCGCATAGAACAATCTTTCGTTCGAGGGCTTTGGAAGTGTTTGATCTTCTAAAGCGAGAATCTAATTTAACTTAGGCGTTTGTCAGGAGAGCTTCGCCTAAGGTTGCGTGGTTTTGTTAGCAGGAGTCTAGCCCCGTGACAAGTGGATTTAGGCTTACTTAGTCGCACAAGGTTCCACGAGTCAACTAAGGCCGCACGTCCCAGGTAGCGAAAGTCTACGGGCGTGACAAGTGGTATCAGAGCGAGTCGAGGGGACTTGCGTTCGAGCCAGCTTGCAGTTGCAGACAGGTGTGGTAAGAATTTGCCGCTAGAGTTAGTCGAAGTGATCAGAGATCAGGCTAGTTCGTGGCAAAGAAGGGAACGAGATGGCACCGAAGAATAAATTGGCAACAACGGGCCAAGTAGAAGAAGCTATCGAGGAATCTAAGGAGGAAATCAGAGATGAGATTGAGATCCTTCTTACTGAGTTGTACGACAAGCTTAATGACCGTGACAACTCCCTTGAGACCGAGATAGACTCGGTAAAGGACAAACAGTGGAGAGACTTTTCATCGTTAGAGGATAGGGTCGATAGACTTGTGGGATCCGAAAGGGAGTGCAAGAAGTTCCTAAGTGATGTGAAGTCACATTCTGAAGAATGGAGATCTATTGAGCGTGAGTTCTAGGACACGACGCGACATATCCTCGATGAGTTGACGATAGTTCAGAAGAGTTATGATCATAGAGTCGAGATGGAGGCTTTGCGAAAGGAGATGAATGAGCTCAAGAGTGAGCTGCTCAGTTGCAAGACCGCATTGAGTGAATGGGGTGTGCTCAAGACCTTCTTAGAGGAGCTTAGACTGGGGGCGAAGCTTGTATTAGAGCAAGGTGATGCCAAGAGGCTTGTAGAGGCAGTCAGCGTTACCAAACCTTCGACCGAGCCTACAGGAAGCAAGAAAGCTCGTGTTGAATCAACCAAGCTCGATTCGAAAGACAAAGGGAATGGTGAGTCTAAGCATGTGCCGAAGAAGAAGGGAGCAAGAAGTTGAAGTGCTACTTCTGTGATGGTTCCCATTTGATAAGGGGATGTCCCAAGAAGAACCGCCTTGCTGCCATGGTGAGGACAACATACGAGTCAAGGGGAGAAGTAGTGAGACTTGGGGCGATCAGGTATGCCAGTGCCGCCAAGCCGAGTGAGAGTCATGGTTCGATTACAAGTGCCAAAGTAGTCAAGCCAAGACCGAGACCCGGTGCGACAGCGAATGAGGAAACTGTCACGCCGAGGGAGGAGAAGCAATTGGAGTGCTACCGATGTAAGTGGTCTTACAAGGTGCGAGATTGCCCGTTGAGTTCTGCCAAGGTGTATCTTGACCGATGGCATAATGAGTTAGACATGTCTGAGAAGGCTACGAATGAATCCGCCGAGCATGTTCGTGGGAAGAACATGGCTTCAAAGACCATCATGAGTAGAAGGTCGAAGGGTAAGATTTCCGAGGGTGTTATTGGGGAAAAGAACATTGCTTTAGAGGTACCGACTAGAAAAGGGCCGAAGGAAGAACAAGCCGAGGGTGTTCGTGTGAAGAACACTTCTTTAGAGACCAAAGTTAGAAATGGGCCAAGTAAGGCCAAACCGTTAAGGGACATTGGGATCGTTGAGACACAACCTATGGGCAAGGTTGGAAATGAGCGAAGGACTTCAAGTAAGAAGCGCCAACACAAGAGGAAGCACCAGACTTCAAACAAGAAGAGCCGATGCAAGAAGAAGCATGTACCAAACTCTTGTTTAAGAGGGCAGATGCAATCAGAGGCAACAAACTTCGTGGCAGAAGGGCCGATGCATGCAAAAAACTCCAATGAGGGAGGTTCGATGCAAAGGGGGCCAGACTTCGAGATGAAAGAAGGGTTGACCCATTTTAGAGTAAATGCAGGGACCGAGAGGAAGGTACATCGCAAACCGATTCTTAGTGTTTTTGATTTTGATTTACCGTCTTTGATGAGCGTAGGTCGAGTAAGACCTAGTCATCGGTGTGAGAGAACCAAAGATTGGAAGGGACCTTTCGGAGTTCTGGGAGCTCGACAGGTGTTCAATGTTGTGACTTCCAAGTCTTTGCCGCTGGATCAAGGGGATCTGAGTCGAGGTAAATCAGAGTTTGTGGGAAAGAGTTCCTACGATGGTGATGTACCAAGTGGCGTCTTAGTACGTGATTGTCCAAGTCAGTTTGAACCGAGGCAAGCAGTTCGTATGGGAGAATTGCACGAAGTCGAGGCATCGACGAGTAATCAAGTTGACCTTGCCCAGGATCGTTCGAGTGTAGCGACGAGGGTGTCGCTAAGTTCAGTATTTCTGGGATCGAGTCATTGGCGCAAATATCGAGCAGTGAGGTTGTACGCGGAGCATCGGGCTCGCCAAGACCATCAGACTTGGCCTGGAACTTGGAGAAAGCTAGCAAGCCCGTAAGCCCACCAGACTTAGTAAATTCCTTGGAGGATTTACCGGGATAACTTGGATGGTAAAATGCGATAAGCCATTGTGATTATCAGTTAATATTATTTGTAATTATCGTATAGATAATGTTTGCGATAATTAGAGATTTAAACTAAGAGATAGGATAGATCTCGACCGTCGATGTAATTCAAACTGTACCATTGGATCTAGAGGAGTTCAACTATAAATAGAGCCTCCCCAGCTCAGTTGTAATCACCTCATTATTCATTCATTCTCTGAGTAATACAAAGAAGCATTTACTCTAACTCTCTGAGTTGTTCTTCATTGTTCTTCGATATTCTTAAGCGTTCTTCGTCTATTCTTGTTGCCATCACTTTCAGAGTTCATTTGATTAGCTTCCGCATAGAACGATCTTTCGTTCGAGGGCTTTAGAAGTGTTTGATCTTCTAAAGCGAGAATCCAATTTAACTTAGGCGTTTGTCAGGAGAGCTTCGCCTAAGGTCGCGTGGTTTTGTTAGCAGGAGTCTAGCCCCGTGACAAGTGAATTTAGGCTTACTTAGTCGCACAAGGTTCCGCGAGTCGACTAAGGCCGCACGTCCCGGGTAGCGAAAGTCTACAGACGTGACACTATCGCTTGTCTCCGAGTTCACATCAATTTTCATACCCCTTTTCAAAATTGTTAATACGATGCATTTATTTTCACAAAAATATAATCCAAATAATTTAAAGCTTTGTGGTCCAATTTTAAGACTTTTACTCATTGCCTTTTGTGTAATATTTTCTATTTAAGTATTGTGTATGTCCCCAACGTTTCATTGAATAGTCACTTTGACCTTTATTTTCTTTTTTGGAGCAGTTTAATCTTTGACGTTTTATTTTGGGTCAAAATGGCCCATCTACGGATGAAAACTATTAGTTAACTGACAGTAGATGGCTTGAAATGACGAGATAAATCTATATGGCAGTGCACGCTGACATGACAATATCATATAGACAAATGTGTTAGACTTGAAAAAACGTTACATCAATCAAAAAATAATTTTATAAAATTATATAAAATATAAAATAATTTTTTTGTTAACTTATCATTTTATCAAGTCATTTCAATCTGTTTATCGTTAGTTGACTGATAATTTCATCCGCAGAGGTGCCATTTTGACCCAAAATAAAATATTAGGGTTGAATTGCTCCAAAAAAATAGAGCAAAAGTGACTATTCAAACAAACGTTGGAGATATTTTTGACTTTATGCCTTGTATCTTTCCTTTGCTTTCACTCTTGAAACACCGTGCTGGAATCTAAAACTTCAAAATCAAAATGACATTGACCAATTCATTAATCTAGTAATTACAATAAATTAATGCCCATATCTTGCTCCTTGGAAAAACAATTTGGGAATTTGGTGAATTTATAGGTTGATGCAATTTTTTATGATTTCATTAAAAAAATATTTTTACAACTATTGTATCTAATTGACTAACTATTTTGAATCGAACACTGCAAGTTTTGTTATGATAATGACCCTCGTAATTCATTTTACTCTATTTACAATACCATGATTCAAATCAATGATAACCAATAGAAAGATTTATAGTATGATTAAGTTCATGGTTTAAGAGTTTAATTAATTAATGACAAAAAATAAAAATCCTATGCCCCTTATCATGCCTCATACTATAAAACACTTAAAAATAAATTCTAAACCTCAACTTTAATTTCCAAATTATAAACCCTAAACTCTAAAAAATACACACTACCGATAGTTTCTTAAATTATAACCACAACCCCTAACTTTAAACTCTAAACCCACTTTTTTAAAGTAGAATACCAAAAGAGACATAATTTAGGACAGACGATTTTTATTCATAAAAAAATATAATTAATTGAATACAAGTTCTCTAAAAGTATATTAATGGCAGAAATTAGTAGAAAAAAATTAAAGAATTGCAAATGGATAGGTAGGGTGTTATTTTAGTTATCAACTCATTGACCCCTATTTTTGACTTTTCTACATGTATAACACCGCCCCTGTTTCATCCTTTTTTGGTCAGATCTTGGTGTAATCAAAATCCAGCATGGGTGTGACTATGAAGCGAGCGGCCCTCATCGTTGCTGGCCTCGGCGTCTTATCTTTCATCTTCGGGGTCATTGCCGAGAACAAAAAGCCTACCGCCGGAACCCTTATTCCCGGAAAAGATGTGGTTGTATGCAAATACCCATCGGATCTCTCCGTGCCTCTCGGCTACCTATCAGTTTCATTCCTCATCCTATCTTCTTTCGCAGGATATTTGTCTCTGTTCTACCCTTACAAGGGAAAATCTGTTCCACAATCTGTTCTGTTCCGAAGCACTACTTTCTTCGTCTTCTTCAACATTGCCTTGTAAGCACCTCTCTCTCTCTGTGTTTTAGACATTTTGTATGTAGATTCAATGGTTTCCTTAATCCTGTGTAAAAGGTGACATGGAATTCTGATGAGACGTGGGTTCTGCATCATGATTGTTTCGCTGACTCATATGATCCTTCCTTGACTCTCAACCAACAATTCTCGAATCATATTATCCTACTAAAACTCACTCGAGTATAATTTTAGGTACCCTTGTTATCAAGATTCAAGATATAAAATTTTGATGTGCTTATGGGCAGATTTACAGGTGGGTTAGCAGCCGTTTTGCTCTTGTGGCCGACGATCACAGAGCATCTTCACTTGACTCGCAATGTTCATCACAATTTGGCCACACAATGCCCGACTGCTAAGACTGGACTCCTCGGCGGTGGTGCGTTTGTGTCCCTGGATTCAGCCCTCTTCTGGTTAGTTGCCCTTATGTTGGCTGATAATGCCCGACAGGATCACTTTGATGAAGTTGAAAATGGCAGTAAAGCTCAGGCTCTCGTAGCTGCTGAGTAAATACCATGTCAAAGGGGGCCCCTAAATATATATCCCCAGCTCTCTACCTTTATCTTTATCTCTATGGTTCACACTTAGTTTCCATTTCACTGGTGTTTGTTCAGCAAAGATGTGGATCCCCAAAAGTAAAATTAGATATATAAATTGATTACCACCTTTTACTTCTGATTCTCGATTACTACACAGTATGGTGGTTTTTAATTGTATTTGCAACGTTTAGCATTAATGCAATTAAAACTACTACATTGCTTTTAAAGAATTGCTATACCTTGTATTGGAGTTGAACTCGATGAATAATCCTCATGGGTTTCTCTCTGAAAAGTGTATACAGATTATATAGCTGCAAATACTTGTCTTGACTACAACCCCCCTCGTATTAGGGTTAGGGGTGTAAACGAATAAATGTTCGGCGAAAAGTTTGCTTTTGTTTGTATATTTATTAAAGGAACAAACTTAAACAATATTTTCTGTTCGTTTAATTAAATGAACGAACACAAATAAATGGTCGGTTCGTTCATTTACGTTTGTGAACGTTTTGTAATTCGTTTGTTTATATTCGTTTACATATGTATTTCTCACCCAGTAGCTCACTGTCCCTTTCATTTCACGATAGATTGAAAAAATCCTAAATTAGCTTTTCTCTGCCTTCCAAGTTCCAACCCACCCCAGCACGAACACCACGACAGAGGCAGATCCAGGAATTAAAATTTGGTAGTTCACCGACTAATATAATAATAAAAATTAATTTATATCAGTGTAATAATATATTGATAAGGGGTAATTTTGTTGGAAGCAATCATTATTTATAGCCAGAGACATATTGACATTAAAGAACCAAGCTATACCGTATAAATATGTTCGAGAGATTATAACCATTTTATTTTGGTGTAATTGTGTTTTAGAAAATAGAAAACTTACTCGAGTGAAATTAAGTATTGATAGCTGCAATTGTTGTGCAAGCAGATATAAATTTTATATTTTAAAATCGATTTGGAGTTTTAGGATTTTTCAAAAAATTACGAAACTAAAATCGTTTTAGGTTTTAAAAAACTCAAATCGATTACTCCCTCCGTCCCACTAAACTGACACACATTGGTCAAAATTTTTCAACTTTGATTATAATTTATTTAAAAAATTTAATTAATTAAAATTTATAAAATATATATTTAAAAACTACTTGATTCAAGGTTTTTAAAATATTTTTTTTATATTTTATCAATAATAAATTTTAAATTATAAGAAGTCAAACTTAAAAATATTCAATTTTGGTCACTGAACCATTATTTTTTACGAAAAATCGTCACTAACGTTACATTTTTCTAGTTTTGTTCACTCGTCCTTAAAAGACTAACAAGAAAAATAATATCTCAGTGAAAAAAACAGAAAAAAAAACAATAGGTTGGTGACCAAAACAGGAAAAAACGTAATATTAGTAACCAAAATAAAAAACAAAACATAATTTTAGTGAGGATTTTATCAAAAATAATAGTTCAATGACTAAACTAAAAAGAATAATATGTTGATGACCGCATATGATAAAGGGGTACGTTGCTTCAGAAACAACGTTCCTTGTTCGTAAACGAATCTAGGATCGTAGCAAACATTTCTCTGCAATAAAACACAAGAATGGACATTTTTAGATAGTTAAAATAACAAACAAAAAAAAACAAACAAAAAAAAGGACAGAATAAAGGTGTAGGAATTTCTGGACAGATTTGGACTCGAACAAGATGGAGGCTTCAACGGGCTTTCATGGCTGTTACGGAGACCAAAATATGGCAGAAACGTTGCTGGAAAATCAGCGAAAGTTTGGCAACGTTAAACTCGAAAGAACTCGAACAATCCGCTGAACGAACCCGAATCGAATCTGTCTAACGTCAAAGACGGAAAGCTCGAAAGAACCTGCACAATCTACTGAGCGAACCCGAATCGAATATGCTTCACGTCGGAGAACTTGGACCCACTAGATAGCGATCTAGGAACCCGAAGTATCAAGTAAAATTTGACACAACAAAACTCAGTTTGAAATGTCAAAATATAGTTCTAAAAAGAACCGAACAAGAGAAACTCTCTGAAAAATTTTATTTCCAAAATATCAAACTAAATTACATTGTTTAAACACACACACACATATATATATATAGGTACAAGGGCTGCCAAATTCGTTTAAGTTGTGTGGCTGATATTAAAAGGAGTTTAAAAATTGAATTTGAGTGAAAATAACTCCTTTTGGGCGGACTCAATTGGCAGCCACAAGTTTAGGCGCCCAAAACACATGAAAATCACATTTAACATGTGATTTTTCAAACATAACCACTCGGGCTTATCCTTTCTTGCAAATGGCACATAATGAAGGAGAAAACGGGCTGATTCGGCTGCACATTCACACACATGTGTCAAGCTACCACGTGGGTGCTGGAGATGACCGGATGCCACCTAGGCTGCCACATGTGCACTAGCACACTCCCCGATATGCAAGACGCTTTTCAACTACTTCTAGACTTGTCAGCTGAAGTTGAGCTAGTGGAGCTAAAGTTGAGCTGACTGGAAATGAGCTGAGCTGAAACGAACTAGCTGAAAGTGTGATGAGCTGAAAATGAGCTGGTTGCACTCTCCTGAGCTGGATTTGAGCTGCATATGCTCACTTGAGCTGGAGTGGAGTTGCATATACTCACTTGAGCTAGTGTCCTCCTACGTACCTATGTCAAAAGGAAACAAACTTCCATCAAAGCATTGTAAACTTAATGGAAACAATAATACAAATCGTAAACAAGTGCACGATTATTTATTAACACACAAACAAATATAAACACACCATAAGTTATATCAAACTTATTCAAAACACACCAAACATACTATATACATAGTAAACACACTGATATAAATAATATAAGTATAAGAAATTGTACACATCAGTATGTAACAAATGAAAAAGCAAACTTTCCTGAAAGTTCGAAGTTGTATTGTTAGGTGGCATAATCGTGCTCACATCATCCCCCCTTCTTTAATGCGATTTGTCCCCAAATCGACCCTCATTACAAAAGGGAACAATTTCGACTTTCGCTTGGCAGGGAACTTCTTCAGTCGTCTTGCTCGGCACATATGCCGTCCTCTCGAATCAAGTTCGTTTACAAAGAACACAAATGGAAATACCTTCTTTCTTGTACCTTTCTGAATAATGCACAACATAAATTCAGACAATGCTCGTTGCACATTCGTAATCCTGCAAACAATGACATATAAAGGAAACTCCAAGGAACAACAAGAATCTCGACGATCATCCAGAATCACAACACAAGGTTGTTCACAATCCAATGTATAACCAAAGAAATCAGCATATAAAAATGAAAAATCAGTAGTGCAATGGAAAGGAACGTCAAACCGTGGTAAAAAAGGTTGCTGAATTTTTGGAAAGAATTTAAATGCACTAGACATACCAACAGTAGCAAACTTGGGAACTTCACATGGCATCACTTTCTTATCCTGCAATTCAGAAGAAGAAGTAGAAGAAAATGTCGAATCAGATAATACCTGTGAATTTGCTTTCTTCTTTTCGCATTCATGCTTCTCTTTGTTGGCCTTCCAAGCTGCAATACTTGCTTTCAAACGAACTTCGTCTTCATATACTTCACTTGGAGTCATAGGTGCCAAAGTTACCTTTTTGCCCTCATGAGTAAAAGAGTATCGATTGGTGTAACAATCGTGCAAAACTCTCTTATCATATTGCCACGGTCTTCCTAACAACAAATGACAAGTATCCATAGAACAAACATCACAAGTTACCTCATCCTTGTATTTACCAATGAAAAATTGTATAACAACTTGTTTAGTAACTTCGATTTCAACACCACCATTCAACCATTGTAACTTGTACGGATTGGGATGTGTGGTCGTCTTCAGTCCTAACTTGTCAACCATGAGAGTACTAGCAACGTTAGCACAACTACCACTATCAATAATCACAATACATACCTTGTCGTTCACGTTGCATCTCGTATGGAAGAGGTTGTTTCGTTGTGGTTCATCCTGTAATGGTTGATCATTCAGACTTCACTTGTCAACAAGTGCTTCATCGGTAGCCAATGTCTGCACATTGTCATCATTTATCTCTTCATGGACAGAATGGGAACCACCCCATCAAGTCTATCCATTCGAGAATGTATAGGCTTCAATGCATTAGAAATCACTCGTTGCATCATGCGCTCTAAGGCTTGCATCTGGAGATTCAGTGGTTGTTGTTCACCCGAATTATCAACAGAACCTGTCATGTTGAAAAACCAAAACCAAAACACACAATATATATATATATATATATATATATATATATATGTTAGTGAAATAAATAAAAAAATGGACCTCACTGCACACTCAACAAAAGTCTCACAGGTCGCTCCAAGGAAAGATCACTCAACAATTGCACTCAAACACTCGTGTTTCACTCGGGAGAATACTTGAATGGCTCTTTTTGTCTCCCCTTCTGTTCTCACACGCTCAATTGCCTTTTCCACTCGATCTCTCGTAATCAGTTCTTTAAGGAACTGACTCGGTCTTTCGGACTTGTTAACTGTGTCAAACTTACAAGATAATATAATAGGTAAACAAACAAATGGTTAAAGGACAAATATGGACTGTTAGGTGAAATAAAAATAAAAAAAGGCTGAAAAAAATAATAATAAGAAGGCTGGAAATTGGTGATGAAACAAAAGAATAAAAGCTGATAAAAAAATGAAGGACAACGGTTAAGGAAACAAAGAAAAAAAGGTGACACAAAAAGAAAGGAAGTAAGACTAAAAATTAAAGAAAAGATGAAAATGATAATGACACGAAAAAAAAGGAACCAAAAGATGAAAAATGAAGAGTTTAGAGAACCTTACTGCGAAGACGTGCTTACAACCTTCCTATTACCGAACAAACAAGCATAGTTCACTTCGGTTGATTTCCGAGCACATCAAAGTTACATAATAAACTCGTACAAATTTCATCATTTACAATAGGAACACAACAATAATAATACATATATATATATAAACACTTTCGAATCTAAAATGTTTTTTTATATTCGAATATGTTTTTTTATTTGAATCTGTTTTTTTGTTCGAATCTATTTTTTTTAATACGTTTTTTTTCGAATCTGTTTTTGTTTTTTTTTTCAAAATTCTGTTTTTTATATTCGAATGCTAACTTTTTTTGTTTAATTCGAATGCATTTTTTTTCTTTTTTTTACTCGAATTTGCAGAAACTTACAACGAATCCAACAACCTAGGCTCTGATTACCACATAATAAAGGGGTATGTTGCTTCAGAAACAACGTTCCTTGTTCGTAAACGGATCTAGGATCGTAGCAAACATTTCTCTGCAATAAAACACAAGAATGGACATTTTTAGATAGTTAAAATAACAAAGAAAAAAAAACAAACAAAAAAAGGACATAATAAAGGTGTAGGAATTTCTGGACAGATTTAGACTCGAACAAGATGAAGGCTTCAACGGGCTTTCATGGCTGTTACGGAGACTAAAATATGGCAGAAACGTTGCTGGAAAATCAGAGAAAGTTTGGAAACGTTAAACTCGAAAGAACTCAAACAATCTGCTGAACGAACCCGAATCGAATCGGTCTAACGTCAAAGACGGAAAGCTCGAAAGAACCTGCACAATCTACAGAGCAAACCCAAATCGAATATGCTTCACGTCAGAGGACTTGGACCCACTAGATAGCGATCTAGGAACCCGAAGTATCAAGTAAAATTTGACACAACAAAACTTAGTTTGAAATGTCAAAAGATAGTTCTAACAAGAACCGAACAAGAGAAACTCTCTCAAAAATTTTATTTCCAAAATATCTAACTAAATTACATTGTTTAAACACATACACACACACACACACACACACACACACACACACACACACATATATATATATATATATATATATATATATATATATATATAGGTACAAGGGCTGCCAAATTCGTTTAAGTTGTGTGGCTGATATTAAAAGGAGTTTAAAAATTGAATTTGAGTGAAAATAACTCCTTTTGGGCGGACTCAATTGGCAGCCACAAGTTTAGGCGCCCAAAACACATGAAAATCACATTTAACATGTGATTTTTATGTTTGAAATTCAAACATAACCACTCGGGCTTATCCTTTCTTGCAAATGGCACATAATGAAGGAGAAAACGGACTGATTCGGATGCACATTCACACACATGTGTCAAGCTGCCACGTGGGTGCTGGAGATGACCGGATGCCACCTAGGCTGCCACATGTGCACTAGCACACTCCCCGATATGCAAGACGCTTTTAGCTACTTCTGGACTTGTCAGCTGAAGTTGAGCTAGTGGAGCTAAAGTTGAGCTGACTGGAAATGAACTGAGTTGAAACGAACTAGCTGAAAGTGTGATGAGCTGAAAATGAGCTGGTTGCACTCTCCTGAGATGGATTTGAGCTGCATATGCTCACTTGAGCTGGAGTGGAGCTGCATATACTCACTTGAGCTAGTGTCCTCCTACGTACCTATGTCAAAAGGCAACAAACTTCCATCAAAGCATTGTAAACTTAATGGAAACAATAATACAAATCGTAAACAAGTGCACAATTATTTATTAACACACAAACGAATATAAACACACCATAAGTTATATCAAACTTATTCAAAACACACCAAACATACTATATACATAGTAAACACACTGATATAAATAATATAAGTATAAGAAATGTTACACATCAGTATGTAACAAATGAAAAAGTAAACTTCCCTGAAAATTTGAAGTTGCATCGTTAGGTGGCATAATCGTGCTCACATCAGCATATGTAGTTTATCAAAAAAACATAATGGTAGGTCAAGGGACCTATCATGTACTATGGTTGGTCCGCCCCTGACCACCGGGTCATCAAATATCATCAACCAGGTAAGTCATTTTCGTTCTCTTTCTCTTCTTTCTATTGTCGCTCTCCTTCTTTTCTCTATAATGTCGCTCTCCTTTCTTCTCTCCTTGTTCTGCTTATTTCAAATATTTTACTATTTTTATCGAATATATTCTATTTTTTTTTATCGAATCATTCTTCTCTCCTTCTCCTTCTCTCTTTCTCTAATATCTCTTTGTTCTGCCTTTTTTCATATAATTTTCCAAATTAACTATGAAGTTGTAGCTTATATTAATGAATTTTATGTAGTTACCGCTATTGTGGTTTATGTTCGTTTATCATTTTAACGAACGAACATGAATGGACACGAACAAGTTATGTTCCTTAACAAACGAAAATGAACAAGAAATTTTGTTCGTTTAGTTGTTCTTGTTCGTTCATTTGTTTAGTTAAATTAAAATGAATGAGCATGAACACACCTTCATTTGTGTTCGTTCGATTCGTTTACAGGACTAATTAGGACAAGCAAGCGTACACCTAAACCAATCTCGCCATCCTACTTGCCATAAGTTATGTTGTCCTAGTCCGTCAGGTGACATCTTAAGATATGAGCTCAAATTATATAAAAAAAAAGTGTCTGTTGGGTTTTACGGTGCTCGATTCTTTCAACTGTTCTAGCTCGCCAAGTGGTGGAGAAGTGGAATTTTGAGTGATAGAGGTGTGGAAACTAAAAAGAATAAAAACAATAAGGTTTATAGTGGTTCAACCTTCTAACCAAGGTCTACATCCACTACCTTAGCTTCCCACTAATGATTTCCAATCAATCCACTATTGATTCGTCCCCTTTTCTAGGCTTAGGAGGAAACCCTTACAAACCGATCAAGCTTTCTACCCAAAGCCTTGATCAAACCCTCTTTACAAAGAGAAAGAAATAAGCAAACACAAATTCCTCTAGTATGTATTTGTTTGCACAATTAAGCTCTCACCCAATCCTAAAACACTTGAGAAAATATAACAATTTTGGCTCACTAGTGTTTGTCTATACAATAATTTGACAATTAGACTCTAAGACAAATTCTTGATCATAGTGTTGTTGACATTTGAAGCATTAACCATTACTTGATGCTTGAAGGTCCCTTTTATACTCCTCTTTGAGTTTGTAGCCGTTACTAGCCGTTGGGGTTGAATTGGAGCCGTTGGAGACTTTATTTCCCATCTTTAATGCTGTTCTGCATCCTTCCGTATTGATACGCGTAGACCCATATCGGTACGTCCTTCATCAGAAACTAGCCGTTGGGCTCTTGCCAGCCTAGGCGTATCGATACGCTTGAGGGCGTATCGGTACGATATGACATTTAAAAGGTCGTTGGGAAACTAGCCATTGGGGTTATTAAAATGAGGATCAGTACGCTTACCAGGCGTATCGAAACGATCCCTCACCACATAGAAACGACAAAGCCTGTTTCGATACGGGTTTTGGCAGCGACCAAACCTGGGCAAAAAGTTATCGATACAGGTTAGACCGTATCGGTACGGGCAACCTGAAAATTCAAGTTTGACTATTTAAAATCAATAAAAACTTTGCCAAAACCCTTTTTAAATACCTCAAACATATATTCAAGTTGTTTGGACTTAAAAATAAATTTTAAATTCTTTTCAAATTAGTCCAAAATATTTTTCAGTTATTATATCAAAATATTATTTCTACAGTGTCTATAGGACAAATTTTATAGCAAAAATCAAGAATCTCGCCAAATATCAAAACATAACAAGATATTATCATAGGCTTACAAATGAATCAAGTCTTCACCACTACACATGAACATGATGCAAAAATTAAGTCTCCACCACTACATATTTACTCTCAAGATTAAAACATAACACAATATTATCATAAACATGCAAATGAATCAAACCTCCACCAGTACACATAAACATGAGGCAAAAATCAAAAAGCTTAACAAAAGTTGTAATGCGGCTTAGGTAAGGGACGATAAAAAGGAAAAATTAAAGGTTTCATGATCAATAAAAAGAGTTATTTATTAAAGATTTCATGATCAATAGAAAGAGTTATTTCCTTGCATAATATCAATGTCACATAACAACATCAAACACACTATTAGAATCTTGAAAACTTATTCCCACATCTCATTCAAGTAAGGACTTTAGGAAGTAACATTTAATAATTATTTTAATAAACATTTCACGAATATCTTACATTCTTTTAATAAAACAAACTTCAATTTCTTTTCTTTCCTTTTTCTTTTTCAATATTATTTTTTGTTGCAATTCTTTTTTAATATTATCAAGCAAGACTTTTCCTCTTATCTTGACATATATAAAATACGAAGATAACAAAAAATACTTCATGTTAAAAATGTGTTAAAAATAAGAAAATGAAAAATAGACTCAAATTGACTAACTAATGGAAAATAGCAGGGTATGTCTTTCAAGACTAGGACTTGTTATAATTGTTGGTTCGTGGTGAACCGTTTCCCATGTTTTTACTATTGGAAATGCAGAGCATGTAAAGCAAAATGCTTTCAGCCATAGATAGTTGATATGTTTGAGTTGGGTGGTTTCCCACGTTTACAAATAAGGACATTCACACGATTATAGTTGCACGATTTTAGTTCGTGTGATTATGATACGGTTGGTTGGTGATTTTTGATGGGAAAATCACCTATAAATACCCATAGGCACAAGGTCCCTAAGCACCAAGAGTCACAAAGTATTTTATTCCATCTAGTGAGGTTTCTCGAGTGCTTAGAAGGCTTTGGATTTTTAATTTTTGTGTAGTCGAATTCACTATATTCGAAGGTGGTTCTACGATGGTTCGAGGCATTCGAAGGTGGTTCGACTTGCTTGACGGTGATGCAACACGTCTCATTTTGGCATACAGTTTAAGCAATGGTTGGAGGTATTTATGAATTTTGATCTATCCGCTGCGTTTTGCTCGTTTTGTGCTTACATTTGGTATCAGAGCATGATTAAATCTCTGCCTTTTCGTTTTAAAGTTTGTATGTTTCTCAAAATTAAAATGTCATGTTGATCTTTGAATTTTAAAATTTTGAGAAAAATCATGTTGCTAACTTTTGTTTTAAATCGTAAGATTTTATAAAATTAATTTCTAAAATTTATTATTAATTTTATTAAAAATAAATTTTATAAATAATTATTGTATGTGCCTAAATTAAGAGATGATATATAACTTATCCAGTAATTAGTTATACACATAAAGTTAGGTACATAAAACTTTAAGACTTATTGCATAAAATATTAAGCAATAAAATTATATAATATATGTCTAGGGATCCGAATAATTTATTTAATTAGAGAATTAGCCGCATCAACTTTAATTAAATAAAATTACGGTAAGGATCTCATAAGGACCATACATAAAATGTTACACAATGAATTAGCAGCAACTTTGAATAAAGTTTAGGGTTAATATCTAGCTAGGTGATTTTCATAATTTTATTTAGTTAAAGACTAACCACAACATTTTTAGTTAAATAAAATTACTAAGGTTAAAAATCACATAAGAAAATCTTAGATATTAAATTCCTTTATAGAATTTATTAAGTTAAAAATTATTAGATGAATTTTTAAATTACCCACACTAGTTAAGAAAATAAATTTAATAATTTTACAAGGGATAGAAAATAATTCTATCATAAAATGAATCTAATTGGATTAAAAATTTAGCCCACATGCAATTTTTATGTCACTTGATTCATTATTTACATAATTTGCATTGGTAAATTATGACTTATGTTTGCCTCAAATTTCTACTAAGCATGTATGTCAATTTATTTTGTTGCATTGCAACATATGGATATGTCTGATAATAAAATAGATATCCCTGAATTATTCAGTGAGAACTTTAAGTTTTAGAAGGAGGGTATTCTTCTTCAATTGGGGTGTATGTATATTGACTATGCTATAAGGAAATCTGAGCCACATATCACTGACACCAGCAATCAGGCTGATCTTGCTCTATATAAAAGATGAGAGCGATCCAATCACTTAAATATTATGTTCATTAAGAGAAAGGTTCTTGCTGATGTTCGTGGCTCAATTGAGCATCATGAGAATGCCAAAGAGCTATTAATGGATATAGAAAAACAATTTCAAACTTCTCAAAAGTCGTTAGCCAACACCCTAATTACGAAGTTCACATCACTAAAGCTCACTATAGTGAAAGGTGTACGTGATCACATCAATAAGATGCGAGATTTGACAGCTCGACTTATAACACTTGAGGTTGAAATGTCTGAATCTTTCCTGGTGCATTATATATTGAAAACTCTTCCACCTTAATATTGGCCATTTAAGATCTATTACAACACACATAAAGATAAATGGTCTATTGATAAACTTTTGACCATGTGTGATCAAGAAGAGGGTAGGCTCATATTGGAGATGAGAGAGAGTGCACTAACGGTTACTCAAAGAATGAGTCTAGTCCAAGCCAAGCAAAAAGGGAAGGCTAAAATACAACCCCAAGATGACATAAAGAAAGAGTTCACATGTTTCTTCTGTAAAAAGAAGGGACACGTGAAGAAGGACTGTGTCAAGTATAGGGGTTGGCTTGAGAAGAAAAGTAAATCATTCTCACTTGCTTGCTTTGAGTAAAATATGGTTGATGTTAATTATAACACATGGTGGATTGATTCTGGTTCTACAATCCATGTCTCAAATTCCTTAGAGGGATTAAAAAATCTGAGGGAACTAGTGGGAGCTGAGTGACACATCTATTTAGGAAATAAGATGCAGTCGCATGTGAAAGCTATTGAGACATTCGAATTAGTACTTAGTAGTGGCTTTGCTTTAATTTTAGAAAAGACTTTTTATATTCCTAGTTTTTCTAGAAATTTAATTTCCATTTCAAGACTTTTACCCTTTGGGGTATTGTTTTAATTTTTCAAACGCTGGATTCAATTTATTTTATAAATTTGAAATTGTTGGAAATGGTGTTTTATGCGATGGTATTTATTCAATTGATTTACAAAATAATGTCACACATAATGTTATGCACATTCAAATTGATACTAAGCATTGTGTAATAAATGAAGATTCCTCCACTTTATGGCACCGGAGATTAGGACATATCTTCTTTGAAAGGATTAAAAGATTAGTAAATGAGAGGGTACTCAATACCTTAAATTTGACTAATTTTGATACTTGTGTAGACTGCATTAAGGGAAAGCAGACTAACACGTTAAACAAAGGTGCCAAGAAGAGTTCGACCATATTAGAAATCATCCATTCTGATATTTGTTGCCAGATATGGATGTGCAAGGTCAGAAATACATAATCATTTTCATAGATGATTACTCACGATACATGTATTTCTATATGCTTCATCATAAAAGTGAAGCGTTAGAAGCCTTTAAGGTTTTCAAGGCTGAAGTATACATGCATACATACATGCATACATACATACATACATACATACATACATACATACATGCATGCATACATACATATATGCATGCATGCATACATGCATACATACATCCATACATACATGCATACATACATCCAGACATACATACACGCACGCACGCACACACACACACACATCTCTAATTTCTAATTTATTAAAAACACTATTTTTTTTACCTAAACCCTATTGTGGCAAACTCCACTAAAAGTTACACTTTTGTGGTGTTTTTCACAAATGTCATTAGATTATGAGTATTTGTGGTTTTCTTTCAAAAAAACGCCACTAAAGTATGCATCCCTTTTCTATTTTGTGGTGTTTTTCTGTAAACGCCGCGATATATACATATTTAGTGGCGTTTGTTCAAAAAACACCGCTATATACCAAGTTTAGTGTAGTGATAGTTGCCCAATACACCATGCCAGGCGTGCCTGATCATAATGGTGTTGCAGCAAGAAGAAACCGAACTTTAATGCATATGGTGCAAAATATGCTTAGTAGCTCTAAGCTACCTAAGTCTTTATGGGTTGAAGCTCTCAAGGCAGCTATGTATATATTAAACCGTGTTCCAACTAAGGTTGTCCCAAAGACACTTTTCGAGTTATTCAAAGGTTGGAAACCGAGTTTGCGATATATACACGTATAGGGATGCCTGTTTGAAGTGAGAATTTATAACCCACAAGAGAAGAAACTGAACCCAATGACCATTAGTGGGTATTTCATTGGATATGTTGAAATGTCCAAAGATTACATATTCTATTGTCCATCTAACAACACTAGAATTGTGGAATCAAGAAATGCAAAATTTCTTAAGAATGACTCAATCAGTGGGAATGATCTGTCTCGGGATTCAATACATGTAGATCAACCATCCACTTCAAGTGAGAGATTGGTTATCATATATAACACCCCTCAAGCTCAACCGGGTGTTGAACAACTAATCAATGAAGTTCCAAAACCTACTGAAAACACTCCAGTAGATCAAGTTGTTCAAGAAAATCCAAAAATTATTGAACATCCAGTTTAACAACAAGATCCACAAGAAAATGTTGGTTCAACATTAAGGAGATCTACTAGAGAAAGAAAATCAGCAATTTCTAGTGATTATTTTGTGTATTTACAAGAATCTAACTATAATGTTAAAGCTGAAAATGATCCTAGGTCATTTTCACAAGCCATGACCTGCAATGAATCAACATTATGGTATGATGCTATGAAAGATGAGATGAATTCTATGAAAAGCAATGAGGTTTGGGATCTTGTATCGTTGCCTGATGGTGTAAAAGCCATTGAATGTAAATGGGTCTTCAAAACAAAAAGAGACTCAAAAGGCAACATAGAAAGATATAAAGCAAGACTCGTTGTTAAAGGATTCACTCAGCGAGAAGGAATCGATTACACTGAGACTTTTAGTCCAATATCTAAGAAAGACTCTTTACGCATTGTGGCAACATTAGTAGCTCAATTTGACCTTGAGTTACAACAAATGGATGTGAAAACTGCATTTCTTAATGGCGACCTAGAGGAAGAGTTATACATGAAACAACTTGAAGGATTTTCCTCTAGTGATGGGGAAAATTTGGTTTGTAAGTTGAAGAATCTATATATGGATTGAATCAAGCCTCCCGTCAGTGGTATTTGAAATTCCATGAGGTTATCTCTTCATTTGGTTTTGTTAAGAATATCATAGATCAATGTATATACCAGAAGGTCAATGGGAGTAAATTTTTTTTTCCTTATTCTATATGTAGATGACATTTTACTTGCAACAAATGACAGGGTATGCTACATGAGGTGAAACAATTCCTTTCTAAGAATTTTGATATGAAAGATATGAGTGATGCATCTTATTTCATTGACATTAAGATTCACCGTGATAGACATAAAGGTGTCTTAAGTTTATCTCAAGAAACCTATATCAACAAAGTTTTAGAAAGATTTCGGATGAAAGATTGTTCACCTAATGTTCCTCCTATCGTGAAGGGTGATAAGTTCAATCTGAACCAATGCCTAAAGAATGAATTTGAGAGGGAGCAAATGAAAAACATTCCATATGCTTCTCCTATTGGAAGCCTGATGTATGCTTAAGTTTGTACAAGACATGGCATTGCATTTGTCGTTGGGATGTTGGGAAGATATCAGAGTAATCCGGGTATAAACCACTGGAAAGCTGCAAATAAGGTTTTGAGATATCTCAAATGGACAAAGGAATACATGCTTACATACAAATGATCTGACCATTTGGAGGTGGTTGGCTACTCCGATTCATACTTTGTTGGCTGTGTTGATTAACGTAAATCAACATCATGTTACATATTTATGTTTGTCGGTGGAGCTATATCTTGGAGGAACGTCAAGCAGAAATTGACTGCTACTTCCACTATGGAGGCTGAGTTCGTTTCGTGTTTTGAGGCTACCTCACATGGAGTATGGTTGAAAAGTTTTGTTTCTGGGCTTAGACTTATGGATTCATACATTATGTTTTAATGGATAATACGAACCAAGTAGGAGAATGTTATAATTGTTGGTTCGTGGTGAACCGTTTCCCACGTTTCCACTATTGGAAATGCAGATCATGGAAAGCAAAATGCTTTCAACCATGGATAGTGGATAGGCTTGAGTTGGGTTGTTTCCCACGTTTACAAATAAGGACATTCGCACGATTATGGTTGCAGGATTTTAGTTCGTGTGATTATGGTTGCACGATTTTAGTTCGTGTGACTATGGTTGCATGATTTTAGTTCGTGTGATTATGATACGGTTGATTGGTGATTTTTGATGGGAAAATCACCTATAAATACCCATAGGCACAAGGTCCCTAAGCACCAAGAATCACAAAGTATTTTATTCCATCTAGTGAGGTTTCTCGAGTGCTTAGAAGGGTTTAATTTTTTAGTTTTTGTGTAGTCGAATTTACTATATTCGACGGTGGTTCTACGGTGTTTCGAGACATTCGACGGTAGTTCGACTTGCTTGACGATGGTGCAACACATCTCATTTTGGCATACGGTTTAGTAATGGCCGGAGGTATTTATGAATTTCAATCTTTCCACTGTGTTTTGCTCGTTTTATGCTTGCAGGAATTGATTAAACCTAATTGCTATTATCTTCTTAAAGTATCAATTTAAAAATATCGTCTCAAAATATATCTATAAGTTCTAAACACGTTAAGTTTTGACACACTAAAAAAATGAGAAAAATATAAAGATTCAACTTATATTAGTTGCTTTCCGTATTCATAAAAAAATGATAAAGATTTGTATTTTAACTTCGCATTGCAACCATATATAAATATTCATAATAAGACAAAAAAAATCATCGTCAATCTTTCTATCAAAAGTTCATCCCCTTGTATTATATATTGAGTATATTAATGGCTACAAATTACGAGTAATATATCAAGCAATTGCAAATCGATAGGTACGTAGTTATTTTATCGACATATTTTGGTTATTTTGACCCCTACTTTGACAATTTAAATTTGTTTATTTATTAAAATTTATGATATTTTAAGATCCATTAATTAGCTTAATGACTAAAGATGTTTATTATACCTTATTTTAAATGAGTTCAAATTCTGACACAAAAATTAGTATTTTTTTATTTAATTAAAAAAAATCATGATATTCTCTCCCATACTTCTGTTTAGTAATTGCCAACAGATCTATACGGTGATCACCAAAATCAAAATTAGATAACTTTTTGGATTGAAAAATATTAGATAAATCATTATATATATATATATATTTATATGGGCGCGCATCGACGAATCTATTAAGATATCTGGTGAGTCATGTGGTCCACTATTACTTTTTTTGGGTAAACTACAACGAAGGTCACTCAATTTTGGGTAATGTTTAGAAGTTACATTTGAGTCATTTAAATATGTGTAAGGTTACATTTAGGTCACTCAAATACGGGTACGGTTACATTTGGGTCGCTCAATGATGGGTAAGGTTACATTTAGGTCACCCAATGATGGGTAAGGTTACATTTGGGTCACCCTTTATACTTGAAGAATTACTGCTACAAAAATTATATTTGATTCAATCCTCAAATGTTCGAACCTTTGGTGGCTCAGATTAACTTACACAATGTAAACTCTTTAAGTTTTACACATTTTCTGGATCGCTAGATGGGGGAATGGATGGCTCAGATTAACTCCTTACTCTCTTTTTTCTAAGTGATAATCTTCACATATTTATTGTTAATTTATCCATTCGTTTCACTCATCCAACGATCCAAAAAACGTGTAAAACTTAAAGAGTTTTGCACTGTGTAAACGGATCCTATCTCATATATATATAATGAGATTCATTGATTGGCTGAGTGGTCAAAGATGCCTATGATGTTCTATTTTGTTTTAGTTTGAATCCCGACATTTACCTTGAAAATGTAATTATTTCTCAACTTAATAAAAATATATAATTTTTTATAGAAGCTGTTAATTTTATTAAAAAAAGAAAATATCTAAAATTACAATGAGTTTATAGCCATAAACGTAAACTAGACACATTATCCTATAACCCTTGACACAAGAAACTAGCAACTTGAGATCATATAAGGACCATGCAGGAAAAAAGGTTAAAAAAACAACCAAAAGACTCAAACAAAAAATAGATACGAACATATCTGACGGCATCAGCAAATGAACTACAAAACAGAATTAAACTATTGAAAGATCACCAACAATCGCATATCCAAATCCACAAATGAACCCCAAAGTCGAGCGTTATGAGAAAACTATCTACGAACACAAACTGCATATCTAAATTCAATCCGAGTTTTTAAAGTAAGGAAAATCACCAGATAACGAATCAACGTCATCTTTTGATCAATCAATGTGACGCTAAATTGAACCCTAAAAAAAAACAAAAAAATGATCAAAGGGCTGACAAAGAAGACTAAAAACGTGCTAAAAACATAGGACAATATGTCATGAGTTGTTTTTTTTTATTACAAATAAAAAAAATAAAAATAAAGAAAGAAGATGCAAAAACAACAAATAAATGAGTACAAATGGTCAATATTGTATTATATTATTCTATAATTAGTTTGTTAGTTAGTTTCAAGTTAGTTAGGGTTAGTTTAGCTGCCTATATAATTAACGTTGTAAGCTTTATTTTTCTTAACTCATTTTGTATACAGTTTAATAAAAACATCAAGTTTTACATCATAATATGGTATCAGTAGAGTTTTTCCTCTGATTTCTTCATCTTCTTGTTTTCCTCATCTCTTGAATTCTTGCTTTCTTCTTCATCTTCTTCTTTTCGGTTGTTCTTCTTTTCCTCATCATGGTGCAAATCACGGACCAACCTCATTCAGATCAGTTTGAGAATGGCAGTAATCCATATTACATTCATCAATCTGATAATTCAGGGATGGTTCTTGTTACTCAGCCTCTTTCCAACGACAATTATAACAGTTGGAAACGTTCCATGTTGATGGCTTTATCCGCGAAGAACAAACTTGGTTTTGTTAATGGCTCGATAATTGAACCTGATTCTTCTTCCACAGAATTGCATAATTCTTGGACCAGGGCTAACAACTTGGTTAATTCCTGGATATTGAATTCTGTTTCCAAGGAGATCGCTGCAAGTCTTCTTTACCATACTTCTGCGGCTGCAATTTGGAAGGATCTTGAAGAAAGGTTTCAGCAGACAAATGGTACTAAAACTAACGGTGTGCGCGACCCAAAATAAAGATGAAAAAATAAAAAATTTGCTACAAAAGAAAGCTAACAGCACTTAAACCGGAGAGTTTCTTTTTAAAGAAAAATAATACTAATATATAATTTTTTTTCTTCTAAATCTTAGATCCTACATGTTTCATAATTATTAATTAAAGGGAAAACTACACTGGTGGTCCCCAAACTATCACTATTTTTTTATTTTGGTCCCCAAACTATGTTTTTCGGCAAAATCGTCCCTTCTGTTACATAGTTCTCCTGTTTTAGTCCCCGACGTTAAATAGCTAACGATTTTGCTGACATGGCATTTTTTTAAGAGGAGAGAAAAATGATTAAAAAATATTTAAAAAATGCCACGTCAGCAAAACCGTTAGCTATTTAACGTCGGGGGACCAAAACAGGAGATCTATGTAACAGAAGGGACGATTTTGCCGAAAAACATAGTTTAGGGACTAAAATAGAAAAACAGTAATAGTTTGGGGACAACCGGTGTAATTTTCCCTTAATTAAACTTGCAACATTAAGAATATCGTAATTTAAAGTAAAGTGAGTTGTCTATCCCATTTTTTAAAATTTCAATTGAAGGAAAGTTAGAACAAAAAAATATAAAAATATTTTCAAAGGCTATTATTTTATGCTCAATAATGAAAAAGTATTTCATAAATAAGGTTATTTTTAACCTTTAAATTTTACGTTCTAATTTTAAAATTTAAAACTTTAAATTTTAAATTCTAAATAGTATAAACGATAAAAATAAAATATATTTCACTGCTAATACATAAAATATTTTTTAAATGTCATTTTTCCTTTTGTATTTTTACTTTGATTTCTTTTATTTTTATATTATATTTTCTAAAATTTTTAAATAACGTTCGTCTAAATGAGGTGATAGACCTTAGGTTTTTCCTCGTATAAACCTTTTTATTGATTAAATTTAATCGGTTATATCGACAACAACTTGAGAGTTGATATGCGTATATTTACAACTAATTGAATAGCCGTCAAACCTTAGGTTATTTCTTTTCATGCTTGTCATTTTTCTCACCTTCTTTGTTTTAGTAAACGGCAACAATAATTTTAATACTAATCGTCGATGGTCGATATTCTTTATTTTAATTATTATTTTTATCTTTTATTTTTGCTTTTCTTTTATTTTTTAAATTTTTAATAGGAATAACTCTTTCTTTATAATATCATTTTCTCTATTTTTGACACATTTTTCTCTGTTTTATGACGAATTTTGATATTTTTGTTGGTCCTTTGACCTTTTTTTCTTCTCATTGTTGAATTTATCATCATCTTGATTGATGAAGATGACACTTATTTGTTATCTGACTGATCTTCTTTGCTTTGGACCATTAGATTGGATTTGAATGTGACGTTTGCGTTACTGGATAGTTTTCTCGCGATGCTCGATACTGATTTCAGGTCGTCGGTGGTCTTTTAGTAGTTTGATTCTCTTTTGTATTTCTTTTGCCGATGCAGCCAGATCTATTCACATCTTTCTTTCTTTGAGTACTTTGGTAGGTTTTTTAACATGTTCCTTGTATGATCTCAAGTAGCTAGTTTCTTGTGTCAAGGGTTAATGTTCAAATTATGTGTTTAGTTTATGATAATAGTTCTATACCCTCATTATAATTTTGGATATTTCCTCTCTTTAAGCTTTTATAAAAAAACTTGAGAGATTGTAGAAGATTAATAAATGTTATCGTAAAAATAAAATAGCTTAAAATTAATATTTAATCATATGATTTAATTCAATAAATTCATATACTTACCTTTAAAAGTGACATTCAATTCTCCTCTTAAATGACGAATGGGGAAGCTTTGGTACCCCCAGCCATAGATCTCTGTGGTGGTGTAGGACCATTCTGCTTACGAGGACTGCACTTGCGGTTATCCATGACCATCCGAGGGTCATACAAGTTTGAGGTATCAACGGGACACCTATGATCCTCCTTACCACTTACGGCTATGGTATGAGTTCCGTCCGAGGCATTCACTTTTTTCACGCACAGATCCTGCGAATGCCCGTACAAATCACAATGAAAGCAGATTTGATGGAGACCCTCATACTTCAATTTCTACACGAAATTGTCAACCCCACACAAGGAAGTAAAGGCTTATTCAAATCCACCATCACAGCAAGCCGAGCGAACTTACCCCTTTCCCCAACATCCGTATTGTAATAAACATTAATCACTCGCCCAACCACATTACCAATTTGATGTCAAAAATTCTCGACTCCATGGTTGAACAGTAAGATAGCTTTCGAAGATTGTCTAAGGGCCTTCTGTCAGCACCTTTGTGTAGTCGTCTTCATTCTCAAATTTCACCAGGAAATAATCATTTACAAGATCAACTAGATGGTAATGGTCGTGTATCTGCCACATCGATTGGATAAGTTTCCATAATACCCTATATCCAATGGACCGTCCAAATATGCGAACAATCAGTGCCCTGCTCATACTCCGATCAATCAAGTCATGAACCCGATCTGAGAAACGAATAACTGAAAACGGACCTGCATTATCAATCAAAACATCCTCATCCTGAACCACGATATCCTCATCTTAAACCCCATGAAACTCCTCCTCAGACTTTTTGCCCGATCCAAACACTATAACAATATAAGACCGATGTTGCTCCATAGACAAAGTTGGGAAAGAACCTATCGTGTTATTACAAGGATCCACATTCATAGTTGTCTCGTTCCTATCCTCTATACAAGTGTTGTCGACACTCAGTACCGAGAAGATCGACTGGTCATCGAGCACCTGTTGTGCACTCTCTTTCAGAGCACCACTCTTGACTTTCTTAATGTTAGGCTAATCTGACCTAGCCATCAGGGAACTAGGCCGTTCTAGTGTGGGCACGATATTAATCACATGGATAACATGGAGAGAACTCCCTTCATAAAGAGTCAACCCCAGATCCTACGAGGTTCAAGTGGGGTCAGAGGCCCCTACAGTTTGGAAAGTACATGACCTTCCTCCCCTGATGGTCGGCCACCAGAATCATTAAAGCCAATGAAACTAGGTTTAGTCCCAGCCCCCATATTAGGATTAGTGTTTTTCGAGTTTTGCGGAGGAAACATGAAAAACATAATGGAAAGGGAATTGTGGTTGAACAAGTTTCTTTAGGTCATATGGGGAATTTGACTAAGCGTTCTTAGAGGGTAATGGTAGGACTTTCGGTTTGTTTCCCTCAGGTACTAATGTCGGTCCAAGTGGCTCGAAGAATGACCCTATTACAGGAAATGATACTGGCAAGTCTGCCTCGCGTTCCAGGAATAATATTATGGTTGTCAAATCAGTTGTTCCGAGCAGTCAACCACATGTTATGGAACATATAGCCCGCGATGCTAATCTTAGTCATGTGGCGGTGGCTATCGTTGATGATGGATGGAATGTTCACGCGACTCAAAGGGGTAATGGCAAGGTGAAAATTCAGGGTGTACACAAAGTTAGTAAGGGGCTAGGGAAGCGTTCGCAACCGATGAAGAAGTGCTCGAAATTAAAATCACCAAACATGCCTTTGTTGTCCGCCTAGGTCTAATTCGCAGCTCATAAAATTGATAAGTTATGTCCTCATCCGAATCAATCTAACGGTCCTTCTGGAGATCCTATGGACCCGCTAACCTCTCTGGATAGTAGTGTCAATAACGATGATGGTCTAGTTCATAGCCTATTGCCACATAGTAGGTTTCTGATCAGGTTTCTCCTTTGAGTATGTAGGAGGATCATATATCGTTCTCACCTTTCTCTTTTCATAATGATTAATAGTATGATCTGGAATTGCCAAGGAGCGGCTAGCTCCCTTTTCATGAATCATTTTAAAAGGATTGTTGTAACGCCCGAGTTTAGGGCCTAAGAGATAATCGGGTTGGTTAAATCGATTCGGTTAAATTAATTTGGGGAAAACCCATTTTTTAATAATCAACTAAAGGATTTTAAAATAAAGAAAAAAGGGTTTTTGAACATACCCTTATCTTCTTCAAACTCTTTTCACGTTATTTCCTCCAAAAGCACCATTTCTACTATTCCATTGATTTCACCACTTCATCCTAGCAAGTTTTCAAGGTAATCTTTCTCTTATTTTGATTTCCTCTTTCTTAAACCCTGTTGTTGATGAAATCCTTCCTTAAACTCATTGATCAAATTGTTTCCAAAATGCTTTGTGTTGGAAAAACAGAAAAATGAAGGAATTTTTGTTTGGGTTGTTAGATGCTATGTTTAAAAGTGTTTTTAACCTTTCTTTGATGTTCTAAAAATGTTAGGATAGTGGCTCAATGATGGGAAACCCGAAACTAGTAAAAATTAGGGGGTTTTGGAGTTAAAAATTTGGGTTTTTGGTTTGTTCTTGTGAAGAACTTCGGGCTAATGGTTTCTAGACCCTGGTTAAGTGTTTTAGATGTTGAAAGGTGTGGTTTTGATGAGAATTTCGTTGGATTTTGACTGCTAGTTGGTTTGGGTCGTTTTGACGATGTTTCCAAATGTTTACGGGTGTGAATTGATTGGTTTTGATGATAGATGCCAAGTTTTTGTGTTGCTGCAAGTTTGTGGGCTTGATTTAGGTCCAATGCACCATTTTTGATTTGGTTACAAACATGGGAAACAAATTTGGGCTCTTCGGACGCGAGACCAGGTAGTTTGGAGGCTTGAATCGGTGTTTCGGTTTTTGCTCGTGTGTTGGCTGGTGAGTGGAATTGTTTTCTAAGGCTTAGCTTGGCTAAGAATGTGTTTTGGGGGTTTAGATTGAGCTTGGTAAGCCAATCTAAGCTCAAGAGTAAGTTTTAATGTGTTTTAGTCTTATTTTCGATAAATTCTAATATGTGTTTGAATGATTTTCCATAGTGTTGTTGCCATGATTATCCTTGTGTTATGCATATGATTGCTTAAATTGATCCCATGTTGGTTATGGTTGTGACCGTGAGAACACAAGGTAAGTGTTGGTTTGGTTGGTATTGACATGTGAAATCTTATTACCATATATAGTTGGTCGAGCAATAAGATGTGAGTGCACTCGAGGTAAAAGTCGTGCGTGGCCTTAGTGATGCTAGATTCCACTAAGGAGGAGTACGGTGATGTGAGATTCCATCGGAAATGTCTAGTGGGTTTAAGAACTATCCACATATCCGAGTAAAAGTGATGAATGTCAATATGCCCATGGTGTTCTAAATTCTCATGTTAAGCCTGTTATATGCTCTTTTCCATTTATGCTTATGCATGTAGTTGGCTACTTGCTTGTGTGTTGAGAATGAGCATGAGGTAAGCTTGTGGCTTGTGGATGCACTCGGTAAATGCACGAGATGTTAAATGCATGTTTGTTATGTGTTCATGCATGAGGGAAATGATTTGGAAATGGTTTTTGGTTTCAAGCAAATTATGGTTTTAAAACTGTATTGTTGTAGTTACCGTTTTGAGCACCGCTCACTAAGCTTAAATACTTACGCTCCTTTTTCTAACAATGCAGCTCTTAGACATACATAGTAGCTCTGGGAACAAGGGAGAATCCAAGGGGGTTTGTTTTGCTCAAGTATGATTTTAGACTTCAACAATTAGTATTAAGCAATGGGATATGACCTTTTTGTTTAAGGGATTATTGATGTGCCTCTTTACTTTAGACAAGTTTATTTGGTTGTGTTAGGCTTGTAATGCCTCTTAACATGTTGAAGTATGCCATGATTTGGCTTTTGACCTTTTGGTGAATGTTAAGAATGAATGTTTTCCTTTAATAAATCTTGCCATGTTGAATCTTGTTTCGTTGATTGTTTATCATGTTTAAAACGTATGCTCATGGCTGCCTTAAGTTGTATGTGTGTTTAGGAGTTGATTAAATGCTTGTTAGTGAGTTTGTTTCGGTTTTCCTTGTGCTTAAAACTGTAGAAATCTGTCTTTTTGGGCTGGGCGTATCGATACGCTCAAGGGCAGTATCAATACGGTCCCCTTGCTTTAAGCCTATCGTACCGATACGTAGGGGCGTACTGATACCAGTTTTGATCACTGGAAATCTGAGATTTTGACGAGAAATTGGGATATTGGTACGAGCCTTAGGTGTATCGATATTGTCCTTGAAGTTGACTTTGGGAGCTTGACCATTAAGGGTGTATCGATACCAGCCTTGGAGAGTATCAATACGGCCTCTTGAAGTTGACCTTGGGGAGTTTGACCGTTGAAGGCGTATGAATACGGGCCCTGGGTGTATCGATGCAACATGTAGAAAAATCATTAGAAACTAACATCCAATGTCCGTCTTGCTTGGTTCATGTTCGTGTTTGCTTTTCCGCTGCATGTCACCTCACATAGGTTAAAAATGGCATTTAGACAAGATTAATTTAAAAGAAAAAAATTAGGGTTGCTAATCAGAGTGAAGCCTTAACGGGTTTCTCTTCGGTTTTCCCCGTGTAACCCGTTCGATTCGGTCTGGTGTCCAGGCCGAGTCCAGGGGGTTACATTTGTTACGGCTACGAATCCATCTTTTGTTGCTTTATTAGAGAGATGTGTGAGTGTTTTGTAGGCTGGTCATGTTATCCGAAAGCTTGGTTTTCCTTCGTCCTTTTGTGTAGAGGCCCATGGCTTTTGCAGAAGAATTTGGCTTATGTGGAACTTACCTATAGTGTTTAATGTTCTCTCTATTTCTAACCAATTTATGCATGTCCAGTTCCAGTCTAATAATCTACCACAACCTATTTTTCTCTCGGTGGTATATGCTGGTCCTTTCATTTCTTACAAGAAGTATCTTTGGCCACAATCATCCAGACTTAACACGGGTAGTGATTTCCCTTAATTAATTGGTGACGACTTTATTTCCACTCTACATCGTGAGGATATGAGGGGTGGAGTTGTGCATCGCTACTGTGTGAGTAGAAGTTTTACAAATTTTGTGTTTGATGAAGGTCTCATGGAGGTAGAGTTTAAGGGTCCCCGGTTCACGTAGTCTAGAGGGGATCTTTTCCAACGTTTTGATCGTTACCTTATGATTATATCTTGGGCTGACATTTTCCTTGATTCAGTGGTTTATTATCTTAACAGGATTGGGTCAGATCGCAGACCAATTTTGCTCAGTATTATGCCTCATGTATCAGTCTATGGGGAAGAAGCTCGCTTTGTCTTTACATGGCAGGAGAATGCTAATTTTGAAATGCTGCTACGAAATTCCTGGGATCCTATGTTGTCGCATGAAGCTAACCTTGATTTGTTGTGGCTAAACTTGGTACATTGGAATGCTAGTAGTTTTGGGCATATTGGTAACAAGAAAAGAAGGCTGCTAGCTCGGTTAAGGGGCATTGAAAAATCTTTGAGCCCCCGCCATTCTGAGTTTTTATGTGAGCTTAAGAGAAAGCTAAGATTTGAGCTCGATGAGGTCCTTGCGGAAGAGGAGAGCCTTTGGTGCCAAAAGGCGAGATGTAACTGGATCCTCCATGGTGACCGCAACACTAGGTAATATCATGTTGTTGCCAAAGGGCGAATGAGAGCCAACTCAATCACGTTTCTCAAGGGTGGCGATGGGTTTGTGGTACTCGGATCAAGAGGTGCTTAAACAAATGGCCATCTCCTATTTCACACAACTTTTTTCTAGTGTAGGAGATGTTGGTTATACATACAATGTTCATGGGTGCTTCAAACAGCTTGATAACAATTCTAAGGATATGCTTGGGATGCCTATTTTTGACGATGAGGTTAAAGAAGGGATCTTCCAAATGCAGCCTTCAAAAACCCCAAGAGCGCATGGTTTTCATGCTTTTTTCTATAAACGTAACTGGAGTGTTGTTGGTGCGACCGTATGCCACGTTATTCATGATATGTTCAATAATGGGGAGGTTGACCCGAATTTAATAAAACCCTCATTGTTCTGATTCCCAAGGTGGAATCACCAGAATCTATGTTGCAATTCCGGCCCATCATCCTCTACATTGTTGTCTCAAAATTCTAAGTAAAGTAATTGTGAATCGACTTAAGCCCCTTATGGAAAACTGGGTCTCTAAAAATCAGACAAGTTTTGTTCTAGTAAGATCGATTAATGATAATATGGTTATTGTCCAGGAGATTATTCATTCGTTGCGGGTGAAAAAAGGTAGGGAAGGTTGGATTGCCATAAAGGTGGATCTCGAAAAGGCCTATGACTGTTTGGAATGGTCTTTTATCGACGACACATTGACTGAATTGAGGCTTCCTACACAGTTTCAGAAAATAATTATGAGTGGAATCTTGTCTGTTTTTTACGCATATCCTATGGAATGGTTCTAAGACTTCTGAATTTAGACCCACACGGGGTATCTGCCAAAGGGACCATATTTCTCATTATATTTTTATTCTCTTTATGGAACGACTGGCACATGCGATTGAGCGGGAAGTGGAATATGGTGGTTGGAAACCTTTCCAGTTCGCGAGAGGTAGACCAAAAATTTCACACCTTTTTTTTTGCAGATGACCTTTTCCTTTTTGCTTAAGCATCTTTAGATCAGCTTGACATTATTCAACGTGTCCTGGGTGAGTTTTGTAATAGTTTTGGACATAAGGTGAGTGTTGCAAAAACTAGTATTTTCTTTTCCCATAATGTCCCGACGCATCTTTATGAGGATATCAACTCTTTTTTTTGGGTTTCATTATGTTAGTGATTTGGGTAAATATTTTGGTGTTCCGCTTCTCCATGGACGAGTAACCATAACAACTTACAAGTACCTGTTGCAAAAGACTTCATATAGGTTGTCTAGATGGACGAAGAAATCTTTATCCTTTGCTGGTCGAATTGTTCTCGCTAAGTCTATTTTGGCGGCTATTCCGATGTACACGATGCAATCTACGGTGCTTCCAAGAAATGTATGTGATGAATTAGAGCGCATGATTCAGAATTTCATATGGGGTTATACAAACGACTCACGAGGGCTACATTTTGTTAATTGGGCGAACATTTACACGCCTGTTGGTAATGGGGGTTTGGGGTTTCGAAATCTTGCTCACCATAACAAAGCTTTTCTTATGAAGCTTTCCTTTATGTTGATCTCATGCCTAAACAAACTCTGGGTTAAGGTGCTACGCTCAAAATACAAAATCAAAGGATCTTGTCCCCACATCCTTACCGCATTGTAGAGGCTCTTGGCTTTGGAGGGGCATTCGACTAGTTTGGGATGATGTTCGCCGTAGCATTGTATGGAGTCTTGGCGATGGGTCTTCGATTGATTTCTGGGATGATGCTTGGGTCGGTGACCTTTGCCCTCTACGATGGCATAGGCTCGATGGGGGTAGTGGTGTAGTGTCGCGTGTTCCGGTTAATTCTATGGCTCAACCCGGTGGGGACTGATTTTGGAATGAATTTGTTGATATGGTTCCCCGCCATGTTGCGCTTAATATTGCTATGATCAAACAACCAATCCCTATGATGGGGGAAGATCTACTGGGCTGGGCTGTTAAATCTTCTCGGAGGTTTACAATGGGTTTTGCGTATCAGTTGCGTGCAGGCACAGTTGGTGTGGAGCATGATCGGCTTTGGGTGTTTCTTTCTACGTATAGAGGGTTGTTGAAAGTTAGAATGTTCTTGTGGACTGTTTGCAAATATCAGATTATAAAAATGCGCAACGCGTGTGACGACATCTTGTCGATGACCCTCGGTGCATGATGTGTGATGTTGATATCGAGGATGCATCTCATGTTCTTAGGGGATGTGTTGAAATCAGGGCCACATGGCTCCAACTTATCAGACCGGATAAAGCTAAGGAGTTCTTTGCTTTAGATATGCGATTTTGGATCCAAAAGAATCTTCAGGAACCTACACACTTTCCCCTTCATTCAGAGGATTGGGATTTGCCTTTTGGGTTTCTTTTATGGAACACTTGGTTGTGTCGAAATCAACGCATATTTGATCCCGATGAGTGTATGTCTTAAAGTTTGATCCACCAAATCTTCTGTATGCGGGATGAAGCTCGGCGAGCCCTTAACATGCAACATGTGGTCCGTCGTGCTCACTTATTCGGGACTACAAGACATTGTTTCAAGTGGGTGAGTCAAAACCGTAATTTGGTGGCTGATAAACTAGCCAAGATGGCTAAGGATCTCCTGATGGTCTAACACAAGTTTCTGGATCCTCCGTACTCCATTCTTGAATTGCTTAACGGTGATGTTGGTGCCGGCTCATCTAGTGCCCCTAGGTAGGCCGCCTTTATGTTTTTATTTATCTCGTTTGTTTTCGTTTTTTGTTGCGTTAGTTTGAATTTTTCTCGAGCTAGTCTTGTTTGCTTTGTAAATATTACCATGGGCCCTCTTTTCCTTAACTTTTAGAATATAATTTTCCTTTTGAATAAAAGGAATACAAATAATTTAATTTTTCAAAAATAATACTATAATTTCCCTCCCCTCGCAATGGCAACATGATTATGTTTATGATATTATTTTTCAGATAAAAAGCCTTTCAAAATAATATTCACATGGAAAAGAAAGAACGAATTTGCTTGGATCGGAAGATTTTGGCCAATCATGACCTATTTGAATGCACCCCTATGTCAGTTTTTTGGGGTGGGAATTCAATCAAATTAAGACTAGTTTTAAGGTAAAATATTGGAAGGTTGTTTTGCAGTTGCGGATGTACATATACTGTAGGGGGGGCTCGTGTCTACCTTAAACTTTTTAAAGTTCATACATTTGCCTTTAATATTTTTAATTTTTTGAATTAGTTCTTAAATTTTTGTAATATTTATGATCTGTGCTCACCCTAAAATTCTGAGATTTTGTGTGTGTCCACCCTCAAATATATTTTTAGATCCGCCTTTTTTGGTTAAAAAATATTAAAGCAAATTAAGACTAATTTGAAGGTAAAATATTGGAAGCTTGCTTTGTCATCTTATAAGTTATTTTCCAGGAGAAAAGACAACAAGGTTTCCCATGAATTGAAATCCGTGTGTATGAGAACAATTTGATCTTCAAAAAGAAATTGTTGATTTTATGGTCAGATTCAAACCATTAAATTGGATTAAAAAGTTTAAAACAAGTTTCATGTAGTGTTGGAACTGAAAGAGAAATTCAAGAAGTCTCTCAACGCCTTTGACTTGAGTTTCCATTAAAACCCAGTCACCAGTCATCTCCCTTAGAATCACCAAAGTTTCCAAGAACTTGTTAGAACCTCAACTGTTGCATTCAATAGTTGAACATGGACGCTGAGTCGAAGAATGATGTTGACAAGGTTGAAGATGTTATGTTGCCTGGTTTTCGGTTTCATCCGACAGATGAAGAGCTTGTGGGTTTTTACCTCAAGAAAAAGATTCAGCAGAAATCTTTACCCATCGAGCTCATCAAACAACTTGACATTTACAAATATGAACCCTGGGATCTTCCAAGTGAGTTTTCATCGTTTCTGTACACTATTACTACACTTTGTTGCCCCCTTTTCCTTTTCTTTCTTGAAAAATTTGTGTCTTATTCCTGTTTTTGATACATATTTAGACGAAAATACGATCTTCCAAAGTCAAATACATGAAAATCTGAAATATATCAATATCAGTTCAAGTGATAGCTATTACAATATGTTAAAAGCTTTTCTAATGTAAGACTCATTCCGAATGCTTTACAATTTTCCCATTTTGTTAGAGTTAGCAGCATCAGGGGAGAAAGAGTGGTATTTCTACTGTCCAAGAGATCGTAAGTACCGAAACAGTGCAAGACCTAACAGAGTCACAAGAGCTGGATTTTGGAAGGCGACGGGAACCGATAGGCCTATTCACACTTCTGACGGCACCCAATGTATTGGCTTGAAGAAATCCCTAGTGTTCTATCGTGGAAGAGCCGCCAAAGGGACTAAAACAGATTGGATGATGCATGAGTTTCGTCTACCTTCACTCTCAGACAAAACCCTCTCTGCAAATGTACTGAGTGACATCAACTGGTTCGATTGTCTAATGTTGCTTTCGTTGTAGGAACCGTCTAAAATTTGCCTTGTTTTCATTTACAGGATTCGTGGGCTATTTGCAGGATATTTAGAAAGAACAATTCCATTGCTCAAAGAGCTCTTTCTCACACTTTTATACCATCATTATCATCTGATATAATCCACAATGGTGGCCCCTGCAATCAATTGAATTCGGATAACATTTGTTGCAGCAACAATGAACTGCAACATGCACAACAATGGAGACCATTCCCATTTCCTGTTTCCAATGGAGACATTCACAACAACTTCATGTTTTCACAGTACACAGTCGATGATTCTTCCACGGCATTGATGGTCGCCGGTGAAATTACAAACAACTCCGGGAGTATAGATTTTGAAGGGAAACAACAGCATTTCAATGGCTTCTCAATAAGCTTGCCACAAGACACGGGGAAGACCTCGAATGAAGCCCTTGAGGAGAGCCGTTGGAGGAGTATCCGACCAATGGGATTTCCCTTTAGCTTGTCGCCGAATGAGCTGGATTCATGGAAGCCTAATCTACCATGGGATTCACCTCAATGTCCTAGTCAAATATCCACTACTTATTCAACTCACAAATGCTATACATAAGCAGTAATTGTTTAATATTTTAAACCTACCTTTTTTTTAAATATATATACTTGTACTCAACATATATTCAGATGTAAATATGTTGTATAATCTTTTAGATATACAGAAAAACTATATGTTATATGATCTTTTAGATATATAGAAAAAATTATATGCAGAAATGAAAAATTCTTAGAAACGACAAATGATATTATCGAATTGCGACACGTGTCAACAAAAAATTTCAAAAATATAAAAATCGTTAAAGTTAACTGTTAAAGTTGGTCAAAATGCCAAATTAATTTTTTTCTTCTTGAGTTCGAGGGCTTAATTTAGTGCAAAAAAATTTTAGAGGCTTAATTAATTTTTTTGTAAAAATTTAAGAGCTTATTATACCCTTAAACCAATTTTGTTCATCTAAATTTTCGTATCTTTTATTTTATTTTATTCTCCTTACGAAAGCGTGTTGAACCTTTCCCCATTAACCCACACGGACACGGTGTTAAAAACTCCACGAACTTCGACTTCTATGTTTCTTCCTATTCAAACATTTCAATTCACACATGCTTTACCTAATAGGTCTTTAGTTTGATTAACCTTTATGCGCCGAATATTTTATTCAACTTATTTTTAACATTTGGTCGGGAGAATGGACTATTTCATTTCTTTGAATAACTTATTCTATCTTGTTAAAAAAAAATCTATACAATTCATTCACCCTCTATTCCTGCTTCTCTTTGAAGAAAAAAATTATCTTTCTTCTTTCTGTGATTTTTTACTCTTAAGTCTTAATTTTTAATTTTTAATTTTAAACCGTTAACCCCAAAAATATACCTAATACCCTAAATTAAAATTTTAAACCTTAACCTTAAAACTTAAACATAATATTTTAATATTAAAACATAAATAGAAACACCAAAAAAATAGAAGATGTCAATTTCTTTTCTCGCATCTCGTGGAATAGCTATTCTTTGTAGATAGGCAATAATAGTTATTCCATGAAGTAAAGAATGTCGCAACCCTTTTTCTGCGGCTCGACTTTAGAAAACTAAAACACAGAGTCGCAACTAATTTTTATGAAAACGTGTGATTGAATCACTTTAAAACGGGGTTATTTTTATAAAACATTTTATTTATTAAAATAAATCTATTTTAACGGCCCTACCGCCCAGAAAATGAACTCCAATCACCGCCAATACTCCTGGCGCTAACCCGTCATTTTCGTTTGGTAAGACACCACATTAACTAATTTTCACTTTTTAACAAACAACATAGATGATTAAGTGTGTTAAAGTTTTTTAAGAATTTAGTGTTCAAACCCTAAAAAATATCTAAGTTCATTTTATTTGTTAAGGTTATGATACTTAAAGTGTATTTTATTTCAATAGGTGAAAAACATTTTTATCAAACAAGTCTCTACTCTAAATTTGAAGACCCTAATCCTAAAGTTTAAACATACAAACATACATATATTTTCATAAAAAATAAGTAAATAAATTACTAAAATAAAAAACTCGAGAAATTATTTCAAAATAAAGAAAGGGATAATTTATTTTTACCAGATTTTAGAATAAAACTTTCGGTTAGAGCTTAAATTAAAAGAAAAACAAAATGTGAAGGCTAAATCTAAAGCAATTAAAAATCTAGTGCTTATTTTTAAAAGAAAAGGACTAAATTAAAAGGATTTAAATCTTAAGAGCCGCTGTATGAGATCCAATAAAATAGGGCGCGTGTTAAGAGCCGAGTACGGGTTGGGTCTCGGGTTACTATATAAGATAAAAAGAAAATAAAAAAGGTCATGTTTCATTTGTTTCAGTCGAACCAAAAAAGAAAGCTAAAATGCTCTCTACTTCCTTCTTCGCCTGCCTCAGTTACGATGGCCGTGTCGAACCAGGTTACAACGGTTGCCGATTTCCGCCATGCGAAACTAGATTTCGATCATCATAATTTCATCGGAAAATAACATGCATGGCTGGGTTTCTCAAAACAAAGGTAAAAAAAAGTAATCCCTTTCCTTTATTGAAATTTGAAACAAAAATAATAGACGAGAATGTTACCAGAAAGCTTGCTTCTCTTACTACTTTGAAACTCTGATTACAATCCTTGCTTGCTGGCTTTACAACTTCCGAATGCTTTGTGCGTGACAGTTTATTTCATATTTGAAATCTTTGTGTGTGGTTGTATATTTCGTATCAGAAAAATTGTTGTCGTTACATGAATTTTACAATCCTATTTATAGTACAAAAAATGCTTAAATTCTAAGCACGAATCCCTGATTTCTTCCCCTCTGAATGCTTTATCTTTGCTATGGTACCAATTTAAGGATTGTTCATTCTCGTTTTGCCTCTATTTTGACCATATTCTCCAATTAGGGCTCAGATTTAGGGTTTAATTCCCTCTGATTCTAATCTTTTCTTGTTTTCTTTTCTCCAGTAATCTTCAAATGGCAACATCGTCATTGGCGGGAGTGATCGGAGCAATGGAAGCCGGCCAGAACTCTACCAGGGAAGACGAAACGTTCGCTGGAAACTGAAAAGACGGGCACGTGGCTGCCACACACGCGTGACGATCCAAGTGATTGTCTCTAGAACAATCAGGATCATATGATCTCTCCCTGATCTGACGGTCTGGAAGGAATGACGCCTACTTTCCTCCAGCTGGATCTCGTGTTTAACTCGTGTCATCTCTATACCGTTGGATCTGATCTCCATTTATCCAACAGTTCTGCTTCATCTGCGCAAGTAACAGAAAGGGTTAGAGCCCTTAGGGCTTCATTTTTGAAACTAGGCCAAACGAGCATTTGTAATTTAGCCATATCCGGGCCAAGCAGGCCCTTATGCAAAAGACTCTATGCGTATTTTTGTAAATGGACACTATGTGTTTTAGAATTGAAAGGATCAGACTCTTTATCTGTGTAAAAACAAATAATGGGTTTGAAAGAATTCTATTTGTTTCTTAAATGACCGACTCCTATTCATTTAATCAACGATGCAATGAACTCTAACTTAGAACCAATTAACCATATATAAAAGAAACCAAAAAGGCAAACTAATTATAATGCTATACGACGCTACTAAACTGTACATAATGCACGTATGAGTCATGTTACTAAACTATGTACAATACTAAACCAAGTTAATAACTAAAACAAGAATAAAGAGCTAGGTGAAAATTCAGTGACAACAACTGCCCCTCTTTGGTCATTTCGGTGAAACAGAAATAGACCAAAGAATAAAAGGACACTAATTTTCATCAATTACCAACCCGTTAATGCCTAAAAGGACAAGCGAGTTCTATTCTCCTTATGCTTGAATAGATAAACATGCTGCTATTCTCCTCATGCTCGAGCAGGCTGCTATTCTCCTCATGCTCGAGCAGACTGTTATTCTCCTCATGCTCGAGCAGGCTGCTATTCTTCTCATGCTCGAATAGATAACCAGGCTCCATTCTCCAAACGCCCGAACGGATAAGCGAGTTTAATTCTCCTTATGCTTGAATAGATAAGCAGGATGTTATTCTTCTCATGCTCGAATAGATAAGCAGGATCCATTCTCGAAACGCCTGAACAAGTAGGTGGGTTCTATTCTCCTTATGCTTGAATAGATAAACAAGCTCTATTCTCTAAATGCCCAATCAGATAGGCGGGTTCTATTCTCCTCTTGCTCGAATAGATAAGCAGATTCCATTCTTCAAATGCATGAATGGATAGGAAAATTCTATTCTCCTCATGCCCGAATAGATAAGCATATTGTTATTCTCCTCATGCTCGAATACATAAGCAGACTGCTATTCTTTTCATGCTCGAATAGATAAGCAGGTTCCATTATCCAAACGCCCGAACGGATAGGCGGGTTCTATTCTCATTATGCTTGAATAGATAAGCAAGTTGCTATTCTCCTCGTGCTCGAATAGATAAGCATGCTCCATTCTCCAAACGCCCGAACGAATAGGCGGGTTTTATTATCCTTATGCTTGAATAGATAAGCAGGCTCCATTCTCCAAATGCCTGAACAAATATGTGGGTTCTATTCTCCTTATGCTCGAATAGATAAGTGGATTCCATTCTCCAAATGCCCGAACAGATAGACGGGTTCTATTCTCCTTGTGCTCGAATAGATAAGCGGATTTCATTGCTGAAAAAGCCTTCATATACAAAAAAAAATGCAATACAATGCAGTTGAACATGCCCCTAGGGATGACTAATGCATGAATGCATGTCAAACCTTTATGATTCTTTTTTTAATTTTTCTGTCAAGCAGTAAGCACGGTAAGATTTGAAACTCTGGAAAACCTGAATTGTATAATCTCAAACATTTTCTCAACTCTGACCAATGGTGGCAAGCATCTATTACGGCATGCCTTATCAAATAGAGGTGCAATGAGAATTTCTTTCATTCCTCCGCACCGAACAAGTCTTTTCACAATATTATTAGGATCACGACGAGCAGAAAAGTTAGCAACATCCCATCCTCAATTGTTTTTCCAATGGATTTTTCCCAATCTTTTGTACCGTTTGCCCCAGTTTTTGCTTCTCTTAATCCAGTAGTCTTGTACTCCTGGTCGAAAGGATAAACTCATTCGTCTTCCTCGTTCTCATTCTTTATGCCCACTTGCTTCATTGAAAACATTTGATCCTTGTATGCGAACATCCCTAAATCTATTATCATTGTAGTTGATACATCCATATTCAGAGACAGGCCTCCTCGAGTGCTTCTGGAGCGTGAATGAGAATCCTTATAACTTAGGATCTCCAATGTCTGTAAAATTGTTCTCATAATCACGGAAGAAAGACTGGTGATCAAGAAGGCACCCCTATTTTGCAACATGCTGCTTTAAAGGCATCTAGACTCTTTTAAGGCTCTATGGGATTATTTGTATGAGAATATTTGCAGCAAAACTTATTTCCACTTTAAATGTCTTTGATGTTGGTGCCACATGCCCCAAGATCCAATCTTAACCATGAAATGCCTCATAGTCCCTGTACCTTTCAAAACTTTTCAAGGTAATGCCCAAAAATCTTTTATATGTTTTAATTATGTCAAACCTATTAATTCTTTTTCAATACAGGATGTTCTTGAAAAGGGAAGAGAATCAAGAAAGAAAATCAATAGAATTTATTCATATTGTGGCAAACTTGAAAAGAAGTCACAAGAACAAGTAATCAAATATCAATGACAAAGACTTATCCTGGTCAAAATGCCGTAAGATGCCTTGAATTCTTATCATGCCAAACAGACTTCGAATAGAGTGGCAATGCGTGTAGATCCATCTGTGTCATGTCCTCGAGAAAAAAAATCTCATCATATCAGCTTCTTGATCCACCCTTTATGGGTTTTTGACTCAAGCTCTCCTTTGGTTTCAAAATGCCCTTTACGAGTTTTCATTTTGAACCCCCCTCTTCTTTTTCTTTTCTTTTTTCTCTTTTTTCATTTTTTTTTTCATTTTTTTCATTTTTTCAAACATAACATTTCTTGACTGAATCTTAATTTATTGGGTTTTGAAGTTCATCTCCATCTATCTCAGCCAAAATCAAAGCACCTCCTAAGAAAACCTTTGTTACAATATAAGGCCCTTCCCAATTTGGTGTCAATTTCCTCGAGGATCACTATGGATCAATAACTTTTTCTTTAGCACCAAGTCACCTTCCTGGAATTCTCTTGGTCGAACTTTCCTCTCATGAACCCTTATCATTCTTCTTTGATACATCTGACCATGGCACAAGGCTTTCGGTCTTTTCTCATCGATTATGTTCAATTGATCGTATCTCGCCTGAAACCATTTTGCCTCGTCTAGCTTTGCCTCCATCAAGACATGAAGCGATGGTATTTCAACTTCAATTGGTAATATTGCCTCCACCCCATATACCAATGAAAATGGTGTTGCCCTATTTGATGTTCGTACTGCAGTTCGTTATGCATATATGGCAAACAGTAACTTCTCATGCTAGTCTTTACAAGTGTCGGTCATATTTGTGACAATCTTCTTAATGTTCTTATTTGCAGCCTCCACTGCCCCATTCATCTTTAGGCGATATATCATTGAGTTATGATGTTTGATGTTAAACTGCTCACAAACTCTAGCGATGATCCTATTATTCAAATTGGAAGCATTATCAGTAATGATACTTTCAGGCACACCGTACATACAAATGATTTCTTTTTTCAAGAACTTGCAGACCGTAGACCTAGTAACGCTTGCGTACGAGGCTATTTCTACCCACTTTGTGAAATAATCAATGGCTACCAAAATAAAGCGATGCCCGTTTGACGCCCTTGGGTGGATCTGACCGATGACATCTATGCCCAACATGGAAAAAGGCCAAGGAGTTGTCATGATATAGAGACATTGAGGAGGTGTATGAACCTTATCAGCATAAATTTGACACTTGTGGCATTTGCGAGACTAATCGATGCAGTCACCTTCCATAGTTGACTAATAATATCCAAAGCGCATGATCCTTCTAGTCATGGTGCAACCGCTAGGGTGAGTTCCACAAACCCCTTCACGAACCTCCTCTAGAATCAATTGGGCTTCTTTTGTGTCCACACATCTCAAAAGCACCTGATCTCTACTTCTCTTGTATAAGATTTCTTCGTCCAGGACGTACCCTGATGCCATTTTCCTGATCATGTTCTTTTCATTCTCTGTAGCTTGTGGTGGGTATTGTTGAAGCTTTACACACTGAAAAATGTTATGGTACCAAGGCAAACCATCTGTTTCCTCTTCCACGTCATAACAGTGAGCTGGGGAGTCTAGCATTTGCAATTTGATGGTCATCATTTATGAACCTTCGCTTGCCTTGAACATGGCTGCTAAGGTGGCCAAGGCATCAGCCACCTGGTTGTCTTCCCTGGGAAGATATTTGAAGGTGATCACATCAATTCTTTGGCCAATTTGAGAACTAACTTGTGGTATTCTACCAATTTTGCATTCTTCGTTTCCTATTCCCCTCGTACTTGGTAGATAACCAACGTTGAATCCCCAAATACTTTTAAATTATATATTTTCCTTTTGATGGCCTCCCTTAGACCCATTATACAAGCCTCGTACTCCACCATGTTGTTAGTGCAGAAGAACTTCAATCGACTAGTTAAATGGTAGTAATTTCCTTCTAGCGAAACAAAAACTGCCCCAATACCTCGACCTAAAGAATTTGCAGCACCCTCAAAGTTCATGACCCAAGATTCTGCTGGAGCCTTATAATCTTCTGAGATGCACATCAAGTCTTCATTAGAGAAATTGAAATTTAATGCCTCATAATCATTACAAGCGCGACTTGCCAAAAAGTCAGGTATAGCACTTCATTTTACTGCTTTATGACTCAAATATTGGATATCAAACTTTGAAAACAGCATCTTCTATCGCGCTAATCTTTCAGATAAGGCTGGGGCTTTCATCATGAAATTTAGTGGGTCCAACTTCAAAATCAGCAAAGTAGTGTGATATAGCATATAATGCCTAAGCCTTTTTACTGCCAAAACCAGTGCACGACACAGGTTTTCAATTGAGGAGTACCTGGTTTCACAATCAGTGAATTTTTTGCTTAAGTAATATATCTCCTTTTCCTTTCTTCCAGTTTTCATCATGTTGCCCAAGCACACAACCCATAGAATTTTCGTATACCGTTAGGTATAGAATTAATGGATTTCCAGAAATTGGAAGGACCAACACAAGAGGATTATTTAGCTGCTCTTTGATCTTCTCTTAGGCTATCTGACATTCCTCATTCCATGTGTCTAGGTTATTCTTCCGAAGCACCCTGAACATCGAATCACACTTATTTGTTAGCTGGGAGATAAAACGAGTGATATAGTTCAATCTTCCCAGAAAGCCCTGAACCTCCTTCTGCATTTGTGGTGGTGGGAGTTCTTGTATAGCCTTTATCTTGTCTGGGTCAATCTTTATTCCTTTTCTGCTTACGACAAAGCCCAACATTTTTCCAAACGTGACCCCAAATGTGCACTTATTTGGGTTAAGTTTTAAATGGAATTTCCTTAACCTTTAGAAAAGTTTTTCTAAATTCGCTAGATGCTCCTCCTCATATCGAGACTTAGCAATCATATAATCAATGTACACCTCTATTTCCATATGCATCATATCATGGAATAGAGTAACCATGGTTCTTTGGTAAGTTGCCCCAGCATTCTTCAAGCCAAAAGACATTACTTTATAGCAGAACGTGCCCGATAATGTTATGAGCATGGTCTTTTCCATATCTTCTAGACACATCTTAATCTGATTATACCTGGAAAACTCATCCATGAAGGAAAAGAAGGAATGTTCAGATGTGTTGTCCACCAATGTATCAATGTGTGGCAATGGAAATTTGTCTTTTGGGCTTTCCCTGTTGAGTTCCCTGTAGTCTACACACATTCGTGCCTTTCTATCCTTTTTAGGAACTGGGACTATGTTTGCCACCCATTCTGGATATTTGGCCACTTCTAAGAACTCTGCATCATACTGCCTCTTCACTTCATCCCTAATTTTAGGAGTGACTCAGCTTTCATTATTCTAAGCTTCTACTTTACAGGCTCGCACCCTAACTTTATTGGCACCCGATGTACAACAATGTCAGTGTCAAGACCATGCATATCTTGGTAAGACCAAGCAAAAATATCCTTTTACTCTTTTAAGAGCTCAATCAGGCTTTGTCGAGTTATAACTAAAATGGTGGTGCCAATCTTAACCTCACGTTTCTCTTCCTCTGTGCCAAGGTTCAAAGTTTCCAACTCTTCCTTGTGTGGCAGAATCTGTTTTTCTTCTCCTTCTACCATCCTGAGCAAATCCTCGGGCAAATCATATTCTTTTTCATCACCGACGCTTTCAACTTCTACTTGGCATGAAAGTAGTTCAAAGTTTACTTTGGATTCTGATTCGGGATCATTTGAGTCACTGATATTTGAAGACCTGCAAAGGAACGACAAGGAATATATACAAAGGGAAAAAATGAACAAATGGATGGAATGATTTGCTTTAGTTTTTATTTTGAGGGTTATCCATGGTTTATGAAAGAAATTGCCACAAAATTTTTGGAAGGGAACAAAATGCATCTTTTATTGAATTAAAAATTAATAGTTTTTGACATAGGCCCTTTACATAAGACCCCATGTTGTCTCCGGGCCTGGAGAAAAAGGGTTGGTTTTGGAAATTACTCTAAAATTGTCTTAAAGACTACAAGAATTTCTTCAACAGTCTAGATGTCAAGTTCAGAGCAGGGGCTAATCATGGACAAGTACTTGTTCTCTCCTTCCTCGCCCGTCAGGGCGTTGATGCTCAGGTTCTCAAATGCTTCACACATTCATTGACTTGGGCATTGGTGTCTAGAAAGCCTTCGGATCTAAAAGTATGGCTTAGAGGTGGGAATGTTATAGGCTCCCACTCAATTTCTCCCCCTTTCAGTTTTGCCCTTCTTCTCTTCTGATGCTTTCTGATTTCGGCCTTTTTTGCCAGTGATCGGGCTTGAAGCCTAACCCAAATCGGTCGGTCTTCGCAGGAATTACCAATGGGTACAACCTTCTTTGGTGCTTCTTCCCAAATCCTCTTCCAACTTTAGCTCTTTTTCCTAGTGTTTCTTTCACTTGCATTTTCATGCAGCTGGATAATTCCGGTTCTGGCACCTTACTCCCTTCGGTGACAAAGGTTGCATTGACTAGCTCTAATGTCCTGAAATGACACTCGAGTGCGCCCTCATCAATCTCGATAAAGGGCGCATAAGTGGTTACTGATGCAATGATTTCCTTCTCTGCACCAACAATTATCAATTGACTGTCTATCACAAACTTCAGCTTTTGATGTAAAGTAGATGAGATTTTTCATTCCATGTGAATCCATGGACGCCCCAACAATCAGCTGTAACTATGCCTTATATCCATGACCAAAAACTCTATGTCGAAAGTTGACGGTCCAATTTGCAAAGGCGCCTCAATTTTCCCTAACACATCCTTCTGAGTTCCATCGAAAGCTCTTATCGTGTTTTGATAAGTTCTCATATGGGAACTATCTACCGATAGCTTTTTTCAGTGTTGCTAATGGTAGAACATTCAAGCTTGACCCATTATCTATACGGACACCTGACAACATGTATCCATTGCATCTTGTTGTGATGTGCAAGGCTTCGCACAATCCCCTTCCTTCTTTTGGTATTTCTTCGTCGTTGAACGAAATAAAGTTGTTGACAACAATGTTACCGACCAACATGTCCATCTTGTTGGTTGGGATCTTTTTAGGTACGAATGTTTGGTTCAGAATCTTTAACAGGTCCTCACGGTGGCCTTCAGAGCTTAACAACAAAGATAACATAGAAATTCTGGCCGGGAGCTTGTGGAGTTGCTCCACCACGCTATATTAACTATGCTTTAAAATCTTCAAGAATTTCTTGAGCCTCGGATTCCTTCACTGGTTCATGATATATTGTTGGCTTTTCTTTGAATAAGTCTCTATCATCTTCTTTCCCTAACTCCTCGGCAGCAACCTTTCTTTGTGCTGCATCTCTATCTTTTGCTATCGGCTCGAAATAGAGCCTTCCACTCCTTGTGAAACGGATCACCTCATTGATTGGTTTATCATTTACTTTTTCTTCAACAAGTGTTCCCTCTGGAGCTACCACCGTGCAAGCATAATTCCATGGGACTTGCTTGATGTCCTTGTGAAGTCAGTGCCTTAATTATAAGTTTCGGGGTTACTCCTTGCATGGATTCATTTGTCTTTACCTTGGCTTTGATAACCAGAGGTTTCATTCCAACATAATCTCTTTTAGTGGATGACTCCTCTATTGCACAAACACCCCACACACACCCCTTATTTCCCTTCTCGAAAAACTCAAGTTTTTTTTTATTCATTTTCTTTTGAACTAGATGCTTAAACTCTAAGCAACTCTCGATCTCATGTCCTTCTGCCTTATGGTACTCACCATATAAACCATCTTCAATCTTCAAATCTTGGGCCTTCCCTTCCAACATTCCCATCTCCACCATTTGGGCCCATACGCACTTCATGGGTGCTCCAACCTCAGTAACATATTCTTTAATTATCTTGTCTCCTTCCTCAAAGACTGCATTTACTTCTGCCTTCTAGTGATTCGGCAAAGGGTTACCCTTTTGTTTAGACGTGTCAAAAGATAACATGCCCGACTTCCTTAGATCATCCACCACCATTTTAAATGCAATGCAATTCTCAATGGTATGCCCCATAATTCATGTGCGGTATTCGCATTGTGCCTTCTCGTTGTACCATGGTGGGTATGGAGGTGAGAAGGGAGGGTGTTGCATGATTTGAGTGCTTCGCAATTTTTGCAAGTATACATGTCGCAAGTTATAGTATAGAAAGATATCTTCTCCACAGAGATTGGTGCTACTTCCAGAATCTATCCTCTCGCATTGAAAAATAAAAACACAAGTAATAGTTTTGGGTTGAATAATCGACTAAACTAAAATAAACGAGTAAATTAAATAGATAAGTTGACAAAATGAGAGAATAGGCCGAATTATATTGCGTTGTAGTGTGGAATTCGAATGGACTAGTCTTGGTTTTGCATGCAAGAGGAGGCTTAATTGCCTCGGCAATAAGCAGAATGATTGCCTCGCAATGGGTAATACAATTGCCTCGGCAATGCACAAGATGATTGCCCGAGCAATTGGTAAGGCAGTTTCATGGGCAATGAAAACAACTACTGCCTGGGCAATTTCGCGACAACCTTCAAGGTTTGGCAAGACGCTCTTCAATGTTTCCTTCTTATCCCTAAGTCGAAACTCTATCAATGTGCAAGCCTTGATAATACCTCCCATTGTGAACGAAGGGTGAACATCAATCGATCTAACACCTCTCTTAGCCGTTGAAATTCGTACTTATCCCTAAGCCGAATTAGTCTTCACCAATTTGGGTGAAAACATGCTTATTCGTTTCTTGAATCTAACTATCCCGATATTAGATAAATGGATGCGATCACAATTTCCTCTTCCGATTCATTTGCAAGTAAAGATGAACACCAAGAATAAGCAAACCTTGAACTTAAATTGCATAACAAAAAGCCTAAACAGAATCCCAACGTTTTCTCACAACTACTAAACAAAATTACCCTAGCCTAAGATAGTTTAGTTCATAATTGGGGTTGGTAACAACACAAGATTAATTCCCAACAAGAACATCAACCGAACAAGAAAGAAAAATAGAAGAACTTGGGCAGCCTTGGTCTTCAATCGATCTCTCTCCTCTCGTCTCCCTCTCCTCCTCTAATTGACGGCTTGGGGTCTTTATTTATAGGAGATGGATAAGTCAAAGTCATCCTTGAGGAGGAAGTTAAGTTGGAATTAAATAAAATAAAAGAAATAAATCTATTTTATTTTATACTTTTATTCCTCCTAAAACTCCTCCTATTGTCATGGAATTTAATCTCCTTTAACCTCTCTATGCAATTCCAAGCTCCGATCTTCATGTAAATTATCTGTAAAAATTTAGCTCTTTACGCTCTTTATGTCGCCTAGCACTTTTCTCTTTTTCTCCCTTGTCGGAAATTACCTGGGCATTGCCTCGACAATGGCTCGGCAATGACCTGGTAGTGGTCTCTCAATCGTCTTCGCTCGGCCAGGTGTGCTCATCATCACACATCACGGCTCAGTTCTACTCAATCAGGATCATTCGGCAGGGTTCGGCAATGAATTGCCGCGTTAATGAATGTTTTACCCTGCATATATACAAAACACATACCTAGCAGTACCTTTTCCACCAAATAAGCAATTAAAGATAATCAAGCATGACAAGGAAGAAAGTAATGCAAATATGCATGAATGACTAATAATGCAACTTAAATGAGCCTAAGTCTAACAATAATTGAGATAAAAAAGGTAGAAAATTAGTACTTTTACACACTAAACACACCTCCAAACTCGAACTATTGCTTGTCCTCAAGAAATGCAAACTAACATTTACTTGCCAAGAATTTAATCAAAAGAGACATGCTTTAGACTTGCCTTCAATCTTCAAAATTGATGCACAAATTAGGATGGGTGTTCGGACAACATGAATTTTCCCGGAACCAAACTATAATGCATGTGATCATGTGTGTGCAAAGTTATGCGCAAGTTGATTTATCAAGAGTCTTATGTGAACAATAGGTCTTTGTCATTTTAATTGCCTGGGCATTTATTAATTCACAACCATGGCGTTTTTAGGGCTTCAACTCATCAAAATTACTTTTCTAGGCTTGGAGATAAGATTGGAGCAATCAACGAACCCCCTAGCCTATTGAGTAGAGTCATCTCGTGAAGTATTTCATTTATTCATGCTAATTTGTCATTCACTTTTAGTGTTTTCAATTTAAATGGACATGTTATAGTAGTGGAGTATCCTAAGCAAATGATTTTCAAATACTTTGGCTAGAGCCAGTTTCAGGCACCTCTAGCAAGAATCTCAAAAAAAAAATTGCCCAAAATTTTAAGCAACCTAAGTTCACTAAGTCTCTCTCAATCAACAAGCCACAATTGTGTCAATTAACTTTTAGCATCATAGTAAAATTCTAAGTCCTTTTATGCAATCCTTAAATTAAAGTTCTTTCAATTAGGTATGGTGCCTAAGATTTATCATTAGAAATTCAACAAGTCCTAGCAATTAGATTTAATTAAAAACATGCAAGTACATATGCAACCTAAATGCACTTCCTAAGGATAAATGCACTAAAATGATCTTAAACTAAAAACAAGTACTCCCCCAAACTCAAGAGAAGCGGTGGCCTCAATGCATGATTACATGGAAACTAAAAGAATAAAAATAAAACCTAAATGCAAGGAAAGAAAGAAAATTAAAATGACTCGGAGAGGTCATCGTCTTGGATGATGAGCTTTCTTCTTGTGGTTTGCTTGATCCTTTTGTTTGCTCGAGGTGGTTGACAACGTGTAGCGGGTGTAGGTGCCGGTTTCTTTGCCACCTCGTCCTCGTCATCCGAATCAATGGCTATTTCTTTGGTGGTGGAGGCCTTGCGTTTTGTCGTGGCAGGTGATGCCAAAACTACTTTTAGTTGGACGACGGATGACTCGTCCGAATCGGAAAAGTCGGACCATGTTTCAGTGTGACTTGGTTCGGTTAACAATGCTTTGCCTTTTTCATCTCGGGTGGTGGAGCATCTTCAGTTGGGATTGTCGAGGCAGAGGCTGTAGGCATTGTCGAGGCAGGGCCTTTGAGCATTGCTGTGGCAGTGGGCATTGCCTGGTAATGAGTTCGGCAGGAAAAATTGGGAACGTTACCGAGTTATCAGGTATTTTTGAGGATCACTAGGATGATTGCATTGCTGTAATCCTTCATATATCTCATGAATAGCAGTTCCCTCTTCTCCATGGTGTCAAGTCGGTGGGCAAGTGGTCGGATCATGTTGGCAAGTTGTTCAAGTGTTGATGTTGTTGGTTCGCTTACCTTGGCATTAGTAGGAGCGGTTGCCGGTTCATTCCTCGAAGGGGTTGCCTCGACAATCTTTTGGGAAACGGTTGATTGTGGCTTGGATTTGGTTATTCCCATGATTTGGAGGTATCTTTCTCTCATACATCCCTTCCGTTGAGGCGTTTTCTCATTCGTTGGATAACTAGGCACATGGTGTTTCTCACACAACTCGATTATTAGGCTTGGGAAGTAGAGAGTTCCCTTTTCCTTTTGGCTACAAACAAACATCTCATTGCATATTATAGCACCAACATTGATAATACGATTGTGGAAGATAGAGTGAATGAGCAAAAGTCTTGGTTTATAAATCGTGGTGTTGTGTGAGGTGGGCATTAGGCATGTTCTCACAAATTTATTCCAAAGTTTTGCCTCGAGCTTTTAAGCCTTTGGCGATTTACCCTGCCTTTAAATGCTCCATCATTCCACGTTGTGCCGGCGATAGTGAGATCCTCGAGTATGTTGTTGTAATCGTCCGAGGTGAGATTGTTAACGAACTCTTGATGTTCATATTTTTCACGTAAATCCCGTAGAAGGTGTTGATGGTATCGACATCAACGAGGATTGCTTTGCCATGAACGAACACATACGGATTGTTTGGGTTCAAGGAGTGAGCATAGTATTCCCTAACCCAATGGACGTTGCTCGGCTTCGGTTGATGGCAAAAGATTTGCCACTTTTGTTACTCGATCGAGGGGAAGATGAACGGCTCGAAACCAAAATCCGTGTGAGAAGAGGAGTAGAAAAAGCCTTGTTCTTCCCATACCTTCCGATTGACGAAGTTCTTGAGGTGCCTCTTCTCGATTGTCAGTGTTGCATATTTCTTGAAGTCCGGTTTTGGCTTGATTGTGGGTGTTCCAATATATTGAGTTTCAAGGCAATGGTGTTTTTTTTTGGTGTTGTGAGAATCGGTGTGATCAAGAAAATAGAAGAAAAGAAAATCTTGGAGGTTCAAATGAAAGAGATGAAAGAAGATTGTGATGGTTGAGTGTTATAGGAGTGGTATTAAATAGGGTGGGTGTGATGATTGTAAATTTGAAATTCAAGTTTTAAATCTTGAATGGGATTGGCTTGAGTGGGCGTCAAGCAATGCATGGGGAAGGGGAATAGTCGACCGACTATAGGAGATTTGGGGGCGATTTGGGTAAAAGGTGTAGTCTATGCGGGATTAAAATCCCTAAAAATCAGCCCATATCTCCTAAAAATCAGCCCTTGTATTTCGGTCTATGAGTCCAATCTTATTTCCAATTCTTCTTCACTTTAAACTCCTTTCCTAAAAAGCAAAAATAAAGAAAATATTTATTGACAATAAAATAAAAATTACTCCTTATCCTAAAAATAAAGTAAAAATGTTGAAAAATAAAAGCAAAAATTAAAAATACTAAAGGAGAGCATAGTCATGCATCTCCTAAAGTAACCACTTCCTTATCGCGCATGACATGTTCTGCCGGTGTAGTGCTACAGTCTTTGTCCATTAACTTTAAATTCATTGCCATCTTTTATGGATTTGATTATTAGGACACCATGGGAGAATGGCTTGACAACTTTAAAAGGTTTGGACCATCTTGATCGCAATTTTCCCGGGAAGAGTTTCAATTGAGAATTGAAAAGAAGAACTAATTGCCCGGGCAAGAATTGCCTCGGTAATAGCTTCTTATCATGCCAACACTTAGTTTTCTCCTTGTAGATTCTTGCATTTTCATAAGATAAGGCACAAAACTCCTCTATCTCATTGAGGTCCATTAGTCGTTTTTGTCCAACACTCTCCCAATCCATATTCACAGTTTTGATTGTCAGTACGCCTTATGTTCAATTTCCACCGGTAGATGACAACTTTTGCCATAAACAAGTCGGAAATGAGACATACTTAATGGTGTTTTGAATGATGTTCGATAGGCCCAAAGTGCATCATCAAGTCGAAGAGACCAATCCTTGCGAGAGGGGTTGACTACTTTCTCAAGGATATTTCTCAACTCTCGGTTAGAAATCTCAGCTTGCCCATTTGTTTGTGGATGATATGCCGTGGCAATTTTGTGTGTCACTCAAAATCTTTGCAAAACCTTGGCAATTAGCTTGTTATCAAAGTGCTTGCCTTCACCGCTGATGATTACTCTTGGCATTCCAAACCGTGTGAATATGTTTTTCTGAAGGAATTTTTACACGATTTTGGAGTCATTTTTTGGAGTTTCTATTGCCTCAACCCACTTTGATACATAGTCAACGGCAAGGAGGATGTAGAGATTCCCACAAGAAGACGGAAAAGGTCCAATGAAATCGATTCCCCAAACATCGAATAGTTTGAATTCTAGGATATTTTTTAAGGGCATCTCGTGTTGCCTTGAAATATTGCATGTTCGTTGACAACGATCACATTGTTTGTAAAACTCTTGAGCATCTTTGTAAAGCTTAGGCTAATACAATCCTGATTGCAAGACTTTGGCCGCGGTTCGTGTCCCTCCAAAATGGCCTTCACAAGGTGAAGAATAGGATTGCTTGAGCACATTTTGTTGTTCTTCCTCTGGGACACAACTTCTTATAACCTAATATGCACATTGTTTAAGCAAAAGATGCTCGTCCAAATAATAATGCTTAGCATCATGTCGGAACCGCTTCTTCCCTTGGTGAGTAAGATTATAAGGTAATATACCACTAACTAAGAAATTCACAAGATCAACATACCATGGTGTTGTTGAAGCTAGTGCTGCGGCTATTGCCTTGGGTATTGCCGAGGCAATCCCTTGTTCCATTGCTGGGGCCACGGTTTTCGTGGCAATGCTGGTCAAAATTGACTGGGCAATATGTAGCTGCTCATCCGGAAATGCTTCTTGGATTTCTATGTTTGCGGTATCATTTTCTCCTTGTTCCAGTCGGGACAAGTGGATGGCAACTTGATTCTTGGTACTTTTCCTGTCCTTAATTTCAATGTCAAGCTCTTGTAAAAGTAAAATCCAACGAATTAAACGAGGTTTGGCATCTTTCTTGGAAAATAGGTACTTAATTACCGAATGGTCAGTATGAACAATTACCTTGGTTCCAATCAGGTATGAACGAAATTTATCAAAAGCGAACACTACGACTAGTAACTCTTTCTCGGTAGTGGTGTAGTTCACTTGCGCCTCATTAAGAGTTTTACTAGCGTAGTAGATCACATGAAAGATCTTACCTATTCGTTGGCCTAGGACTGCTCCTACTACAAAATCACTTGCATCGTACATAAGTTCAAAGGGCAATGTCCAGTCTGATGGAACTACTATTGGTGCAGTTACAAGTTTCTGTTTTAGGGTTTGGAATGCTTTGATGCATGAGTCATCGAAGTCAATGGCTTTATCGTGTTCAAGCAAGTTACACAAAGGTTTAGTAATCTTTGAAAATTTTTCTATAAACCTTCTATAAAAACCTGCATCTCCCAAAAAACATCGAATTCCTTTGACTGAAGTTTGTGGGGGTAGTTTCTCGATCACGTCCACTTTTGCTTTGTTGACTTCAATTCCCTAAGATGAGATGATGTGGCCGAGAACTATGCCTTCATCCACCATAAAATGACATTTCTCCCAATTTAAGACCAAATTAGATTCCTCACATCGTTTGAGTACTTTCTCCAAATTGCCTAGGCAATTGTCGAAATAATCTCCAAATACCGAGAAATTGTCCATGAAGATTTCCAAAAAATCTTCTACCATGTCATAGAAAACTGCCATCATGCATCGTTGGAAAGTTGACGGGGAATTGCATAATCCGAATGGCATCCTTCGAAAAGCATAAGTGTTGTATGGGCATGTAAAGTTGGTCTTTTCTTGGTCTTCTGGTGCTATGGTAATTTGATTATAACCTAAATAACCATCAAGAAAACAATAAAAAGGTTTACATACAAGATGGTCAAGCATGTTGTTACGCGTAATCAGATCACAATTTGAATGCAAGTGTACACGTCGCTAAGTTATAGTATAAAAGATTATCGTCTCCACAGGGATTGGTACTACCTCCTGAATTTATCGTCTCACACTGTAGAAGAATAAAGACACAAGTAAGGTTTGGATTGAGTAAACTATAAGAATAAAAGCAAACAAGTAAACTAAAGGGTTGAGAAACTATGATGATTATGTAGGCCAGATTATTCCACGTCGTAGTGTGGAATCCGAATTCAACTTTCTTGATTTTAAATGCAAAAGTCAAGTCCCTACCTCGACAATGAGCAAGACGATTGTCGCGGCAATGCACAAGGTGTCGGCCTGTGCAATGCAACTATTAACTGCGTCGACAGTGAAACGAAAACTTCAAGGTTCGGCAAACTGTCCTTCAATGGCTTCTCTTTATCCCTAAGATAGAAACTCTATCGATGACCATGCCTCGACAATACCACCCTGCGTGAACCAAGGGTGTACACCGACCAATCTTATGATTCTCTTAGCCGTTGAAACTCGTACATATTAATAAGCCAAATTAGTTATCACCAATTGGGATGACAACCATGCTTACTCGTTTCTTGAGTCTAAATCTCCCGGTATTAGACAAATAGATATACTCGCAATCTCCTCTCCTAATTCAATGGCAAGAAAAATAAAGTACCAAGAATAAGCAAACCTTGAACTAAAATTGCATTAAAAACCAAAACAAATTACAAACGTTTTCTCACAACTACTAAACAAAATAATCCTAGCCCAAGAGAGATTTAGAACATGATGGGTGATGAAGAACACACAAGTAAAACCTAAAACTAATCGAACTAGGGGATTCTAGATACTCCAATCGGTGGCTTGGCCTTCTTTATATAGGAGTAGGCTTGGGGAAAGTCTTTCTTGGGTAGGAAGTTAAGTTGGAGTTTGACATGTCTTCATTAAAGAGGTGAATCTCTTTAATTTATTGCATTTATTCACTTTTGGCCGAATTCCATCTTAAACCTTCCTTCCATGCTATCATCATCTTCCCTTGCTCTGATCGTCGTGCAAAGTATGTGGAAAAATTCAGCTTTTAATGCTCTTCAAATCGAATATCACTTTGCATATTTTCTCCTCTGAAAACTTTGTCTGTGCACTACCTCGACAGAGGCTTAACTATTACCTCGACAGAAGTCTGTCAATTGGTTCTGCTCTGCATGGCTCTATCTCATAGTTCAGGTTCCTTCCATAGAAACTGTTGTCCATGGCAGACTTGATCTGCACCGCTCCTTCCTTTCCTTCCCTGCTGCGACAGGGGCTGCCCGGGCATAGTGTAGCGAAATCTGCAAAAGCACAAACACACTTGGACAATACCTTTTTCCACCAAATATTGCCGAATATAAGTAATCAAGCTTGGCAATGTTAAAAATAGTAAATGATGAATGAATAATCAGTGATGCAAGCTTAAGTTTAACAATAATTAAGTTGTAAAGGGTCCTAAAATGAGTACTTTTATACACCTAACACACCCCCAAACTTGAACTATTGTTTGTCCTCAAGCAATGCAAACCATCAATTGCCAAAACATTAATTTTCATGAAATTACCCCTTGGTCTTACGTTTCCTTCTCCTCTCCAAACCGTGACAATGAATGTGCTTGGCCCTTAATTCTTCAGATGTCTTAGGAATTCCCTGGAGTCAAACTATAAGATTTGTGAGTGTGTGCATGATTGTGAACAAGATGATTTTCCCGGGTTCTAAGTACACTTAGGTAACTAACTTACTTTTCCTTGGGTTTTTTTATTAAGCAATTGAATCGACTAGAGCCAATTTCGGGCACCTCTAGTAATTAGCCTAGAGCCAGTTTCGGGCACCTCTAGGGCTTCCTTAATCTAGAGCCGGTGTTAGGCACCTCTAACTTTTTACCCAAAATTTTCTTTCTAAGCAAGCATATGTCCTAAGTGTCCTAGAAATCCTTTAATCATTCAGGTCACAAAAGTGTATTTGAAGTTCTAATCTTATAGTGTGATTCTAAGTTATCTTCTTTATACATCCTAAAATTAAAGGCTCTAAACAAATTAACGCTACGGTAAGAAGAGAGATATCTATTGCTGAGGCAGTGAATTTCAATCAATTAAGACTAAGGCAACTGATGACAACCATTGCTGAGGCATTAAATTCATTCGACTAGGGAAACCAATATATGCGGGCATAAATATAACAAAAAGATTTACTCCTCCCCAACTCGAGAGGTGCATTGCCCTCAATGCATGCACACACAAAATATAAAAGATAAAAATTTAAAGACAAGAGAGAAAAGAAAACACTAGATCGATGAGGAATCGGATGAGTCGTCTTGGATGATCAATTTCCTCCTCGCCATGTGTTTGACTCTCTTGGTTGTCCTTGGTGGTTGCTTGCGGGATGGAGGTGTAGGTGTGGTCTTCTTTGTCACCTCCTTCTCATTCTCACTATCGAGGCAGATTTCCTCTGTGGCAGAGGTCTTTCTCTTCTTTGGTGTTGGGGTTGGGGCAACCTTGGGTTGCGGTGCAACAAAATCGTCTGAGTTCGAGAAATCGGACCATTCCTCGGTTTCTTCGGGCTCAACAACTGGTGTCTTGCCCTTGTCAATTGTGGTTGGGGAGGTCTGGTCCTTCTTTGTTGCCACGGTAGAGGGGGTTGGCATCGCCGAGGCAGTATCGTCTTGGGTTGCCGAGATCTCCACGGTCTTCACTGCCGAGGTGGTGTCTCTAATTGTTACCACTACGGGTGTTCCCACAGCCAGGACGTTGGCTGGGAAGGCTGGAAATTGGATGAGGCTCTCATGGTACTTTTCCATGATTACTTGGATGATCGAGTTGTTGAAGTCCCGTGTGTACTGCATGACGAGGTGTTGCCTCTTGTCCATTGCGGCCATGTGTTGTGCAATGCTCTGGAGGGTAGCTGCCACATCACATGTGGCTGGATTGGCTTGGGAATTGCCCGAGGATGTTTCTGCGACAATACCCTGTACTGGTGTCGAATATGGTTCTGCCTCTGTGATTTGCATGATTTTAAAGTACTGGTTCCTTATCCAGCCCTTCCGTACCAGCGTGAATTCATCGGCTTTATCGATTGGCACTCGTTTTTGTTTGCACAACCTGGTAATGAGGCTTGGGAAATAGAGTCGACCCCTCTCCTTTTGGCTGCACAAAAAGATTTCATTGCAAATAATATCACCAACATTAATGATTCTATTATGCATAATCGAATGGATAAGTGCAAGCCTAGGTTTATTGACAGTAGTATATGGGAAGTGGGCATTAAGTTCCTCTTGACGAAGGTGTTCCAAAGTTTTGCCTCGGGCTGAAGCCGTCAGCGATTTACCGTCCCCTTATGCGTGCCCTTATTCCAAGTCGTGTCGGGCATGCATAGCTCTCGCACGATTCCTTCGTAGTCATCGGCCGCGAGTTGATCATAAAACTCCTTGTGCTTGTCATTGGTCACGTGGATGCCATAGTATTTGTTTATTGTATCGGCATCGATGGGGATTGCTCTGCCGTGGCAGTGAACGAACATGTTGTTCAGATTTGGCGAATGTGCATAGAACTCCCGAACCACGTGACATTAGCTGGATCTGGTTAGTGGTAGAATATGGGCCACTTCTGATGCGCGATTCTGGAGAAGATGAAGTGTTCTAGGCTAAAATCATCTTGATCATCGTAGTAGTGGAACCCTTGTTCCTCCCAAACTTGGCGGCCTACGAACTTGGCACTGAATCGTTTTTCCACTTCCGGTGGCACAAACCGTTTGAACGTCAGAGACTCAGTTTGTCGTGATTTTGTCCCCCTTTCCTAATTTTAAGGCCATTAGTGAGTAGTCGTGAGAATCAAAAAATTTAGGGAAATAAAGATAAAGGAAAATGCAAGAGAGCTATGGAGTCAAGAGTGTAAAAGAGAAAGGTTTGGTGGTTGAATATTGAGAAAGGGGTGGTTTATATAGAGGCTATGATGATGTAGCCGTTGCACTATGTCTGTTGGGCATTTCATGCCGTTACGGTATGGAATGTCGTTGGGCATTGAAATAGCCGTTGCGGCTTGGACTAGCCGTTACGGCTGGGCTCGCTTGACGGCATGGATTGCGGAACGGTATTGGCTTCCTCTCTATTAGCCGTTGGCGGCTTGTTGCCCAATGCTTAGGGGTTTGGTTGAAGTTTTGGGCTTGGGCTTGGTATCACCAATTGGCCCAACGCTTTTACTTCCTTTATCTCCTTCTAAAAAAATAAAATAAGTAGCATTAAATTAAAATAACACCTTATTCCTAAATAAAAATTAAAGATGTGGAAAATAAATAAAAAATAAAAAAATACTAAATGAGTGCATATGGATGCATCTCCTTATCCCTCTCAACATGGGTTCTAGTGTATTACTTTTATTTCTGCCCATTGTTCTTGTATTCTTGATCATTGTGTTCTTTTGTCTCTGTATCTCCAGGTTCTATCATTATGCCGCCGCGACAGTTTCCCAAGTAGTGGCCAGAGTTTCTGCCAAGGCAATGTTCAGATTCATTGCCGAGGCAGTGTTGAAATTCCTTGCCGAGGCAGTGTGGTTCTTTGTCAATGTCTGACTTAGTTACGGCCTGAATTGCCTGACATTGTTCTGGATCATCAGCATGTTTCATTGTATTTAGTACATTGAGTTTCACATGCTGGTCATTTACTCTCATTGTTAGCTTTCCCTTTTCGACATCAATCAGGGTTCTCCCGGTAGCTAGGAATGATCTCCCTAGGATGATTGGTACGTTCTCATATGCATCACAATCCAATATAAGAAAGTCAACAGGGAAAATAAATTTATCAACTTTTACCAATATGTCCTCAATTTTCCCTTCTGGTTGCACATAGAATCTATCGGCAAGATGCAACATTACGGTGGTAGGTCTGGCCTTTCCGATTCCCAATTTCTGGAAGACTGACTTAGGCATCAAGTTTATGCTTGCTCCTAAATCACACGTTACTCTCCCGACATAGTGATTTCCAATTGCACATGGTATGATAAAATTGTCGGGGTCCTTGAGCTTGGGTGGTGTCTGATTGTGTAACATTGACATACATTCTTCTATCACGGAAACAGTTTCAAATTCCCTTATCCTTTTTCGTTTCGAGGCAATGTCCTTGAGAAACTTGGCATAATTCAGGATCTGTTTGATCGCTTCCACCAAGGGCAGGTTGATGTGTACCTGCTTCAAGATGTCTAGGAACTTCTTGAATTGGTACTCTTGCTTCTGTTGTTTCAGTCTTTGCGGGAATGGTGGAGGTAGTCGAATGTCCTTTATTCTTTCTTTGCATGGAAATTTGATATGGGGCCTCTGATCTGGTTGTTCAACAGGTTTTTGATTTTTCTTCGTGTCTTTTCCAGGCTCTGCCACGACAATGTGGTCAGATTCTGCCGAGGTAGTGGGTTGAGGCTTTGCCGAGGCAATGTTTTCAGGCTTTGTCACGACAATCGGTTCCTTCGATTTGGTCTCTTCTTTTTTATTAGTTCAGGTATCCTTCATCTGTTTGCCACTCCTTGTACTGATTGCATTGCACTGTTCAGGAGTTGCTCCCTTGGCTACTTCAGTATCGCTTGGCAACCCCCCCATTGGTCTGGTGTTCAGGATCTGGGCAAATTGCCCCACTTGGGGTCTCTAGTGACTTCAGGGTTGTTTCATGGTTCTGCATTCTCATCTCATTCATGTCCATTAAAGCTTCAGTTTTCTTTATAAATCTATCATTACTAGCCATATATGCACTAGTGTGAGACATAAAAGCATTTAAGGACTGTTCCAAGGAACTAGATGGCATGGTTTGCTGCTGCGGCATTTGTTGCTGCATCGGTTGCTGAGGCATTTGTTGCTGTGGCATGTTCTGTTGGAATCCTTGTGCTGGAGCATTCTGATCGTTTTGATTCAAGGAATTGCTAGGGTTGCTCTATGAAAAGTTGGGGTATTTTCTCTTGGCCGGGTTATAGGTGTTGGACACCGCATTGTTGTTTAGTTTGTAGTTTCCAACGTAAAAGCTCGACTCTGGATTCTATGGACATTCAGAAGAAACATGGTTACCCCCACAGTTTTCACAAAATAGGTACATTACCTTGACCTCATGGTGATTATTTTGCTTTTGCATGTTCATGACCAACTTAGTCAAGGTGGCTATTTGGGCTGAAATCGAGTCCGAGGACTCTATTTCTTTTACTGTGGGTTGACATATGATTCCTCCTCTTATGGCTGTTGGGAATTGATAATCGTTTTTGCCAGCCTATTAAGGATCTCTATTGCTTCCTCCGGTTGCTTGTCTAGGAGTATGTCGTTTGCTGAGGCATCGTGCATCATCCTCGTTGGCGCGTTTACAACATTGTAGAACATTGTCACATGTGTCCACAATGGGAATTGATAATCCGTGTAAGGGGCATTTATGTAACAACTCTTTGTATCACTCCCAAGCTTCGTGCATGGATTCATCATCAACTTGCTGAAAAAAGTGATTTCGTTATGCAAATTAATAGTTAAATTTATAGGATTAAAAAGAGCAAGGAAATCACGACATAAGTCACTCCAAGATCTTATTGACCCTGCAGGAATGCTATTTAACCAAGTTTTTGCTCTATCCCTCAGTGAATAGGGAAAAAATTTCAGCCTCAAAATATCCTCGTGGACTCCTTGTATTTTGAATGAATTGCAAATCTAGAGGAAGGATTTGAGGTGTTGTCTAGCATCTTTAGTTGCAGAGCCGCCAAATTGTCCCATGGTGTTGATCATGTTGAACATGACATGCTTTAGTTCAAAGTGGGCAGCTTCTATTTCAGGTGTGACAACTCCTGGATTCAGTCCGTTTATATCTTCTTCTAAGTAATCTCAGACAGTTGGGTTTCGTACTGGAGCAAATTGTAGTGGCATGATTACTCCATCTCCTGCCACAACATTTTGATTGTCGTCAGCAATCTCATTACCGTCACAGGCAAGAACTTGGTCACCCATCACTGTTCTGATTCTTTGTTTGAGTTGCTGGCAAGTGCGTTCGATTTCTGGATCAAGCGGAAATAATGGACTACTCGGATTCGCCCTGGTCATACACCAATGCAAAACCAAATTTTGTTAGTCCTTGGAAAACTAAAAAAAATAAAAATAAAAAGTGCAAGAAAATAAAAACAAAAGTCATCAATCCCTGGCAACGGCGCCAAAAACTTATTGCGCGTAATTAGATCGCAATTTGAGTGCAAGTGTACACGTCGCCAAGTTATAGTATAAATGATTATCATCTCCACAGGGATTGGTACTACCTCCTGAATTTATCGTCTCACACTGTAGAAGAATAAAGACACAAGTAGGGTTTTGATTGAGTAAACTATAAGAATAAAAGCAAACAAGTAAACTAAAGGGTTGAGAAACTATGATGATTAAGCAGGTCGGATTATTCTGCGTCGTAGTGTGGAATCCAAATGCAACTGACTTGATTTTGAATGCAAAAGCCAAGTCCTTGCCTCAGCAATGAGCAAGACAACTGCCGCGACAATGCACAAGGTGAATGTCGCGTTAATGTACAAGGTGTCTACCTAGTCAATGCAACTATTAACTGCGTCGGTAGTGGTTTATCCTTATCCCTAAGATAGAAACTCGGCAATACCTCCCAGCTCGAACCAAGGGTGAACACGGACCAATCTTACGCTTCTAATAGCTGTTGAAACTCGCACTTATTCCTAAGCCGAATTAGTTATCACCGATTGGGATGTCAACCATGCTTACTAGTTTCTTGAGTCTGACTCTCCCGATATTAGACAAATAGATAAAATCACAATCTCCTCTCCCAATTCAATTGCAAGAAAAATAAAGTACCAAGAATAAGAAAACCTTGAACTAAAATTGCATTAAAAACAAAACAAATTACAAACGTTTTCTCACAACTACTAAACAAAATAATCCTAGCCTAAGAGAGATTTAGAACATGATGAATGACAAAGAACACACGAGTAAAACCTAAAACTAATCAAACTAGAGGATGCTAGATACTCTAATCGGTGGCTTGGCCTTCTTTATATAGGAGTAGGCTTGGGGAAAGTCTTTCTTGGGTAGGAAGTTAAGTTGGAGTTGGACATGTCTTCATTAAAGAGGTGAATCTCTTTAATTTATTGCATTTATTCACTTTTGACCGAATTCCATCTTTAACATTCCTTCCTTTCTTTCATCATCTTCCTTTGCTCCGATCGTCGTGCAAGGTATGTGGAAAAATTCAGCTTTTAATGCTCTTGAAATCAAACATCACTTTGCATATTCTCTTCCGGCAGCTTTATCTGTGCACATGCTCGGCAGAGGCTTAATTTCTTCCTCGGCAGAAGTCTATCAGCTGGTTCTGCTCTGCAAGGCTCTATCTCATAGTTTAGCTTCCTTCAGTAGAAATTGTTGTCCACGACTGACTTGATCTGAACCTTCGAGAGAAAGTTCTGCACCACTCCTTCCGTTCCTTCCATGCCGCGGCAGAGGCTGCCCGAGCATGGTGTAGCGAAATCCGCAAAAGCACAAACACACCTGGACAGTACCTTTTTCCACCAAATATTGTCAAATATAAGTAATCAAGCTTGAAAATGTTAAAAATAGTAAATTATGCATGAATAATCAGTGATGCAAACTTAAGTTTAACAATAATTGAGTTGTAAAGGGTCCTAAAATGAGTATTTCTATACACCTAACACATTTGATCAATAAAGGGTAAAGGAAAGTGATATTTCCTAGTAGCTTTATTCAACTTACGGTAATCCATGTAAACCCTCCAACCAGTCACAGTCCTAGTTGAGATTAGTTCATTGTTTTCATTGCTTACCACAATTATACCTCCCTTTTCTGGTACACATTGTATCAAACTTACCCATGTAATGTCAGATATAGGATAGATGATACCGACATCGAGCCATTTGATGATTTCTTTCCTTACCACCTCTTTCATGACTCGGTTCAGCCTCCTTTGTGCCTCAATGGTCAGTTTATGATCATCCTCCAAAAGGAATTTGTGCATACAAACTGTTGCGCGTATTTAGTGTCGCAATTTTAGTGCAAGTATACACGTTTCCAAGTTATAGTATAAAAGATATCATCTCCACATGGATTAGGGCTACTTTCAGAGATTATCGTCTCGCATTGTAGAAAAATAAAAACACAAGTAATGGTTTGGCAGAGAAAACAACTAAAATAAAGAAAACAAGTAAATTAAGAAATTGAGTAAATATGATGATAGAGTGGGCTGAATTATGTTTAGTCATAGTGTAGAAATTGAATGAAACTGTCTCGGTATTGAATGCAAACATCAACTTGATTGCCTCGACAATGGGAAAAAGAATTGCCTCGGCAATGGGAAAAACTATTTCCGCAGCAAAGAACACGGCTACTGCCTGGGCAATTGAGCGAAAACCTCCAAGGTTCGGCAAAGCATTCTTCAATGGTTCATTCTTATCCCGAAGTCCAAACTCTATAATTTACAGGCCTTGACAATACCTCCCAACGTGAACCAAGGGTGAACACCAACCAATCTTACGCTTCTCTTAGCCGTTGAAACTCGTACTTATCCCTAAGTCGAATTAGTCTTCACCAATTGGGATAAAGACCATGCTTACTCATTTCGTGAGTCTAACTCTCCCGATATTAGACAAATAGATGCAATCACAATATCCTCTCCTGATTCAATTGCAAGAAAAGTAAACACCAAGAATAAGCAAACCTTGAACTTAATTGCATTAACAAAAACCTAAAAAAATTACAATCGTCTTCCCACAACTACTAAACAAGATAACCCTAGCCTAAAAGAAGATTTAGTTCATAATGGCGATAAAAGCACTCTAAATTCTCTATTGAATCTCTCAATCTCCCTCTTTTGGTAGCTAGGCCTTTGCTTTTATAGAGCATGACCTTGTCGAATTCATCTTGGAATATGAGGATAATTTGGAGTTGAACATAACTTCATAAAAGAAATAAATCTCTTTTAATTCATTATTTTATTCCTCCTTATCGATTTCTTGTACTTGACCTTCCTTTGAATTTTTCATGATCTTCCTAAGCTCTGATCTTCATGCAAGGTATCTCTAAAAATTCAGCGTTTTATGCTCTTCAAGTCGCCTACCACTTTGCATATTTTTTCTCTTGTCGGGAAATGTTTAGGCATTGCCTCGGTAGTGACTTAGTCATTGCCTCAGTAATGGTCTGTCAGTCTTTTTCGCTCGGTGGGGCTCGTTCTCTTGGTTCAGCGTTCCTCAGTAAGGCTTGAAATCAAAGAATGGCTTGGTCTGGATCGTCAAGTGATTGTTTCACACTGTTATTTCTCCTTTCTTCATTGCCGCGGCAATACTTGCCTGGGAAGTGGGTAATGAAATCTGCACATGCACAAAATACATACCAAAGTAGTACATTTTCCACCATATATATTTAAATAAAGACGATCAAGCATAGCAATGATAAGAACAATGAAATTGTGTATGTATGACTAGTAATGCATCTAAAATGAACTTAAGTCTGACAATAATTGAGTCATAAAGGGTCCTAAAACGAATACTTTTACACACCTAACACAAACCGCTGGGCTAATCCCCTTCAAATCGGCAATTGTCCATCCTATTGCCTTTTTGTGCATCTTTAGCATGTCGATCAATTTTTGCTCATGTTCAAGCTACAAATTAGAAGAGATGATTACGGGCAATGTGTTATTGGTTCCCAAATAAATATATTTCAATTTCTTTGGAAATAGTTTTAATTCAAGAATAGGAGGTTGTTCGGTAGAGCGGTTTTTGATTTTTCTTTCCTCCCTGGAGTAATCTATTGGTTCAAAATACTTACTTGGATGACTAGCTATCCCGTTGGCTTCCTCCTGCTCACCGTCATTTTGCTCTTAAGGGTTAAGGCATTCATCAAAACAATTGCCGAGGTAATCGTCACAGTAGTTGTTGAGGTAATTGCCAAGGCAATCTTTCTCCACATCAAAATCGAACTCGGTTGTGGCATGGATGACTTGAAATTCTTTTGACCATTGGCTTTCTTGAGGGTGTGGAAAACATTCAACTTGATTTGCTGATCATTTACCCTCATGGTGAGTTCCCCTTCTCTCAACGTCGATCAAGGTCCTTCCCGTAGCTAGGAATGGCCTCCCAAGGATAATAGGTGCGAACTCATCTACTTTACAATCCAGAACAATAAAGTCAGCAGGGAAAATAAATTTATCAACTCTTACCTGGATATCCTCAAATTTTTCCCTCTGGATGAACGTAGGATCTATCTGCAAGTTGTCGCATCACTGTAGTAGGTCTCGCATTCCCTATCCCCAATCGTTGGAAGACTGATTTCGGCATAAGGTTTATGCTTGCTCCAAGATCGCATAATTCCTTCCCGACATAGTGATTCCCAATCGCACATGGTATGGTGAAACTATTGGGATCTTTCAGCTTAGGTGGCATTCGGTTGTGCAGCATGGCCATACATACTTCTGTCACAGCAACGATTTCAAATTCCCCTATTCTTGTTCTCTTAGAGACAACGTCTTTAAGGAACTTGGCGTAGTTCGGCATTAGAGCAATTGCTTCTACCAAAGGCAAGTTGATGTGGACTTGCTTCAAGATGTCGAGAAATTTCTTGAATTGGTATTCTTGTTTCTGTCGTTTCAACCTCTGTGGGAACGGTGGTGGAAGTCGAATGTCATCAATCCGTTCCTTACATGGGAATTTGATTTGAGGCATTGAATCAGGACCTTCAGATGCCTTCTTGTCTTCTGCGGTATCTTTGTGAAGCATTGCCGATGTAGTGTTATCGGGCATTGTCGAGGTAATGTTGTTGGGTATTTTCGAGGCAACGTTACTGGGCATTACCGAGGCAATGTTGTTTGGCATTGCCGAGGCAATCAGCTCCTTTGATTCTGTCTCCTCTATTTCATGAGCTCGTGGTTCCTTGAGTTGTCTACCATTTTGTGTGGTGATTTCCTTGCATTGCTCGTGAGTTGATCCCCTTCCGACCTCAGTATCGCTAGGAAAACCACCCATTGGTCTCCAATTCAGGATCTGAGCAAATTGTCCAACTTGAGTTTCCAATGATTTCAAAGTTGCTTCATGGTTCTGCATTCTCATCTCAGTCCTGTCAATAAAAGCATCAGTCTTTTTTATGAACTTATCAGTATTGGCCATATATGCACTAGTTTGAAACATGAAAGCATTTAGAGAGTTTTCCAAAGAACTGGACGACATTGATTCTTGATGTGGCATCGATTGCTGTGGAATTGATTGCCAAGGCATGTTCTGTTGGAATCCCAATGTTGGAGCATTCTGGTTGTTCTAATTGAGGGCATTGTTGGGATTGCTCTATGAGAAATTTGGTTGTTTCTTCCAGACCAGATTGTATGTGTTGGACATCATGTTGTTGTTTTGGTTGTAGTTTCCAACATAAAAATTGGACTCTGGATTCTGCGGACACTCAGAAGAATCATGGTTACCATTACATAAATCACAAGAAGAACCTACTACCTTAACCTCATGTGTGTTGCTTGGTCATTGTATGTTCTTAACCAAATTGGTTTAGGTAGCCAATTGCGAGCGAATCAAATCCGATGAATCAAGCTCGTTTATTGTAGCGTGGCGTCTGACTCCTCCTCTTCGGGTAGTTGGAAACTATTAATCATTTTTAGCAAGTCTGTTCAAGATCTTCATTGCTTCTTCTGATTGCTTGTCTAGAAGTATGTCATTTACCGAGGCATCTAGCGTCATCCTTATTGGTGTGTTTACTACATTGTAAAACATCGTCACTTGCGTCCACACTGGGAATCAGTGTAGGGGACATTTGTGAAAAAACTCTATGTATTGTTCCCAAGCCTCATACATGGATTCATCATCTGCCTGCCGAAAAGAAGTGATTTCGTTACGTAACTTATCAGTCATATTTGTAGGATTAAATCGAGCAAGGAAATCACGACATAAATCGGTTCAAGATCCTATAGATCCGGCTGGAATACTATTCAACCAAGTTTTCACCCTATCCCTCAGTGAATAGGGGAATAATTTTAGCCTTAAAATATCCTCATGGACTCCTCGTAGTTTGAATGAATTGCAAATCTCCAAGAAGGATTTGAGGTGTTGTCTGGCATCTTCAGTTGCCAAATTGACCAATTTATTAATCATATTGAACATTACTAGCTTTAATTCAAAGTGGGCAACTTCGATTGCAGGTGTGACAACTCCTGGGTTCATTCTGTTCAAATCTTCCTCTAAGTAATCTCGGACAGTTAGGTTCTGTGCGAGGATCACTCCATCTCCTACTGCAGCAGGTGGGTCAGCTATTGCCGCTCTTAGTCTTTGGCAGGTACGTTCAATTTCTGGATCAAGGGGATAGTCTGGAGCTGTTGGATTTGCCTTGGTCATACACCAATGCAAAACCAAATCTTGTTAACCCTTTTGAAACGAAAAAAAAGTAAAAATAAAAGTGCAAGAAAATGAAAACAAAGTCGCTATTGTCAATCCTCGACAACAGCGCCAAAAACTTGTTGCGTGATTTGAGTGCTTCGCAATTTGTGCAAGTATACACGTCACAATTTATAGTATAGAAAGATATCGTCTCCACAGGGATTGGTGCTACTTCCAGAATCTATCGTCTGGCGCTGAAAAGTAAAAAAACAAGTAATAGTTTTGGGTTGAATAATCGACTAAACTAAAATAAACGAGTAAATTAAATAGATAAGTTGATAGAATAAGAGAATAGGTCAGATTATATTGTGTCGTAGTGTGGAATTCGAATGGACTAGTCTTGGTTTTGCATTCAAGAGGAGGCTTAATTGCCTTGGTAATGGGTAGAATGATTGCCTCAGAAATGGGCAATACGATTGCCTGGGCAATGCACAAGATGATTGCCTGAGCAATTGGTAAGGCGGTTGCCTGGGCAATGAAAACAACTATTGCCTAGGAAATTTGGCGACAACCTTCAAGGTTCGGCTAGACATTCTTCAATGGTTCCTTCTTATCCCTGAGTCGAAACTCTATCAATGTGCAAGCCTTTGTAATACCTCCCAGCGTGAACCAAGGGTGAACATCAATCGATCTAACGCCTCTCTTAGCCGTTGAAATTTGTACTTATTCCTAAGCCGAATTAGTCTTCACCGATTTGGGTGAAAATCATTCTTATTCGTTTCTTGAATCTAACTCTCCCGATATTAGATAAATGGATACAATCACAATTTCCTCTCCCGATTCAATTGCATGTAAAGAAAAACACCAAGAATAAGCAAGCCTTGAACTTAAATTGCATAAAAAAAACCTTAACAGAATCCAAACATTTTCTCACAACTACTAAACATAATAACCCTAGCCTAAGATAGTTTAGTTCAGAATTGGGATTGGAAACAACATAATATTAATTTCCAACAAGAACATCAACCGAACAAGAAAGAAATGTAGAAGAACTTGGGCAGCCTTGGTCTTCAATCATTCTCTCTCCTCTCGTCTCCCTCTCATCCTCTAATTGATGGCTTGGGGTCTTTATTTATAGGAGATAGATATAGGTCAAAATCATCCTTGAGGAAGAAGTTAAGTTGGAATTAAATACAATAAAAGAAATAAATCTCTTTTATTTTATTTTTTTATTCCTCTTAAAACTCCTTCTATTGTCATGGAATTTAATCTCCTTTTAACTTCTCTATGCAATTCTAAGCTCTGATCTTCATGTAAATTATCTCTAAAAATTTAGCTCTTTACGCTCTTCAAGTCGCCTACCACTTTGATCTTTTTCTCCCTTGTCAAAAATTGCATGTGCATTGCCTCGACAATGGCTCGACATAGTTCGACGTGGAAATGACCTGGTAGTGGTCTCTCGGTCATCTTTTCTCGGCCAGGTGTGCTCAGCATCACACAACACGGCTCGGTTTTGCTCGGTCAGGATCATTCGGCAGGGTTCGACAATAAATTGTCGTGGCAATGAATGTTTTACCCTGCATATATACAAAACACATACCTAGCAGTACCTTTTCCACCAAATAAGCAATTAAAGATAATCAAGCATGGCAAGGAAGAAAGTAATGAAAATATACATGAATGACTAATAATGCAACCTAAATGAGCCTAAGTCTAACAATAATTGAGATGAAAAAGGGTAGAAAACTAGTACTTTTACACACTTAACAGAGGGACATGTCGTGGTAGCACCATCTGGGATTTGACAAGTCAGCAAATAACTCTGCATACGTCATTGAAATAGAAGGGAAATAAGGCTTCGAATTCCCTTGATACATGCATTCCTCTTTTGGAGAATTCAATGTGGCTGGAGCAGTAGTGAGAATGTTGGGCTTGTTGAAAACTACTCCCTTCGAATAATTGGGGTTGTAGACATTGGTGGCATTGACTTCACTCTCCCTTTTCTTGTAGGGTTTCTTCGTCTACCCTCCATCAAGCTTTCTACTTTTGACCGCTGCCAAGATTAACTCTTCATTCATTAACATGTGTGCAAAACTTTTTGTTGCATGGTTTATCATGTGATCATAGAAAGAGCTCTTCAATGTTTCTACAAACATTGGAGTAATCTCATTCTCTAGCAATGGTGGCCGAACTTGAGCAGCTACATCCCTCCACCTTTGCGCGTACTGGCAAAAGCTCTCATGATGGTTCTGTTCCATCCCTTGCAGGACTAATCGGGTTGGAACCATATCATATACATGTTTGTATTGTTCACTAAACGCTCTGGATAAATCTTTCCATGACCTAATGTTGACTCGGCTTAACTACGTGTACCAGCGTGCAACTGACCTTACCAGACTGTCATGGAAGCAGTGGATGAGTAACTTCTCGTTGTCCAGGTACATTGACATCTTCCTACAGTACATGGTTAGATGTGCAGAAGGGCATGTGGTGCCATTGTATTTTTCAAAGTCTGGAACTTTAAATTTTGGTGGCATAACCAGGTCTGTCACAAAGCTCTGGTCTTTGGCATCCATTCCGCCGTGAATACTTCCTTATTGGAAGGATTTGTTCATTCCTTCGAGCTTCTCATATCTATCTTCCTACTTCTTCTCAACTTTGGCTTTGTCAGCAATTTCATCGAGGTCAGGTACCTCGTAATTGTTGACCCCTCCATTTGGGATGCGAATAGAGGATTCAGCAAAGTGGACAGGAGTTTCGACTTTGGAGGCAGCCTCCTTCCCAAAAGTCATTCTAGGAAACCGCGATAGTGTGCCAGTATCTCCTCATACTTTAACTGCATCTGGATCCTTGAACCCCAGCATGGCTGCAATCTAACTCACCATCTTTCGATGAGCTAACTCTATTTCCTGCATTAGATCAGTTTCAATCTTCTCCAGCCTGTCTTGGGTGCTTTTCTGGTTGGTTTCCAGAGTTGTCAATTTGTTTTCCATATCCATTACTCTAAATTGGGCACGAGTACCGTACTTGTGAGTTGTTTTGGCTATTTTAAAGGGTTATTTCTGTCATTTATTGTTTAAGTTAGTTCTTTATTATGTTATGAATGTATGCAACAAAGAAAAACAAAGAAAACAAACAAACATGATGCAAATGAATACAAACAAACAGTCATTAGTTTCATAAAATACTTGTTCAAGAAACAATTTTATTTGAATACCAAAGGTCCTTTATTACAAGAAGTTTTAATTCTACGTATACATCACAGCCCGAGTACCCAACTCATTGATTTCCTCTATTAACTACATCAGCCTTGGTCCTACTCCTATAGGCCTAATATAACGACAGAGAGCCATGGCTTCAGTTGCTAACATCACTACATGCCTTGCTACATCTTGGATCTGTCTCATCATGGTCCTATCGAACTCATCTCATTCTTGGAACCTTCTGGCATTGTCTTTATGACGAGTGAACCAGTAATCGTTTCCTCCTTCAGCAACATCTTCAAGGACTAAGATCTTCGTTCTGTATTATTGGATGATGTTGTCCATTTCCTCCACTCGTTCTTTTAAGAAATCATTTTCGTTTAGACTAGCCTAAAGTTCCTCATAAGTTTGATTACTCTGAATCTTATGAAGCGTCTAGTTCAGATCCTCTATCTTGGCTTGCAACTTAGCAACAAAAGTCTGGCTTTGTTTCAACTTCTCACAGGTCTCATCATAGGCTGACTACAACTCTAACAAACGGATCTTGTTGTCATAGGCCTTCCTTTCCCAAGCAGCTACATTTTCCTTTTCTTTTTCAAAGGTTCGTTTGCCCCTCTCATTTTCTGCCACTTGTTTTCCTCTCTTCTTCTTTTCTGCGAGGGCCCGCCTGTACTTCTCAATTTCTTTCTTGCCACGCTCCTTCTCTTTGGCCACAGCTTGTTCAATCTCTTATTTCCACTGTTTTGGGCTCTTTCTTAAATCAACATTTCGTACGGTGGCTTGAAACTTGAGGAAGTCAACCCTTTGAGTCTCATACTTTTCTTCCAAGTTCATGTACATCTTTGTTACTCGGTTGGTTTCCCCTTTGTACTTCTCCACGTCAAGGCTTGCTTCAAACTTGTCTCGCTGGTTCTGTTTTTGCAGAGCTTCAATCTCCAACTTGGCCCGTCTCAGTTCTTCTCTCAAAATATCAGCGTCGGAGGGAACCACCTTCAAGTGTTCTTCTAAAGATTTGGCCTGCCCAGGAGTAGGTAGCATGATATTTTCATTCATTCTTGTATGCCTCCAAATGTCATAGTCAGGGGTGAACATGTAGTGTTTGTCAGACTCTAGCTTCATATAGTAGCAGTTGTCCCGTGAATCGCTAATGGTTTGTATCTTTCCTTTGAACTCGCCTTGAAACTCGAACTCTGATGTACCAAGACCAGTGGTGAAAGGAACGAACTGTCGTGATCCATACTAGCGCAACACTAACAAAAGAGCACAACCAATTCCACCCCATAAACCCAACAACAATAAGAAGTTGTAATCTCCACATCTGTACATGACTTTGGCATGACCCATCCACGGGACCCTTTATTTGATGTCCTCGTCATGGCGATCTCTGAGTATATCAACCCACTTGCTTTTCTTAACAATTGGCCAGTCTTGGGCTAAAAATTCTTTAAGCGAGGAGAAATTATGGGAGAACACATTGGATAGAGTTAAGGTCGGACACTTCCAGAAGTGGTTGAGGGCCCAAACTTGGAGTAGAGGAGCATATCCACCAAAGTGTACACCCTCCACCTTTCTACATGCATTCAGTGAGATGAAGGTTTCAGCTAACACTACAGGTACTGGGTTGACTTCTCTCTTCAATTGCTTGAAGAAATCAAGTAAGGTAACGTCAATGTTTCCTAGAACTTTGGGAAAGACGACCAAACCATAAATTGTAATAGCCAAAAGATCCACTCAATTTTCTATGTCAGGATGAACAAATACTATATTTCTGATGCTTGACCAAGGGAACGAAAAGCTACCTCCACTCTTTCTTATCAAACCCTTGACCCATCCATCACTCATGACGGCGAAAGTTGTAAGCCTCATATGTGGATTCTTGTTTTTAGGTGGCTTAGCATAAACCCAGTTTTCCTTCGCCTTTCACAGATTAAAAAGGTCCAAATATTCCTCGAATGTGGGCATCATATCTTCTCCGTTGAAAGTGAAGCAGTAGTACCCAGGGTTCCAAAACTACACCAAGGCCTTCAAAAACTCTTCATCTACCTTGACATACAGTAGGTAACCTATGTCGTCGTACGTCTCATAGAATAATTTATTGGTCTTGAAATCGAAGCGCTCCCAAATTTCCTTTAGCTCTTGCACATTATTCTGCTTGACACTAATGTGGGCATACTCAAAAGTTTTTGTTTCAAGATCAACGGCCATACTATCCCCATATATTCGTTGGTTTACCTCATACCAATGACGTACCCTCGCATTTTCATCTTCTTTCTTAAGGATCCTTCCATCCATGATAACAATTTTTTTTCTATTTGAGCAAGTATTCTGAAAAACCTAACCCCTTCTTGATATGGAATGATGGTGCAAGATTAACATGCAAAACAACAAGTCAAAAAAAGAAAGGATTAGAAATAAGAAGACAAAGAGGGTCCAAAATAATTTCATTGCATAAGTAATTTTGGGCAGCACATTCCAGCACTCTAGGACATGTCTCCATGGATTATCTTTACGAAATGATTTTGACCGGACTCAACATCCCAGGCTTTCTGCATGGCTCTATTGGGGTAGGCTCTAGATTCTCAAACTTGGTTTGGTTCTAAAAGGGTACCCGAGTTGTCCTTGTTGTCCCTACTAAGGGTAGCAAGGCCCTCGATTCTCACCCATTATAGGCTTCAAACAAATTGAGTTCAACTCAGGAGGACTCACCACCTATGTCTTCTCGTAGGATCAATATCCCTACGAAGACAAAGGGCATGAGTCCTGAAGGTACTTGCTAGGCTCATTTGGAGAATCAGTATTCCGACATGAGCAAAGCATTTTCCCCCCACTTAAACGAACGGGACAAGCTCGGGTACAGAGCTTTTTGAAGAATTTTAGAATGCGTAAAATAGAATTATATTCATTAAACGGACGAATAAATTGAATGATTTTTATGAACTTGTAAATTCCATTTAAAAAACGCTTCAAACCAATTTCTGGCCTGACCCTCTTTGTTTTTTTTAAAAACTTACCCAGTGGAGTCTCCAAGTTGTCGCAACCCTTTTTCAAGTGGCTCGACTTTAGAAAACTAAAATACGGAGTCGTCACCAATCCTTTTGAAAAGTGTGATTGGATCACTTTAAAATGAGGTTATTTTAATAATTTTTTTTTTATTTATTAAAATAACATTTTCGGTCTGTGAAAACCAAAAAACAAGTTCGGGAGTTGGTTACGCGTGGGGAAGGGTTAGCACCCCCACAACGCCCAAACAATTGGTACCTTATTGATTTTAAAAAGAATCTTCAAAATTTGAATTTGCAAGTTCACAAAGGTTCAATTTACTTGTCTGTTTAATGAATATAAATCTATTTTAACGGTCCTACCGCCCGGAAAATGAACTTCAATCTGTGAAACAAATATTTTAACTTTGATAAAACTAAAAACCTAAGGACTAATTCGAAAATGTCAAAACGAATTTTAAGTCCTCAAAACATCCCTATATAATTTCAAGATTATGCCAAAGTTAAAAACAAAGTTTTTCAAATATTTTTCTAAGTGTTTAAAGTTAAAATAGTGATTTTCAAGCTCCTATTTCGAAACGGCCTAAGGCGTTTCGAAACGTTTTCATCACTGTCAACCCCTGTTCCGAAACGTGTATAGAAACACTTGAACCCGTTTCGAAACGGTCTCATACGTTTCAAAACAGTTCTTCAATTTTAATTTGAAAAACATAACGATTGTTAAATTAATTGACCTATTTTACAAAGATAAATAGGGTGTTTCGAAACGGGCTAAGACTGTTTCGAAACAACCCTTGACAGTAGCAAAACCGTTTCGAAACGAGGCCAAGCGTTTCGAAACAGTTCTTCATTTTAAATTGAAAATACGACCGTTGAAATTGTTTTTAACTGATTTTCTGAAAACCGTTAGGGTGTTTCGAAACGGGCTGAGACTGTTTCGAAACGACCCTTGACAGTGGCAAAAGTGTTTCGAAATGGCCCTAAGGCGTTTCGAAACGGGCTCTTAAATGCACCCCAACGGCTCTTTCTATTTTAGTCCGTTCCGAAACAGGTACCCCGCGTTTCGAAATGGGTTGTTGCATACTGCATTTATGGAGGTGAGATAACATCCCCACAGCTCTATTGATGAGTGCAACAACCACAACAGCTAGAAATCAATGAGAAGGTATAAAAGGGACCTCTAAAAGCTCCAGCAACAACTATTGATCCTAAAGCAAACATCCAAACATCAAATCCAAGCAATTGTGCAAAAATCCCATTTTGTCTAGAAACCCCAATTGTAATTTTCATTCATATCTTGTTCAATTGGGTTGAGTGCTTGTAATTGGGCTATCATTTGTATTGAGAGATACCTTATTAGCCTACAAATTTCTTTGTTCACTTGTGTGAGGATTGAGTTGAATTTTGGGTAGAAAATTCAACCAAAATTGTAAAGGGTTGCCTCCTTGTCCTAGAAAAGGGGAAGAGCAATTAGTGGAATTGTTGCAAATCCTTAGTGAAGCTAAGGTAGTGGATGTAGAGTTCATTTGGAACTTGAACCACTCTAAATCCATTGCAAATCACTATTTTCACCCTTTTGGTTGCAAGTGTTTTGTTTTAAATAATGGAAAAGACAACTTAGGTAAATTTGATGCAAAAAGTGATGAAGCTATTTTTATAGGTTACTCTTTAACCTCTAAAGCCTATCGAGTATTTAACAAAAGAACTTTAGTAGTAGAAGAATCTATTCATGTTGTATTCGATGAAAACCTCCTTCCTAGGAAGGATTCTTGTGATGATGATGATGTAGGAATCATAAATGCCTTTGATGGAGGTCAAACTTCAAAGGAGGATGAGATTCCAACTAAAGAAAAGGACACACAAGATCCACCTCTTGAAGCCTTGAAGGACTTGGCTATTGAGGAAAAGGAAGTGAGCTACCCAAGGGAGTTGAACTATGTCAAAGATGGTGAAATCTTGGGTGATCCATCCTAGGGGGTAACCACTCGTTCTTCTCTTAAATTAATGAACCATGTTGCATTTATCTCATGCATAGAGCCTAAAAATATTAAAGAAGCATTGAAAGATGACTTTTGGATTATTGCTATGCAAGAAGAGTTAAATCAATTTGAGAGAAGTAATGTTTGGACATTAGTTGATAGGCTTAGTAATCAATCTACAATAAGAACTAAATGGGTCTTTAGGAACAAGCTAGATGAGAGTGGTAACATTGTAAGAAATAAAGCTAGACTTGTAGCACAAGGTTACACTCAAGAAGAGGGAATAGATTTTGATGAAACCTATGCACCCGTAGCTAGAATGGAAGCCATTAGGATGTTGCTTGCATATGCATGTTATCATAATTTCAAGCTTTTTCAAATGGATGTTAAAAGCGCATTTTTAAATGGTTTTATAAATGAAGAAGTGTTACCGGGTTTTGAAGATTCAAAATTTCCAAATCATGTTTTCAAACTTACCAAAGCTCTTTATGGTTTAAAACAAGCTCCTAGAGCTTGGTATGAAAGACTTTCAAATTTTTTGATTGAAAAAGGATTTGAAAAAGGTAAGGTGGACACTACACTTTTTATAAAAATGTATAAAAATGACATCTTAGTAGTTCAAATTTATGTTGATGATATTATTTTTGGTTCTACTAATGAATGTCATTGTCAAGAGTTTGCTAAGTTAATGCAAGGTGAATTTGAGATGAGCATGATGGGGGAGCTCTCATTCTTTTTGGGACTCCAAATCAAGCAAAAGAAGGATGGCACCTTCATCAACCAAGCAAAATACATAAAGGATATGCTCAAGAAGTTTGGCTTGGAGAATGCAAAGCCTCAAGCCACTCCTATGAGCTCATCTACAAAGCTTGACAAAGATGAAGGAGGTAAGTGTGTTGACTCTAAGCTTTATCGTTCTATGATTGGATCTTTGCTTTACCTTACCGCAAGTAGACCGGATATCTTGTTTAGTGTTTGCTTGTGTGCTAGGTTTCAAGCTAGTCCTAGAGAGTCTCACCTTATAGCCGTTAAGAGAATCTTTAGATACCTTAGAGATACTCCTTGTTTAGGTCTTTGGTATCCTAGAGACTCTACCTTCAACCTTCATGCTTACTCGGATGCGGATTATGGGGGTTGTAAAATCGATAGGAAAAGTACTTCGGGAACTTGTCAATTCTTAGGTAGTATGCTCATATCTTGGTTCTCTAAGAAACAAAATAGTGTAGCCTTATCTACCACCGAAGCCGAGTACATATCCTTAGGGAGTTGTTGTGCTCAAGTCCTTTGGATGAAGCAACAACTCTTAGATTATGGAATTAAAGTTGAAACTATACCCCTAAAATGTGACAACACTAGTGCAATATGTTTAACAAAAAATCCATTCCAACACTCTAGAACCAAACACATAGAAATAAGGCATCATTTCATTAGAGATCATGTCCTTAAGGAAGATGTGGTTATAGAGTATGTAGACACCTTGAATCAATTAGCGGACATATTTACAAAACCCTTAGACAAAGAGCGTTTTTGGTCCCTTAGGAGAGAGTTAGGTCTAGCTAGCCTATCTTGACCTTTTTGGACCTCTTTTGTGCTTAAATATGCTTGATCTTGTGAAATGTCATGTTTGTATGCTTAGACTCCTAATTTCATCCATGCTTATAGCTAGGGGGAGTATGTTTATGTTTGAATATGTTTTGTCTGCTCATTCATGACATTTATGCATGTTAGGCCTAAGAAAAATTCATTTTTTTGCACTTTTAGAGCCTCATCTGCATTTCCAGGCCCAAGTGTATCGAAACGGGTGACCCTGTTTCGATACGGATACCTTAAATCCAGTTCTGAGAGAAGGGCGTTTCGAAACGCCTCCAATGCATTTCGAAACGTTTTGGCTACTGCCAAGGGGTGTATCGAAACGTGTTTCGATACGGGTCAACAGGGCTTCGATACGGTCAACACCGTATCGAAACGGTCAACCGATGGTCTCAAAACGGTCAAACCCTAGTCGTCTCGTTTCGTAACGGTCCTGACCGTTCCGAAACGACATCGCGGATTGCTTTATTTAGGGCTTTTAATGTTAAAATTCTACTTTTTATCAAACTCTTAAAAAACCTTAAAACCCTAAACCGCCTCCCTCTCTATAAATACCCTCTCAAACTCTTTGTTTTTCACAAAATTGTGAGGGGTTTTACTCCTAAACTCAAGTCTAAGCAAGTTTCATCAACATCGTGCAAGGATTTTCATCGAATCATCCAAAATCCCTAACTAAGGTATTTTTTCATTTTTTTTATTTTATTTTTCTTTTAATTTATGTTCGAATCTTAGGATAGAAAATTTTAGTTTTGTATAAATTATATGTTTTCATTTGTGGGTTTTCCATATCTTGTAAAAAAATTTCAAAATCTCAAAATTTTTTATTCGAATATAAAATTTTTCAGTCGTATTTTTCTTTACTGTTTTTTTTATTTTTTTGTTTTTTTTGTTTATTTTAATTTTGTTTCAAAAACCTAAGTGGGATTTATTATTGGATTGATTTTAAATATCAATGCATACACTTAATTTTAAAATACACTTGCTTAATGTTTTTAGATGGCGGAACAAGCTAACAAAAAGCGTAAGGTCGTTCAAACCGGTGATTCGAGCATTCGTCCGAATCTTGCTCTCCTTTTTCAGAAATCCCTTAAAACTAATGAGATGCGAGCTCGCTTCACTTATGTCAAGGATTTCGAAGTTCGTAGAGAACGTGTCATTGATCTTGATTTCCTCAATTCCGAGCGGTTCCTATTTCGTAATCTCGATCGTTTGAGTGAGTGGAATCTTCTCTTTTTGTTGAGCATTCCGGATATTCGCTACAAACATATGGTACTCATTTTTTACTCTAATGCTCGTTTTATTTATGATGAGACCAAGACCGAGATTATAGGAATTGAATCTTTAATATTGGGTAAAAAGTTTGTTGTTAATATTACTCTCTTGGAGTCAACTTTCAAACTTAAAGATGAAGGTCTTGAGGATGAACGTCACTTTGGCACTTTCACCGGTCCGACACTTACTTTGGATGTGCATGATCGCTTTCTTCACTTGATGGTTTCGTGGTTCCTTCGACCTTCCGGAGGTAAATACTCTCACATCCGTCAAGTTGATCGTTTTTGGCTTGAATGTTTCTGTAGAGGTGAGCGCCCTAATGTGCCTAAGATTATTTTTGCCGAGATGGTCAATAATGTTAAGCTTATTGACACAAATGAGTTGAAGTCTTTTACCTATGGCACAATCTTGAGCTACATCTTTAATGACCTTGGTATCGATTGTGCCTACGACTCTTCGGAACCTCGTAAGTCCAAGATTGGTGAGTCCTCTCTACGCAAATCCGGGTTTCGATACTTGAATGATGTTTGGGAAAGAGTTGATAGAGAAGCTCCTCCTCCTCCTCCCGTTGCTCCTCCACCGCAAGTTCAAGTTGGAAACAATGAAGCCCTCACGGCTCTCATTACCGAGCAGTTCAATGCTTTGGATACTTGCATTGCTTCGGGTTTTGATGCCATGGACAATCGTTTGAAAAATGTCGAGGATCGCCTTCATACTCTTGAGACTTCCCATTCAAACTTGGATTTGTCCTTCTCTACTCTCTATGGGCAATGGACGAAGTTTCACCGTTCTCAAGTCAAGAGCGACGATGAGACGTCCGATGATGACGACGAGGCTTAGGACTATCATATCATATCATATCATATTATTTATGCTTTTTAGGTTTCAGATTGCATCTTTATGTTTTATTTTGTTTTAAGAACATATGCCTTTGATCTTTTATTTGGGATTTTATGTTGAACTTAATGTCGGTTTATGTTTTGGATATTTTGATATTATGAATTAATATTATTGTTGCTTATTAATGCTTATTGGTACTAATCCTTTGTCTTCTCTATGAGCTTTCATTATTCTTTTTGATCTAACAAAAAGGGGAAGAAGAAAATTTAAGATCCACAAACTAAAATTCGTTTTAAATGTTTAAAAGGTTTTTTAAGTTTTACAATTTGAATTTCAAGTCAAACAATTTCTTTTAAACTTTAAAAACCTATCTTAAATTAAGGGGGAGTTAGAATATTTTCAAAACTTTCAAAATTCTTAAAATTCTAACTTTGGTTTTGTTATATCAAAAAGGGGGAGATTGTGAAACAAATATTTTAATTTTGATATAACTAAAAACCTAAGGACTAATTCGAAAAATGTCAAAACGAATTTTAAGTCCTCAAAACATCCCTATATAATTTCAAGATTATGCCAAAGTTAAAAACAAAGTTTTTCAAATATTTTTCTAAGTGTTTAAAGTTAAAACAATGATTTTCAAGCTCCTGTTTCGAAACGGCATAAGGCGTTTTGAAACGTTTTCATCACTGTCAACCCCAGTTCTGAAACGTGTATCGAAACACTTGAACCCGTTTCGAAACGGTCTCATACGTTTCGAAACAACCCTTGACAGTAGCAAAACTGTTTCGAAACGAGGCCAAGCGTTTCGAAACAGTTCTTCAGTTTAAATTGAAAATACGACCGTTGAAATTGTTTTTAACTGATTTTCTGAAAACCGTTAGGGTGTTTCGAAACGGGCTGAGACTGTTTCGAAACGACCCTTGACAGTGGAAAAAGTGTTTCGAAACGACCCTAAGGCGTTTCGAAATGGGCTCTTAAATGCACCCCAACGGCTCTTTCTATTTTAGTCCGTTCCGAAACAGGTACCCCGCGTTTTGAAACGGGTTGTTGCAGACTGCATTTATGGAGGTGAGATAACATCCCAACGGCTCTATTGATGAGTGCAACAACCACAACGGCTAGAAATCAATGAGAAGGTATAAAAGGGACCTCTAAAAGCTCCAGCAACAACTATTGATCCTAAAGCAAACATCCAAACATCAAATCCAAGCAATTGTGCAAAAATCCCATTTTGTCTAGAAACCCCAATTGTAATTTTCATTCATATCTTGTTCAATTGGGTTGAGTGCTTGTAATTGGGCTATCATTTGTATTGAGAGATACCTTATTAGCCAACAAATTTCTTTGTTCACTTGTGTGAGGATTGGGTTGAATTTTGGGTAGAAAATTCAACCGAAATTGTAAAGGGTTGCCTCCTTATCCTAGAAAAGGGGAAGAGCAATTAGTGGAATTGTTGCAAATCCTTAGTGAAGCTAAGGTAGTGGATGTAGAGTTCATTTGGAACTTGAACCACTCTAAATCCCTTGTCTATTATTTTTAATTTGCAATTTCCACCACAAAACCTTTAAATTTCCAATTCACCCCCCCTCTTGGTTTATATCGATCTTGCGATCCACTCAACACAATCACTGCCAACACTCCTAGTGCTAACCCGTCATTTCCGTTTGGTAAGACACCGCATTAACTAGTTTCCATTTTTCAACAAACAACAGAGATGATTAAGTGTGTTAAAGTTTTTTTTAAGAATTTAGTGTTCAAACCCTAAGAAATATCTAAGTTCAATTTATTTGTTAAGGTTATAATACTTAAAGTGTATTTTATTTCAATAGGTGAAGAACATTTTTATCAAACAAGTCTCTAGTCTAAATTTAAATACCCTAATCCTAAAGTTTCAAACATACAAACATACATATATTTTCATAAAAAACAATGAAGTAAATAAATTGCTAAAATTAAATAACTAGAGAAATCATTTTAAAATAAAGAAATGGATAATTTTTTACCAGATTTTAGAATAAAACTTTCGGTTAGGGGTTAAATTAAAAGTAAAATAAAATGTGAATGCTAAATATAAAGCAATTAAAAATCTAGTGCTTATTTTTAAAAGAAAATGAGTAAATTAAAAGGATTTAAAACTCAAGAGCCGTAGTATGAGATCCAATAAAATAGGGTGCGGGTTAAGAGTCGGGTATGGCTCGGGTCTCGGGTTACTATATAAAATAAAAGGGTAATCTTCACCAGTGGTCCCTTTCGTATAAGGTGTGTTCTATTTTGGTCACCAAAATTCAAAAAAGATTATTCTGGTCACATACGTTTAGAATCGTTTCTATTTTGGTCCCTTGGCCGTTAGTCTCCGTTACTTAAAAAAATTAGTTTCTAATTTAACCCCAAAACTTTCAAAATTTTATTTTTCACCATCTTCCCCAAAAATTATAAAATTAAAACCTTGAAAATTAATTCAAAAATGAAGAGAATCGATTTCTTTTGTGCGTCTCAAGCTTCAACAGCCATCTGCTCTAGCCTGGACCACCGTTCCATGGTCCGTCGTGACCATCGCCCTATCGAACCCCAACATTCTAAGCCTTAATCGCCGTGACCATCGTTCCAGGTCACATATTTTCATCTTATGACTGGTTATGAAAAACAGGGGAAGATTCAACAAGTTCTCAAATTATACTACAAAATGGAGTATAAGTCACTCTCTCTTGGATTACCGGTTTTTACAGTGTTGATTAGAGGTCTTTGCAAATGCGGAAGACTAGAGGAAGCTGAGAAGTATTTAAGAATAATGAAAGACCGTTCCATAGGATTGAGTGAAGACATATATGAAGCTTTAATCGCCGGTCACCTCAAAAACGGCGACAAAAAAAAGGCGGGTCTCCTTCAGAATGAGATGGTTGCAAGAGGAATGAAGCCAATGCAAATGAAGTAGTTTAGCATTTTTAGCACAAGCAAAATTCATTTCTCTCTTTGTTTGATGTATAATTGCAGGAAACCAATGCTGCGTCGGATGTTGATATGCATATAATATGATAAGTTAAAATTTTTGAAGTTTTTGAAGTTTTTGGAGGTCAACTACTTTTGAATATGTGTTGGACATGAATACTTGAAGCAAATGGGTTTGAATCATTGTTGTCTGCTTTGCATATTAGTCAATATAGGAAATTTTGATGAACAAGGTGCATAAGGCTTAGAATGTTGGGGTCGATGGTCACGGTGGACCATGGAATGATGGTCCAGGCTAGAGCAGATGGCTGTTGAAGCTTGAGACGCACAGAAGAAATCGATTCTCTTCATTTTTGAATTAATTTTCGGGGTTTTAATTTTATAATTTTTGGGGAAGATGGTGAAAAATGAAATTTTGAAAGATTGAGGGTTAAATTAGAAACTATTTTTTTAAGTAACGGAGACTAACGGCCAAGGGACCAAAATAGAAACGATTCTAAACGTAAGTGACCAGAATAATCTTTTTTGAATTTTGGTGACCAAAATAGAACACACCCTATACGAAAGGGACCACTGGTGAAGATTACCCAAAATAAAAAGAAAACAAAAAAAGGTCATGTTTCATTTGTTTCAGTTGAACTAAAAAAGAAAGCTAAAATGCTCTCTACTTCCTTCTCCGCCTGCCTCAATCACGATGGTCGTGCCGAACCAGGTTACAACGGTTGTCGATTTCCGTAATGCCAAACTAGATTCCGATTATCAAAATTTCATTGGAAACTAACATGCATGGCTGGGTTTCTCAAAACAAAGGTAAAAAAACGTAATTCCTTTCTTTTATTGAAATTCGAAACAAAAATAATAGAAGAGAATGTTACCAGAAAGCTTGCTTCTCTTATTGCTTTGAAACTCTGATTACAATCCTTGCTTGTTGGCTTTACAACTTTCGAATGCTTTGTGTGTGACAGTGTATTTCGTATTTGAAATCGTTGTGTGTGGTTTTATATTTCGTATCAGAAAAATTGTTGTCGTTACATGAATTTTACAACCCTATTTATCGTACAAGAAATGCTTAAAATCTAAGCATGAATCCCTGATTTCTTCCCCTCTAAATGCTTGATCTTTGCTATGGCACCGATTTAGGAATTGTTCATTCCCGTTTTGCCTCTGTTTTGACCCTATTCTCTAGCTAGTGCTCAAATTTAGGGTTTAATTCCCATTGATTCTAATCTTTTCTTGCGTTCTTTTCTCTGGTAATCTTCAAATGACAACATCGCCATCGGCGGGAGTTATCGTAGCAACGAAAGCCGGCCTAAACTCTACCAAGGAAGACGAAATGTTCGTTGAAGACTGAAAAGACGGGCGTGTGGCCGCCACGCGCACGTGACAATCCAAGTGATTGGCTTTGGAGCAATCCGGACCATCTGATCGCTCCCTGATCTGAGGGTCTAAATGGAATGACGTATGCTTTCCTCCAACTGGATCCCATGTTTAACTCGTGTCATCTCTATATCGTTGGATCTGATCTCCATTGATCCAACGGTTCTTCTTCATCTACGCTTGTAACAAAAAGGGTTAGAGCCCTTAGGGCTTCTGTTTTGAAACTAGGCCAAACGAGCCTTTGTAATTTAGCCATAATCGGGCCAAGCAAGCCCTTATGCAAAGGACTCTATGCGTATTTTTGTAAATGTACTCTATGTGTTTTAGAACTGAAGGGACCAAACTCTTTATCTATGTAAAAAAACAATGGTTTTGAAAGAATTCTATTTGTTTCTTAAATGACCAGCTCCTATTCATTTAATCAACAATGCAAGGAACTCTAACTTAGAACCAATTAACCATATATAAAAGAAACCAAAAAGGTAAACTACTTATAATGATATATCACGCTACTAAACTGTACATAATGCATGTATGAGTCATGTTACTAAACCAAATCAATGACTAAACAAGAATAATGAGCTATGTGAAAATTCAATGACAACAAAATAAAGTATGGTAATAATTAAAAGTATATGTATTGAAATTTAATTATAAAATAAAAAGATTATTTTAGTGTAAAAATGCACCACAAACAACCTTGAAGTTGCTCTTGTTATTGAAGGATTCTCCAACCTCTTTAGCTACCAAATAACGTCAGAGGGAGCGTGAACGAATCAAAAAAGAAAAACGTAACATGAATCAAAGCTCAAATCTCTCTGTAAGTTAAGAATAGTTTGAAGAAATTAAAGCTTCTCCCTTCTACAAACGAGAGAAAGGGATGAGAAAAATGAGCTAAAGACATCAGCCACTTGTCTAATAAATCCCACACTTAGGGGTAGATCTTTTAAGGACTAGTGGAAGCCACGCCCCATCCCCCAATACTTTGAAAATTTTGATTTTTATCTCTAAATTTTTTTTAAAATTTTAATTTGCCCCCCTCAAAATTTTTAAAAATTCATATTAAGCTTTAAAATTTTGAATATTTTCAATTAAATTCCTCTCAAATTGTTTTTTTTTAAATCTCTCAAAATTATCAAAAATTTTAGTTAAACCCTCAAATTTTGAAAATTTTTGTTTAAGCCTCAAACTTTTTTAAAAATTTAAATTGGCTCCCTCAAACTTTTACTTCAAGTTCCTCCACTGCCCTCACTAAATCAACTATGGGACTATATGGTGAGTAGCTTTTTTTAAGGAAATGGGAAAATTGCACCAATGCTCCCCAAATCCTCAAAATTCTCCTTTTAATCCAAACTTGCCCCGTCATCCATGGAAAGAACGAGGATCAAATATTAGGATGGGTTAATTGCCTAAGTTAAAAAGGATAGGAATTTGTTAAACATTTCATACAATAAAATGGAGGAATAAAGATCTAATTTAACTTAAGTTTAAACTAACATGAACTTAAAGTGACCTTAGAACAAAAATTTTGGAGGAGCGAAAGCCTCTCCCACTCTCTATGTGCCTTCATCCCTGTCATCATCATTAAGAGAGTTCACTATTTGATTCAATTGAATTCGGATCAAAACCTAAATTTTGATTTAGAATTTTGCGGTGTTACACTAAGAAAGCTCCACATGTCAATTTTTTAAACGAAGATTTTAAAAAAATAGAAAATAATAAAATTCACAACAAAAAATTATTTTTATATAAACTTATAAAATATAAAAAACATCAATGTAAAATTTTAAATATATATTATTTTTAAAAATATTAAAGATTTTGAGATTTTTTTTGAAATATTTTAGAATTTTTAATTTGTTATGAATATTTATCTATGTGGATGTCTATCATGATAAGAACTTTATCAATGAGATTTGACTTACTTTATCATTAGGAATATTATCTCCATTAATTAGAGTTTAATGCATTATGTACTTCTTATGCCTATAAATAAATGATTTACTGAAGGCATTGTATACAAGTATATAATTGAGAATAATACGAATCTCCTTCTTTCCCTCATCTTCTTATTCTTTTATTCTTGTTCTTCGTTATTTTATTCACAACACGTTATCAGCAAGAGTTTGCTCGAAAGATTTTGGTGCTCTTCGTTCGAATCCCAAAGAAGTAACTGAAAAAGTCTGATCCTACTTTGAACTGAAGATAAGTTTTTTTTTTCTCTTTATTTTTTTAATTACTAACTGCCAACATCTTATATTTTAATTTGGTCTTTAATTTTTGGTGATATATTTTGAAGGTTTAAGTGAGCTATGAATTTTGAAGCCGCTCATAAACACTAATTGAGATGTTGGGCTACACAAAATCTGATGCTCATGGTTCAAGCTAATGAACGACTTACCATTGGTTTGCTTTCTTTGACCTGCTTTTATTTTTTTAACTTGAAAAAGAAAAAACTCAGTTTTAGACAAAAAAATATAATTAAAGTTATGGTGTGATTAGTTAAAATAAACATATATATTATTTATGAAGAAAAATTGTTTTCTATCAATAAAGTCGTGAAACCTATATTTTTAATATAAAAAAATATCTATCTTAAGGGTAAACTGTGGCCTTAGTTCTTCATAGTTTAGATCATTTTATTTTGATTCTGATTGTTTTCTTTTCTACACCCTTGGGCATTATGCTAACTTATGATAAACAAAAGAAATATATAAACACATTAGCAGTGCTATTATTCCCTAGTGGAGTCGCCAAGCTGTAGACACTATTTTTCGTCCGGGTCGGAATAAATTGGGCCTTCAAAAGCCCATCAAACACTTGGAGTCGCCATCGGTCGTTTTGGGTTGGGTACGACCGAAAACCTGTAAAATTGGTCTGCGTCAACACCGAGATCGTCGTCAGGTTCGGGAGTCGGTTACGAGTGAGGAAGGTTATAGCACCCCCACTACGCCCAAAATTGGTACCTAAGTGTTTTGGTTGTCTAAAAAAGGAAACTCAAAAAGAGGGATTAATAGCACTGCTAAAAAAAGCTACTAAAATAATGTAATATACTCGAAAATGCAAATACATAAACTAAATCAAACAAACAAAATTAATCAAATCATAAAAAAGACAAATTCAAACTTAATCAAATAAAACCTATTAAATTATTAATCAAACCCAAATCAGACACCTAATTAAACTAGAACAATTTTAATTAGAGACCAAATCACAAATTAATTAATTTCTTAAAGCCAATCAATTACCAAATCCTAATACAAGGACCAAATCAAATTAAAGAACAAATCAAAAGACTTAATTATTAATCAATTTTATGGAAAGGATCTAAATAAAAAAAACTAAACCTAAAGGCCAAAATCTAATTAAAATAAACTAAAAACATGACTAAAATGAAACAAAATAAAACATAAAGGATAAAAAAACAAAACTCCTAAAAGCAGAAGGATCCAAAGTGCGAATTTACCCCAATCCAAAAACCATGGGCGGGCTGAGTTACCGTGAATCAATTCCCTAATCTTCTGCACCAGTTCTTGATGTCCATTAATTGGATATTAAATCCCCTTTTTAATCCAGGGAGATTTGGTGCCATAATTAAGGGATTTTAAATTCCTTTTTATCCCTATTTCCCTATTATTTGTGTTTATCGAAAATAAGCTTTATTTCTTTCAACCCACACACACTGCTGGCTATCACTTCGGCCACCACCTCGGTCACCGTCGTCGGCCGCCGTCGATGGCGGCCGTTCAACTTCAAACTACACCAGAGAACTCGTCTCAACGTGCTGAACTCAGATCTGGTGACCGTTTCGTTAGATAACGCTTAGATGCTCACGAATCAAGCAAAAACCGTTTAGGTCCTTCCTTCTTCGATCTCTGACTCTGACCGTCAGATCGTCACCCTTTTTTATATGTGGTTTCTTTTAGCCTCCTCTACATTTTGACCGTTCGGATTCGACGGCTGATGTCTGGTTCGCCGGAAAATGGTGAGAAAGCTTTTCAACCTTATCTTTTGCTTTCAAACTAGTTTCAAGACTGTTTTTTTTGTTTTATTTTGCAGGCATATCTTGTGGGTTCTTTTTTTTCATCTTTTAATTCATCTATTTATAAGTGTTTCACCAAAATAAAATCCCAGATATTGTGGGAATGTGGGTTGAGATATTCAAGGGTGGTTGGTTTATTTTGACTATGAGATTTTGAGAGATTTTCGTGAGAATGGAGATGTAGGGGAATCGAATTTGACTGAAGGATATTTTGGGTAGATGTATTGGGTTCATATATGTTTGGTCTTACTTGGATTTAATTTGATTCGGGCTAAGGGTTTGATCCGGTCAAAATTTGGTGCTTACAGCTGCCCCTCTTTGTCCATTGCTCGAAAGAGAGGAATAGGACAAAGAAAAAAAAGCAACAAATTCTGTTTAATGAATTGAACCTGCAAAGATGTCACCCTCACTCGTCTTAAGGGCGTTGTAAGATGTACCCCGCTCGTCTCAAGGGCACTTGAACTCAAGAACTCATTTCTTGATGTAAAATGCACCTCGCTCGTCTCAAGGGCGCTTTAAGATGTACCCCGCTCATCTTAAGGGCACTGGGATTCAATAACTCATTTCTTGATGTAAAATGCACCCCGCTCGTCTCAAGGGCGCTGTAAGATGTACCCCGCTCGTCTCAAGGGCACTGGGATTCAAGAACTCATTTCTTGATGTAAAATGCACCCCGCTCGTCTCAAGGGCGCTGTAAGATATACCCCGCTCGTCTCAAGGGCACTGGGATTCAAGAACTCATTTCTTGATGTAAAATGCACCCCGCTCGTCTCAAGGGTGCTGTAAGATGTACCCCGCTCGTCTCAAGGGCACTGGGATTCAAGAACTCATTTCTTGATGTAAAATGCACCCCGCTCGTCTCAAGGGCGCTGTAAGTTGTACCCCGCTCGTCTCAAGGGCAATGGGATTCAAGAACTTATTTCTTGATGTAAAATGCACACCGCTCGTCTCAAGGGCGCTGTAAGATGTACCCCGCTCGTCTCAAGGGCACTGGGACTCAAGAACTTGTTTCTCGATGTAAAATGCACCCCGCTCGTCTCAAGGGCGCTGTAAGGTGTACCCCGCTCGTATCAAGGGCACTAGGATTCAAGAACTTATTTCTTGATGTAAAATGCACCCCGCTCGTCTCAAGGGCGCTATGTCAAAAACTCTGATCCTTCAAAACCAAGGATACTGAGTTGAAAATTTGATTAACTCCTTCAAACCTGAGGATGCCAAATCTGACTCCACTTCTTCAAACCTGAGGATGCTGGGTTGAATTCTAATTTGGTTGTAAGACTCCACTCCCTCATCTTTGGGGACGATAGCTTGACAACTTCATTTACTCATATTCGAAGTAATTAGATATGATAACACTCATCTTTGAGGTAATTCTTGACACTTCATCTCGAAAGCAAATGGTGGTACTCACTCTTTGAGGCAAATCTGATCATTCATGTTTGAAGCAGGATTTGATGTAGAATCGCTTACTCGTGATTAGAGCAAGGTTCGATAAACGAAGATGCACTCATTTGTTCTTGAGTCTGGATTGGATGTTGAACCACTCATTCGTGCTTGAGACAAGGTTCTGTTTGTACCTGTTTGATAATAAATGTGCAGAGAATGCATACGAAAACATGTATATCAATGATGAAAATGCATGCTCTCATGGTTAATGATGATGCAAAGATGCTTGGGAAGTCTCACTTCTCGAACCAAGCTTGATCACATCGACTTCTTTTTTCCTTCAATTGGGCATAAATTCATCACTTCCAGAATGTGACAATTTAGTTTTGCCCCAACAAATTTGTCTTCTAAACTTTCGTCTTTTCTTTTCCTTGCCTCATTCTTGATTCTAGGCTTTTCAAATCTGAGTGAACCTTGTCAAAAGAATCTTTTTCATTCTCAAGAGAGTTTAAAATATTTTTCAAATCATAAAGAGCTTTCGAAAATATTTTACAAAAGGAAAATGTACCCCACACTCAAGGCTCACAACTGAAACATTTCATAAAAATTTAAGTTCGTTGAAGATCAAACAAATCAATTACTCTTTTAATCTTTAATAATTATAGCTCTTTAACATGTGTCAAGACTATTGGTGATTTCAAGGTACGAGTCTGTTTGGAGTACAATGTGTTTTGGGATCAGTTGTTTTGAATGAGACATGATTCTTCAAATATTCATTGATTTGTTCAGAAATGATCGAATGATCTTGGAAGCTTCGTGTGCGACTTCTGGAACTGTTCACTAACTTCAAACCCTTTCTCATGATTTTAGAGTGTGTGAAACTTTATTGAACTTCTAGGGGATCATCTCTCGCATGCTAGTCATGTATATTTGACTTCATATTCGAACCGTCGTTTCAGGTTTCGACTCAAGTTCACCATTGGTTCAAAATGCCCTTTGCGGGTTTTCATTTGGAACCCTCCTTTAATTTTTTCCTTTTTTCCTTTTTTTTTGATTATTCATCATGCATTATAAGGTTTAGAAATCTTCTGCAAACAAATGAGTTAACCCCAAGAGGATGTATCAATTCTAAAAATAGACTCTTCAACTCAAATATCCATGTATGATCAAAATGGACTTTATAGGCATGCAACGTAGGCTATGGTTCAAAGTTATAAAAGAAAGGATACATAGGCTCAAACAAGTGTTTAAGGGTCAATAACCAAGGATCAATTGTTTTCGTTGGAATCTCACTTTGCTCGACTTGAATCTGCTTCCACATATTTTCTTTTTCGGATCACTCTAGACTGTCCATTTTTGGGTTTTCACCCCAGAGTTCATTTCCTTTATTTCATTTTTATCTTCAAAGATTCATGATAGTTCCACGAATGTTGGAACCAAAACTTCGAACAATATTGTGTCGCACGCTTCATCTTGAAGATAACTGGACTCAAGATAATCATTTTTGAAGAGGGACCCCACATGTGTGCTCCTCGTTCTGTTCTATTCATTTCATATTTTTTTGTTTTGTTTTGTTTTTTTCTTTTTCGTTCTCTTTTTTCACTTCAACTGCCTATACACCTATGTTTAAAAAACAAAAACAAAAGAAGAGTATTATGCCACAAATTCTCTAGTTTCTAATATATTCAGTTCAGTCCATATATATATAGATCTAATTATTATGGTTTCATATATGTTTAAGTTTGACACAATGGTTAAATTTGGAATTAAATATCAATATTTGTTTATCTTATTTTATTGATAAGAGTTTATATGTTTTGAGTTTTACATGATATGTTTAAATGGGTTGGAAAAAGTCATGGCTTCTCCGAAGATAAAATCTAAAGAGGTAAAGTTGCTAGATTCTGGGGAGAATTAACGGTTTGGCAATCCATATCACAACTTCCTTCTCAATTTGTTAAGGTATTAATCTTTTCTTTCAAATAATTAATAAGGGTTTTTCTTATAATATGTTTGTTCGATTAGATTTGTTTCGTTCCCTAAAGTGAATGAAAGAGTTGTTATAAAATCTATATTTGCTTGAAAGAAATATTTCTTCTATGTCGAAAAACTCGACTATAGACTTCTCCCAAGTTCACGAAAATTTGTCTTGATCCAAAAGGTTTTATGGGAGGCATTCCTTGAAGTGAATGCAAGCATGATGTTTATTCCACGCAATTATTGGATCTGTTTCATTCCCTAAAGTGAATGCAAACATGGTAAATCACTATTCAACTGGGAACATAACTTCGATATAATCCAAGTATATTGGCTAGATATCCCATTCTGCGAGGCTATTGGTCTCAAAGGAGGTTTTTAAAGGACCTTGTGGACTAGTTTAACAACGCCGCGTACGGGGATTAAATCTTTGTTATCTGTGATGAGGATATGTTAATAAAAACATACTCCACTTTTCACGACAAATAATGTTATCCTCATACACAATATCGTGAAAAATGTTTCAAAGGCTCACTGGCTCTACTCCATTCCCTGAAGTGAGTGTGAGATTATATTATGGAAAGAATAAAAGCCACATTAGAGGTTGTGGTCGTGATTGAAACCATGAATATAGACATGGGAAACATAGCATTTTAAGGATACTTCTACCAAATGGTGGTGAGGTTATAAGGATGATAAGAGTGATAAAGATCATTCTAATGAAGTAAACTTATTTTTATTACTAATGTGATGTTATAAACCATTGGTCTTGTACTTGTCGTACGTTGAAAAATCAACAATTTATGGTGACGATTTATGCTCAACATAAGCATAAGATATATTTCCCCATTTAAATGCAAGGGAATAATGTGAGTACTATATCTCAAAGTACTAAAAATATTGATGCTCTAGAAGAGCAATAAATTCTTGAGAGAAAGCGCACTATGAAAAGTGCAGAATTGCGAATATTGCAATAATTACCGCTAATGGTAATAATATCGTCACCACTAGAATTGGAAATTTTAAGAGAGCATATATGAGTTCGCAAAATATCCCTTTGGAAATTATACATAACATATGTTATCAATTAGCACTTGAAATAAGCCATTGTGGATATAAGTTCTGGTAGCCAAAAAGTCAGTTGAAAGCTCTAGAAAAGCTATATATATTGCTACCAAAAGATAATTTCCATTGAAAGCTCTGAAAGAGCTAAATATATTCCTATTTAAAGGAACAATTTTGATGATCGTACTAGACATGTACGAGTGAGATTGAATCGCATGTTATGGTAAACCAGAAGTTTACGAAATTCAGAAATGTATATACACACTTGTATGTAGTTGGTATGATCGGTTAGACCATCCTAATTAATAATGATGCGAAAGCTATTGAGTTTAACATGCACATATATTAAAGGAACTTGGAGTTCTTATGGTGCTTATTCTCAAAGGAATGAATTAAATTCCACTTATTAAAGAACGTGAAGTTCTTGTGTTGCTTAAAGGAATTGATTAAATTTCACTTACTAAAAGAACCTGGAGTTCTTGTGTTGTTTGTTCTCAAAGGATATAGATGATCCCACTTACCAAAAGAATGAGAACTTGAAGTTCTTGTACTGAAGTTGAGACTGTATGTCTTGCATATCTGAACGAAATATGAGCCCATATATCCACAAATGTGGAAAGTTTTATGTGATTTTAGTAAATGCATCTACATTGTTTTATCAACTTACAACCAGAAGTTTGTGAGATTGATTCTAAAAGGATTCAGATTATGCAATTAGACTATTCATTTTGTAAAAGCTTGTGGGTATATATTTTAGGCTATATCGGTTGTTACAAAGCCTATTGATTATGAAAAATACAGTTTAGCAAAATTTTAATTGGATGCCTCCTATGTAATAGCTAAACTATGAGAATAAAACATTTATTACTTATATGGTATTTCCATATAGCAACACTTACATTATCAAGCCAACGAGTTATAATAAACTCCCCATAATGATTTGACTTTTGGTCAGAAGTCATATTTCCCATTTTTGAATTTTTGAATATGCAATATATAGTTGAATTGCTTCACCATAACCCACAAAATGGACAAATAAAAAGGGTTGAGAATATATATTGAGTACGAGTCTCCTTTTATTTTAAAATTCTTAAACATTACTTGGAGAATTATTTATGACATGATTTTTCTCAACATCAGGGGGAGATAATAATTAGCCAGATAGAGGAAAATGAATTATCATTATCTAAATCCTCGTATATGAACTAGAAGTTCATAAGATAATTCATGTTATTACATGTCAACTGCCAGACATATTTACTGACCTAATGAGAGTAATTAAGTCTCATATACCAGCTGAAATGCTCTAAGTTTAAATTACATGTTAGAGTGAGAGAATGTAAATCATGCCTGAAGTATGATAGTTGAAATGGTTCCTGTTGCGTGTAAAAGTGTCTATCGCAATGTAGTGCAAGTCTACACGACGCAAGTAGTAAAGTGATACGGAAGTATCGGATATCGTCTCCACAGGGACTGAGCTAATAGCTTCACCTTGGTTTACTGCACGAGAAAGAAAAGAATTATTTAAGTTGTTGTCACGAGATAATAAAGAGAACTTAAATAAAAGAGTAATGGAATCAAGATAGAGAGAATGGGCTGGTATTAAATTGCTCAGTAGTGTAGGTGTTGCAAAGTCTAGGAATATCTGTTCTGTCGTCGTCCCTGTCGCGGCAGCACCTGTCGCGGCAGCGGTCTATTGTTAGTCGCGGCAGCAATCACACAACTCTGTACTTCAAGCTTGGCAAGAATCCCTGTTATACCTTGGCCTATCCCTAGGTCCAAGTCTGTCGATGAACACGTCTTTGATGATACCTCCCGGCGTGAATCAACGGATGAACACCGATGTTGTTGAATTCTTCCTTAGCCGCTTAACCTCGTCCTATCCCTAGGTCCGAGATAGTTCAACTATAAACTAGAGAACCCGTACTTATTACTTTCGTATACTTAACTCTCCCGATATTAAGTAAATAGATAATCTCACAATGCTCTCCCGATACTCTTGCAAGATGTTGAAAACCAGAATAAGCAAACTTGAAGTTTATTTTATTGAACAGAAAATTCCTAAAACAAAAGCAATCCTTGCAACTACTTTACAAATCAACCCGTGGCCCTAGGGGAAGTTTAGAACATGATGAGAAAGGGAAAACGGCTAGGGTTTTGGGAAGAAGGCTAGAGATGAAGATATCCCTCCCTAGGTCGAATTACATGCCTTTATATAGGCCTTGGGTTCAAGTTTTCTAATATGGCAAGAATACAAGTTTAAACTAAAGTACAACTCTATTAAAGACTAAATCTTCAGAGAATATATCTTTAATTCGTCATTCCTTCTTGCTTGGAGTTTCTTCCTTGAACTTTGTGCTTGGCCTTCATTCTGATCTAGGGCTTGGAAAAATATAATGTTGGTCCACGATAGATGGGCTTAATTTTATCTTTCTATCGAGGCCCACTTTGCTTCTTCTCCTCATTACTGCTGTCGTCCTTGGCTGCCACGGCAGCGGCCGTGGCAGCATCGTCCTCCTCGTCTGCACCTTCAGTTCCATCTTTGTTTCTTCACTGCCCAGCGTCTGCATCTCCCTCTGCTACAGCAGCCACCTGCAAAAGCAACCAATTTCAGTAGAAATTATGCCATTTAATATATTTGTGGTGTATAACTGAAATCTAACCTAAATGCAATGAATTATGCTTGAATGCAGCAGAAATATGGGTTAAATAGGGGGTAAATTATAGAACTTTTACACACTCAACACACCCCCAAACTCAAGTTTTTGCTTGCATTCAAGCAATTCAGACCTAAAAGAAAAATGATATTTTTGTTTGGCTTAAAAACGAACTTTTTCCTTACCTACCATTCATTCCCTATTGTGAACAGCACCTTGTCGGATAATTTAGAATTTTTCCGGAACCTTGCTATAATTCTCGTGTAGTGTGTGCATGTTTTGTGAGCAATTATATGCCTAGACTCTCTTAGTTTCACTAGAATAGTTAAGCCTCTAACTTGAATTTTTATGCCAACTTTCATCCTTTTTTGGAAGCAAATCTTATGCTCTTTTAGTTTAATTTGACTCGATTCTCTTTTTTTAAGTTTGACTAGAGCCGGTTTCGGGCACCTCTAGCTAACTTCCTAGAGCCAGTTTCGGGCACCTCTAGGTTTGAGTCTACATTAACCTCTTTCCCTAGAGCCAGTGTTAGGCACCTCTAGGGGCAACTCAAGTGCTAAGCCTTCTATTCTAGTTTAGTAGTAGAGATCTAAACAGTATAAAAGTCACAAAGGGTGTTTAAGTTTTCAGAACTATAGTAAGGCTCTAAAATGCTCCTAAAACTATCCTAAAGGCACTGCTACGACAGGGGCTGTCACGACAGGTAAGTTCAGTTCAAAGACTTAAGCCAAATTTTCATCATTTTTTAAGCAAAAATAAACTAAATAAAAGACACAATTAAACTTAATAAGACTCCATTAATGGAGGGATGCCACCCCCAAACTCGAGGGTTGCTTTGCCTTCAATGCAAATGACATATGAGATAAACAAAATACATCACAAAATATAAATAAAGGGAAGACAACAAAATAAGATAAGAAACTTAAAATTTAGGCGTTGTCGTCGCTGCTGCTGCTGCTGCTGAGCTGGATCTGTCGACGGGCAGTAACCTTCTTGGTTGGTGCGGGCTAGCGGATGGGAGAGGCAGATGTATTCTTTGTTTTGGCCTCCCTTGGAGGTTGAATACGGGTAGGGGAGATATGAAGAGGTTTCTCCACTACCTGAATCTCAGAGTTGCTGTTGCTCTCGATGTTGTTGCTGCTATCTTCTTTTTCCTTGTCTGCTGCCATTTTCTGCCGCTTCTCCGGTGTAAACTCCCTGGACAAATTCCTCTTGACAGAGGGTTCACCGTTAGATTCTTCCCAAACTGAGGAAGAGGAGAAACCGGCTATATAGGCGTCGAGTTCAGCCGAAGGCATCTTTCGCTTGGTTCCTCTGGCGGAGGTGTCTGTTGTGCGGCTGCCGCCTGCAGCTGTTGTGGCAGGGGTCGGTGTGGATATAGCAGATGGTGTTTTGGGCATGGCAGCGGGTGTAGGGGTATGGGCAGGGGTGGGGGTAGCAAAGTATTGATTTGGGAAAGCAGGGAATACAACATCGGGGAAATTAAGAGAGGTTTGGATGAAATGTACCATGGCAGTGGTGAAGTCTCGGATGAAACTCATGAGTCTGAGCTGTCGTTCCTCCAGTTTGTTTATGGCAGAAAGGATCTGGGAGGAGGTGTCGGCCGGAGGTGCTGCTGCTGTAGGCTGTCGGGGCTCTGTGGCAGCAGGCTCGGTGTCGGTGGGTTCTGTCGGCTCTGCTGCTGTGGCAGTAGGGTCGAACGACGACAGTGGTGTGGCAACAGTGAGTTCCATCAGGCTGAGTATATTTCTCTCTGTCCAGCCCTTCCCCTGGACTCGTGAATCTGTGGCAGCTTCTTGGTTGGTCGACGATTGTGTTGTGCGAGGAGGGCATAATTCGTTTCTTGATGAAAGCGTTCCAAAGCTTTGCCTTCAGGGTGAGTTGGACTCTCTTCACCGTTCTTGGGTTTTTCGGATCTGTGTTCCACTAGGTACCTTCGTCCATGAGTTCTGCCATCACAGCGTCGTAGTCGGCAGGCTCTAGACTCTCGAGAAATCTTTGGAGGCCATCTTCTTTCTTTCCCACATAAAACCCATAGAGAGTGTTGATGTACTCAGGTTCGAAGGGTACCTCTCTCCCTCGTACGGTGACTGCTTTTGCGTTCATGCTGCCGATGGCAACATAAAAATCTCGGACAAGAGTCACGTTCATCTCCTCTAGCTGCTCCGCAAATAGCTACCACTGCATAGCTCTGATTTTCCTAGCTATGAACGGCTGCAGCCCCATGTTCCCCGTTTTCGAAGTATAGATGAAGCCTCTCTCCTCCCACATATCACGGATCTGGAAGGGTCGTGGAGTCGATGCTGCCGGGGCAGATCTTGAGGCAGAGCTTCTGCGGGTGTTTCTGGAAGACATGTTGCAAAGATTGTGCAAGAAAATGAAAGCAAATAAAAATTCTAGAGAAAACAAGTAGGAGTAGAAGTGAGTGAAAAAATGAATAGTTAAACGGGGTTTATATAGTGGAGAGTTTGCTGCCCGTTGGAGTTGTAACGGCAGGCACGAATAACGAGGCCAGCTGTTACGCGGTTTCTGACGCGTCTGTCACGTGTTTCCGTGTCTGCTGCGCGTCTGCTGCGACAGCGTGTTGACAGGTTGGATTTTCCGCGTCTGTCGCGGCAGCTGTAACGGCAGGCTCCAAAGTTTGGCTTTTTGGGCTGATGGAAAGATGGTGGGCTGAATTCCCTTCTCCTCTTCTCATTGTCTCCTTTATTTCCTATAAATAATAAAAATAAAAACGTTATAAAATAATTCTAATTACCTAATATATAAATAATAAATAATAAAAATAAATAAAAATAAAGATTAGGTTAAATTAGGGATGCCAGGTGGGGCATCTCCTAAGGTAACCACTTCCTGCATTCTTGGGGCTTCAGTCCCCTGATAATGCTTCAACCGTTGTCCATTCACTTTGAATTGGTGCCCGTCTTTTAAAGATCTGATCGTGATGGCACCATGGGGAAAAACCTGTACCACTTGGAATGGGCCAGACCATCTAGATTTCAGCTTCCCTGGGAAGAGTTTCAACCTAGAGTTAAATAGCAACACAAGCTGCCCTGGGTAGAACTGTCGTAGCAGCAACTTCTTGTCATGCCACTTTTTGGTCTTGTCCTTGTAGATTCTTGTGTTGTCATAGGCCATTGTTCGAATTTCTTCAATTTCGTTCAGATCAAGTAGCCTTTTCTGCCCTGCTTTTTCCAAGTCCATATTCACTGTCTTGATTGCCCAGTATGCTCTGTGCTCAATCTCACTGGTAAATGGCATGTTTTCCCATAAATCAATCGATATGGGGACATTCCCAATGGAGTTTTGAATGATGTTCTGTAGGCCTATAATGCATCATTGAGGTGTAGAGACCAGTCTTTCCGAGTTGGCTTAACCATCTTTTCATGAATGTTCTTAACCTCTCTGTTGGATATTTCAGCCTATCCATTGGTCTAAGGGTGGTATGCTGTTGCTATCCGATGTTTGACACCATACTTTTTCAAGGCAGCATCTATAACCCTATTATCGAAATGCCTCCCTTCATCACTGATGATCGCCTTAGGGATGCCAAATCTGGAAAAAAATGTTTTTATGCAAAAACCTCTGAACCGTTTTGGCATCATTTTTCTGAGTGGTGATTGCTTCAACCCATTTGGACACATAGTCCACTGCCAGGAGCATATATAAGTTCCCACAAGAAGTTGGGAATGGTCCCATAAAATCTATCCCCCAAACGTCGAAGATCTCGACTTCAAGAATATTTTGCAGCGGCATCTTGTGTCTCCTTGAGATGTTTCCAGTCCGTTGACACTTGTCACAGTTTTTGTAGAATGTTTGGGCATCCTTGAACAGGGACGACCAATAAAATCCCGACTACAAAACCTTGGCAACAGTTTTGTTACCTCCTAAGTGTCCTACATACTGTGAAGCATGACAGTGATGTAGTATAGCTTCCTGTTCATCCTGTGGTACACATCTCCTTATAACCTGATCTGCACAAATTTTGAAAAGAAGAGGTTCATCCCAATAATAATGCTTAACATCATTTTGGAACCTCTTCCTAGCTTGTGGCAGCAAACAGCTGCTCGTCAGGGAAGGTCTCCAGTATGTGTGTCTCGTCTGCTGGGAGACTCTTTCCCTTCTCTAACCTTGACAAGTGATCTACAACTTGATTCTCTGTCTCCCTTTTGTCCTTGATTTCAAGGTCGGACTCTTGCAATAACAGAATCCAACGTATCAGTCAAGGCTTTGCATCCTTTTTGGTGAACAAATACTTTAATACAGAGTGGTCTGTGTGGACTATGACCTTCGTTCCAAGTATATAAGAATGGAACTTGTCAATAGAGAATACCACAGCTAACAGTTCCTTCTCCGTGGTAGTGTAGTTCACTTGGGCGTCGTTCAGTTTTTTGCTGGCATAGTATATGACATCAAAAAGCTTGTCTTTCCTCTGCCCAAGTGCTGCCCCGACAGCATAGTCACTAGCATCACACATGATCTCGAATGGCAGTTTCCAATCTGGTGGTTGTACTATTGGGGCTGTTACCAGCTTTTATTTCAGAACCTTGAATGCTTCAGTACATTCAGCGTTGAAGTCAAAGGGACGGTTCTGCTCCAGAAGATGACATAAGGGTTTGGTGATCTTCGAAAAGTTCGCGATAAACCTCCGATAAAAACTAGCATGCCCTAAAAAACTTCTGATTCCCTTGACTGTGGTGGGTGGCGGCAGCTTTTCGATTACTTTTATTTTAGCTCTGTCGACTTCAATGCCACGACAGCTAATTTTATGGCCAAGGATTATCCCTTCATCCACCATGAAGTGACACTTTTCCCAATTCAATACCAAGTTTGCTTTTTCACATCTCTCGAGCACCTTTTGTAGGTTGCCTAGGCAGCTCTCAAAGTTGTCTCCAAAGACTGAAAAATCATCCATAAATATTTCTAGGAAATCCTCCACCATATCGGAGAATATTGCCATCATGCACCTTTGAAAGGTGGCTGATGCATTACAAAGTCCAAATGGCATCCCCCTAAAAGCATAAGTACCGTATGGGCATGTGAACGTCGTCTTTTCTTGATCTTCCGGTGCGATGGCTATTTGATTATAACCTGAGTAACCATCAAGGAAACAATAGTAAGGCTTACCCACTAATCTATCAAGCATTTGATCAATAAAGGGTAAGGGGAAGTGGTCCTTCCGGGTAGCTTTGTTAAGCTTCCGGTAGTCCATACAAACCCTCCAACCGGTCACAGTTCTGGTTGGGATTAGCTCGTTTTCTTCGTTGGTTACCACAGTTATTCCTCCTTTCTTGGGAACGCACTGCACCGGGCTCACCCACTTGCTATCCGAGATGGCGTAAATTATTCCAACATCTAGTCATTTTATGATCTCTTTACACACCACTTCTCGCATAGCATCGTTCAGTCGTCTTTGTGCATCAATGGTCGGCTTATGATCATCCTCTAAAAGAATTTTATGCATGCATAATGCCGGACTGATGCCTTGGATATTAGCTATCGTCCATCCAATAGCCTTCTTGTGCTGCTGCATCATCCCTATTAGCTGTTGTTCCTGTTCCTGCATCAACTTGGAAGAGATGATTACGGGCAACATATCATTTAAACCAAGGAAAACATATTTTAGCCGCCCTGGTAGGGGCTTAAAATCTAGAACAGGGGGCTCAACAGTTGATGGCTTTTGAATTATATGGTTATCCGAGGTATAGTGTAAGGGCTCGAATAACTTACCTAGACGATTTCCTATCCAGTTTACCTCCTCTTGATCTTCAGTATCAGATGTATCAGATTCTGAGGAGCTGCTGTCGTCGGTGCTGTCGTGATAGTCTTCCAAATGGCTGCTGGGGCAGTGGCCAATTTTGATGTCGTGGCAGCCCGACCTGATGCAGGGTTGGTCAAGGATAACTTCAGTGATAGCCTTGCATTCTTCTTCTGCATCAGCTTGTTTCATTGCTTGGAGAACATTTAGCTTGATCTCTTGATCGATCACTCTCATAGTTAGTTCTCCTTTTTCCACATCAATCAGTGATCTTCATGTGGCTAAGAAGGGTCGCCCCAGGATGATTGGTGCGTTTTCATCTGCTTCACAATCTAGGACAAGAAAGTCAGCAGGAAAAATAAATTTATCCACCCTTACTAGAATATCTTCAATTTTTCCTTCTGGATGAACGTAAGAGCGGTCTGCCAGTTGCAGTAATACTGTTGTGGGCCGAGCTTTCTCATTACCTAATTTCTGAAAAACAGATTTGTGCATTAAATTTATGCTAGCACCAAGATCACAAAGTGCCTCACCCACAAACTTGTCTCCGATTATGCATGGTATGATGAAGCTCCCAGGATCCTTCTTCTTCTGGGGTGGATGCTTGTGCAGAATACTCATGCATCCTTCTGTCATCTTAACCGTTTCAAATTCCCCAAGTCTGGATTTCTTTGACATGGCATCCTTGAGAAACTTGGCATAACCAGGCATTTCCTTTATAGAATCCAACAGCGGAATATTTATGTGGACCTGCTTAAAAATATCATAAATTTTCTTAAGCTGTGATTCCTGCTTCAATTTCTGTAACCGATGAGGAAAAGGAGGTGGAGGACGATAATCAGCAATACGTCCTTCCCACCGCATTCGGATCTGAGGTGGTTTTGGTTCGTCATCTTTCTCCTCTGTCCCTTCTGCTGTCGTGACAGGCTCATCGGTAGCAGGCTATTTGTTACATGTCGGGGCAGCTTCCTCAACAGACGACTCCAGGGCTGGTTCCTTAACTGATTCAACTTCTTTCTCTAGCCCTAGTAATTTCTTCCCACTCCTAGTAGTAATGGCTTTGCACTGCTCATGTGTGGGTTGTCTAGCGTTTTTAGTATCGCTAGGAAATCCTCCATTCTGCCTTGGTTTAATATGCTGGGAAACCTGACCCATCTGTGTCTCCAATGATTTCAGAGTAGCTTCATGATTGGTCATCCGCATCTCTGTTTTATCCATGAATATCTCCGTCTTCTTGACAAAGTGATTCATGTTCTCAATGTAGGTTCCTGTTTGAGACATAAATGTAGCCAAAGTCTGTTCCAGTATACTAGTTGTGGCAGCTGGTGGTTGTTGCTTCTGCTGTTGCGGTTGCTGTCGAGTCAGCAACCTAGGTCCTCCTTGATTTTGTGCTTGAGGATTCAGCGCATTGTTAGGATTGCTCCAAGAGAACTTGGGATCCTTTCTCCAGTTGGGATTGTAGTTGTTGGAGTTATAATTCTGTTTATTGTAGTTTCCAACATACATCCCTTCTTCTAACTGTAACGGACACTCCTCCGAACTGTGATTTCCATCGCAAGTTTCGCATACCTCTTCAGCAGAGTAGACATGTTGTGAATCTTCTTTCAAGAGCTTTTTCATTGCCTTAGTGAGATATGCCACCTGTGATTTTAATGAACTGTCGGCCTCATAATCCTTTACAACTAGAACTCGTTTACCCCCTCTTCTTGCTGTAGGAAACTGTTTCTCATTCTTCGCCAGATTTTTCAGTGCTGCCATTGCCTCATCTGGATCTTTGTCTAGCAGTAATCCATTTGCTGCTGAATCAATTCTTATACGAGTTTGTAAATTGGCAGCATTATAGAATTTGGTTACCTGGTTCCAAACAGGGAATCCATGCATCGGGCAGTTCCTTAGAAGAGTGGTAAATCTATCCCAGGCCTCGTGCATTGGCACGTCATCTTCCTGTTGAAAAGTAGCAATTTCGTTACGTAATCGCTCAGATAAGTGTGAAGGATTAAAACGAGACAAAAATTCACAAGTTAAATATGCCAAAGTTCGTATTGAACCCGGCGTTAGTTTATTCCACCAAGTTTTCGCCCTGTCCCTCAATGAATGAGGAAATAACCGAAGCCTCAGTATCTCCAGATTAACTCCTGGTAATCTAAACAAACCACAGATTTCCTGGAACGTTTTTAGATGCTCCCTAGCATCCTCTTTAGCAGCACCACTAAATTGGCCAGCGTTGTTAATCATGCTGAACATAACAGGTTTCAGCTCAAAGTTCTCAACGCCAACGTCTGGCAGGGTTGTCTCTAGTTCTACATGATCATTCAGCATGTAGTATCGACATGACCGACGTGCGGCAGCGACAGGAGGGTTGGCAGGTGGATCGTTCCATGCGTCTCCGACAGGATTTACATTACCCTGGGGATTCTTTTGGTCGTTCCTTCTTTCTTCGCGTCTTTCGTTCACCATTACTTCGAGTTGTTCCTCCAGGTATTCGTTCCTTTCAATGAGGTAACGGACTCTCTTCTTGAGATTGAACGTTCGTTCGGGTTCAGGATCTAACTGGTGCTCAGGTTCCTTCCCTCATTGAGATCTGCGCATACGCAAACAAAAGACCTTGTGAAAGGTATAGGTTGAACAATCCAAATAAGAACAGAAAAGTAAAGGAAGTGCAGTAAAAGATAGGGTAAAGATATGTTGCCAGTCCCTGGCAATGGCGCCAAAAACTTGTTGCGTGTAAAAGTGTCTATCGCAATGTAGTGAAAGTGTACACGACCCAAGTAGTAAAGTGATACGGAAGTATCGGATATCGTCTCCACAGGGACTGGGCTAATAGCTTCACCTTGGTTTACTGCACAAGAGAGAAAAGAATTATTTAAGTTGTTGCCACGAGATAATAAAGAGAACTTAAATAAAAGAGTAATGGAATCAAGATAGAGAGAATGGGCTGGTATTGAATTGCTCAGTGGTGTAGGTGTTGCAAAGTCTGGGAATATATGTTTTGTCGTCGTCCCTGTCGCGGTAGCACCTGTCGCGGCAGCGGTCTGTTGTTAGTTGCGGCAGCGATCACACAACTCTGTACTTCAAGCTTGGCAAGAATCTCTGTTATGCCTTGGCCTATCCCTAGGTCCAAGTATGTCGATGAATACGTCTTTGAGGATACCTCCCGGCATGAATCGAAGGATGAACACCGATGTTGTTGAATTCTTCCTTAGCCACTTAACCTCGTCCTATCCCTAGGTCCGAGATAGTTCAACTATAAACTAGAGAACCCGTACTTATTCCTTTCGTATACTTAACTCTCCCGATATTAAGTAAATAGATAATCTCACAATGTTCTCCCGATACTCTTGCAAGATGTTGAAAACCAGAATAAGCAAACTTGAAGTTTATTTTATTGAACAGAAAATTCCTAAAACAAAAGCAATCCTTGCAACTACTTTACAAATCAACCCGTAGCCCTAGGGGAAGTTTAGAACATGATGAGAAAGGGAAAACGGCTAGGGTTTTAGGAAGAAGGCTAGAGATGAAGATATCCCTCCCTAGGTCGAATTACATGCCTTTATATAGGTCTTGGGTTCAAGTTTTCTAATATGGCAAGAATACAAGTTTAAACTAAAGTACAACTCTATTAAAGACTAAATCTTCAGAGAGTATATCTTTAATTCGTCCTTCCTTCTTGCTTGAAGTTTCTTCCTTGAACTTTGTGCTTGGCCTTCATTCTGATCTAGGGCTTGGAAAAATATAAGGCTGATCCACGACATATGGGCTTAATTTTCTCTTTCTGTTGAGGCCCACTTTGCTTCTTCTCCTCATTACTGATGTCGTCCTTGGCTGCCACGGCAGCGGCCATGGCAGCATCGTCCTCCTCGTCTGCACCTTCAATTCCAGCTCTATTTCTTCACTACCCAGCGTCTGCATCTCCCTCTACTACAACAGCCACCTACAAAAGCAACCAATTTCAGTAGAAACTGTGCTATTTAATATATTTGTGATGTATAACTGAAATCTAACCTAAATGCAATGAATTATGCTTGAATGCAGCATAAATATGGGTTAAATAGGGGGTAAATTATAGAACTTTTACACGTTCAACAGTTCCAATGATCAAAATTTTCGTAAATAGAAAGTAATATGAGATGGTCATATATTGGAGGCGGGTGCTCCTGAAGAGACCCAACACATAACTAATAATAAAACTCTAGAAGAGTTTCAGGTACCTGAAATAAATATTGAAATCTTGAAGAGAGCTCGATGAGTTATGTCATTACGAGAATTAAACTAGAAAATTGGGAAGTTGTCGACAACGATTTTACAAACAATTTTACATAAAATACTTCTATAGAAGTAAAGAAAGAAATCGAGGATCTTGTATAAAATCTATCCAGAAGTATAGATATTGAATTGGACGATGTTGAAAGACACTTTGAACTTTCAAAATAGAAGTATTTGGACCAACAGTCCAAACACCTAAAGGTGTAATGCAAGTGAGGCACAAATAAGTAGTCGTAAATACGACTTGAACTATGATTTATGAAAAGTTTTAATTACTTCATGGTGGATGCAATTACTTTGGCAGTTATGAAAATTTTTACATGCGTCTAATTATTTGTGGATCCATATTTATCCTTGAAGGATTTAAAATGGTAGAAGCATTTGGAAATTTCCGAGGAAAATTATTTAGACATGTCTCATGAATATTTTGGGGCATTTGGTATAATCACCTTAGTGAATACTAATTGAGAAAATACTATAAGAATGATCAGATTTCCTTATGTATTTTATAAAGGAGTTTGGGTCAAGATCCATTATGATAATTTTAGAACTCCTCAAGAGCTTCAAATTGGAAACTCATGAAGTACTTTCAATACAAGTACTTGAATCTTGACATCAAGTTTATCTCGACCTGAAGATCGAGCATTTTTTTATATTTCTTTTTTACTATGAATAGACATAAGCTGAAAGAATCTTAAAGAATATTCAATATGAATAGAGCATATCTATTGAGTATCCCAATAGTTGTAAGATTGTTGGATGTGAATAAAGATAATTATATCTTTTCTTGGTCTTGAAGCACTATATATTAGTTGGTCAAGAAATATCTATGAATATACAAAGATCATTACATTTAAATCTTCAAACATTCGTCGATGCCTCCTCAAATCTTGTAGAAATAATTGTTATGCACAAGGCAAGCCAAAAATGTGTTTGGCTAAGACCATTGACCCAAATTATATCTAGAAGATATGTGATTTACTTTCACAAGATATGATACAAATGTTATCTTGTGTAGAGATAATGGAAGATGGATACATCATGGAAAATATTACTCCAAAGTTTCATCCCCTCTATCTTTAGAAAAATAATATTCAAGTTTGAATTATAAAGATTCAAAGATCTTCTGAGATGTTTTCATGAGGGGGAGTAAATATGAGTTGCACTCTTTTTTCCTTAACCGAGGTTTTGTCCCAATGGGTTTTCCTAGTAAGGTTTTTAATGAGGCAACATGTTAAGCATATCAAATATGTGTGTACTCTTTTTCCTTCACTAAAGAATTTTTTTCCCACTGGGTTTTTATCTTAGTAAGGTTTTAACGAAGCACATTATCTACATAGACATCCAAAGGGGAGTGTTATGAATATTTATCTATGTGGATGTCTATCATGATAAGAACTTTATCAATGAGATTTGACTTACTTTATCATTAGGAATATTATCTTCATTAATTAGAGATTAATGTATTATGTACTTCTTATGCCTATAAATAGGTGATTTACTGAAGGCATTGTACACAAGTCTATAATTAAGAATAATATGAATCTCCTTCTTTCCCTCATCTTCTTATTCTTTTATTCTTGTTTTTCATTATTTTATTCACAACATAATTTAATTTTTTAGTTTTTAATAAAATAATTGCCTTTCCCACGTGGTGCTTTCTCATCCTATCATGTGACATTTATCTAGTCATATCACGTGAGCTTAATTGAGGGAAGTAACTATGATAATCTTTTTTGCAACTTCAAGAGATAAAGTGATAAAAAAAACTCTCTCTCCAGAGTAAAGTGAGGAAAATATAAATTTTGGGATTCAACCCAAAATTAAGGACATAACAATTTTTTCTAGATATAGCTATTAATATCCAATTTATTAACAAATTAATCTTGCTAAGGTACTATAGATGTCATCATAGAGATTCAACCCAATTTGCTCAAGTCAAAACTTTAGAATTTATACTTTTTAACCTTACTTAAAGCACTTCATCTCACTAAATCAATTAAAAATTAGTATTATACGATAACTTTTAACTCCTAGTTGTTATGAATATTTATCTATGTGGATGTCTATAATGATAAGAACTTTATCAAGGATATTTGATTTACTTTATCATTAGAAATATTATCTTCATTAATTATAGTTTAATTTATTATGTACTTCTTATGCCTATAAATAGATGATCTAATGAAGGCATTGTATACACTTGAGTATTGAGAATAATATAAATCTCCCTCTTCCTCTCATCTCTTTGTTCTTCCATTCTTGTTCTTTGTTCATATTATTGTTCTTCTTTATTTTATTCACAACACGTTATCAGCACGAGAGTTTAATCAACTGCGATCTTCATCGTTCGAATCTAAAAGAAGTTATCGAAAAGAATGAATTCGATTATAGAATGAAACTAAATATAAGTTTTTTTTTCTCTCAATTTTTTAGCTATTGATTGTCTCTCTCCTTATATTTTAATTTTTTTGAAAAGAATGGAAGCATGCTTAATCGCATCGAATCCAACCTCGCTCAAAGAATTGATCTCTCAAGCGACCCAAATCCATATCAAGGGGATCGTGGGGGAGAAGATGATTACCTTAAGTATATTTACAGATAAGTATATTTTTTATGGATTCATGATATATAATATGGTGAATATTTTTTTTTATATTATTTAACTATATTTTAAGTTTTACATGATATGCTTAAATGGCTTGGAAAGAGACGTGACGTAAAGAAATTATGAGAAGTTGTTTCAGTCATTTGTTATATCTCCATTTTCCTCGAGAGGAAAATTATTATCGTTAAACTTTATTTTTTTCTCTTTAAATTATGATTTTAATGTGCGATAAATAATGGTGAATTTCAATCTATAAAAAGATTGTTATAAAGTTTATATTTGCTCGAAAGCAATATTTCTTTTTCGTCGAAAAACTCGGCCATAGACTTCTCTCAATTTCAAGTTACGAAAATTCGTCTTGATCCAAAAAAATTTATGGGAGGCATTCCCTAAAGTGAATGCAAAGCATGACGTTTATTCCATGCGATTATAAATGATGGGGCATTCCCTGAAGTGTATGCAAGCATGATGTTTATTCCATGCGATTATTGGAATTGTTTCATTCGCTAAAGTGAATGCAAACATGGTAAATCATTATTCAATTAGAGACATAATTTCGATATAATCCAAGTATATTGGTTGGACATCCCGTTCTGCGAGGCTACTGGTCTCAAAGGATGTTTTTAAATGACATTGTGGACTGGTTTAACAATGTCGCGTACGAGGATTAAATCTTTGTTCTTTATGATAAGGATATGTTAATAAAAACATACCCCACTTTTCACGACAAATAATATTGTCCTCAAACACAATATCATGAAAAAGGTTTCAAATGCCCACTGGCTCTACTCTATTCCTTGAAGTGAATGTGAAATTATATTATAGAAAGAATAAAAGCCGCATTAGAAGTTGTGGTCATGGCCGAGGCATGGACATAGAAATTATGGTCATTTTAAGAATACTTCTACCCACTGGTAGTGAGGTTATAAGGATGACAAGAGCGATAAAGATCATTCTAAGAAAGTGGAATCTTTTTTATTACCAATGTGATGTTATAAACCATTGGTCTCGTACTTATTGTATGTTGTTGCGTGTAAAATAGTCTATCACAATGGTAGTGCAAGTATACACGACGCAAGTAGTAAAGTGATACGAAGTATCAGATATCGTCTCCACAGGGATTGGGCTAATAGCTTCACCTTAATTCACTGCACGAAAGTAAAGGAAATAATTGAGAGTTGTCACGAAAATATTGAAGAAAACGTAAATAAAAGAGTAGATATATCAAGATAGAGAGAATGGGCTGGTATTGAATTGCTCAGTAGTGCAGGTATTGCAGAGTTTAGGAAATCCAGTTCTGTCGTCGCGCCCGTCGCGGCAGCACCTGTCGCGGCAGCAGTCCGTTGGTCGCTGCGGCAGCAAACGCTCAACTCGGTACTTTCAAGTTTGGCAAGAATCCCAGATCTGCCTTGGCCTATCCCTAGGTCCAAGTCTGTCGATGATCATGTCTTGATGATACCTCCCGGCGTGAATCGAAGGATGAACACCGATGTGTATGAATTCTTCTTTAGCCACTTAACCTCGCCCTATCCCTAGGCACGAGATAGTTCAACTATAAACTAGAGAACTTGCTCTTATTTCTTTCGTATACTTAACTCTCCCGATGCTAAGTAAATAGATAACCTCACAATGCTCTCCCGATGCTCTTGGAAGATATTAGTAACCAAAATAAGAGAACTTGAAGTTTATTTTATTGAACTGAAAATTCCTAAAACAAAACAACCCTTGCAACTACTTTACAAATCAACCCGTGGCCCTAGGGGAATTTAGAACATGTCGGCGGCGGGTAAACGGCTAGGGGTTTTTGGTTGTCGGTTATGGGGTATTGGATATTATTATCTCCCCTAGGTTAAAATACATGCCCTTATATAAGCTTTGGGCTCAAGTTATCTAAATTAACAAGGATTACAACTTTAATTAAAAGTATGATTCTAATAAAGACTTAATCTTCAAGGAATCTACTTTCCAGCCGTCTTCCTTGTTTCTTGGGATTTTCTCTCCTTGAGCTTTGGGCTTGACATATCTTTTGATCCAGGGCTTGGAAAAATATATGGTTTTCACACGACAGACGAGCTGAATTTTCTCTATCTATCGAGATCCACTTTACTTTTTCTCCACTAACTTGCTGTCGTCCTCTGCTGTCACGGCAGCACCATGGCAGCATCGTCCTCTTTGTCTGCTTGTCCAGTTCAGCTCTTCTGCTTCTTCGCCCAGCGCCTGCCCTCACCGTCTTCTACGACAGCTACCTGCAAAAACAGCCATTTTTAGTAGAATCTGTGCCTTTAATATATTTGTGATGTTTTGCTGTAAACTAACCTAAATGCAATGAATAATGCTTGAATGCAGCAGAAATATGGGTTAAAAAGGGTGTAAATTATAGAACTTTTACACACTCAACACACCCCCAAACTCAAGTTTTTGCTTGCCCTCAAGCAACTAAGTCCTAAAAGAAAAATGAAATATTTTTGTTCTGGCTTTCAAACGGTGAACTTTCCCTTACCCGTCGTTCGTTCCCTATGGCGGCAGCAACCTGTCGGAGAGTTTAGGATCTGTCCGGAATCTCACTATAGTCCTCGTGCAGTGTGTGCATGCTTGTGAACAGTTATATATGCCAAGACTCTCTTAGTTTCACTAGAATATTATACTTTAGCTTGTTTAGAGTTTTTCTTACGAGACTGATTTCTTTCTTTTTCTTACTAGAGCCAGAATCGGGCACCTCTAGTTATTTCCTATTTTCTAATTTCTTCTCTTTTCTACTAGAGCCAGTATTTCAGGCACCTCTAGTTAACTGTCTAGAGCCGGTGATAGGCACCTCTAGAAGTTTTTCTCTGGTTATCTGCCTAGAGCCAGTGATGGGCACCTCTAGGTTTCCTGAGATTATAGTCTCTTTTCTACTCTAAGTGCTAAGTTTTCTATTCTAGTTTGGCTAAAAGAAGTCTAAGCAGTATAACAGTCACAATGGTGTTTAAGTTTTCAGAACTATAGAAAGGCTCTAAACTTTTCCTTAAACTATCCTAAAGTTGATGTCACGACAATTAACTATAGAAAGGCAAGTTCAATTCACAGTTTTCAGCCAAAATTTTCAGTTTTTTTTTAAAGAGAAAAATAACTAAGTAAAAGACACCAACAATTAACTAAGATGTACTTAGACTCCATTAAAATGGAGGGTTGCCACCCCCAAACTCGAGGGTTGCATTGCCCTCAATGCAAATGACAAAATGAAAAATGAAGGCAGTACATCACAAAATATAGAAATAGCAAGTAGCAATAAGAGAATAAGAAACTTAGATTTTAAGCACTGTCTTCACTGCTGCTGCTGAGGCAGATTTGGCGGCGGATTCTGGGCTTTGGGGCAGGCTGGGTTGGTTGTTGAATAACCTGAATGTCGGAGCTGCTGCTGCTGCTTGCCTTTGGCAGAGTTTTCTTGTTTGCCATTCTTTTCTGCTTCTTGACAGGTGTAAATTCTTTCGCCAAGTTCCTCCGAATAGAAGGTTCGGCGTCGCTTTCTGCCCATACGGATGAAGAAGAGAACCCAGCTACAAAGGCATCAATGTCATCCGAAGGTACCGGTCGCTTTGTTCCTCGGGCGGATGTTTCGGCATGAGGGCTGCCGGCTGCCGTCGGGGCAGGTGATGGAATGGAGGCAGCAGACGGTGTATGTGGTGTGGTAGCAGGTGTGGGTGTGTGGGCAGGGGTGGGGACAATGAAGTAGTGGGCAGGAAAGGTGGGAAAGACAACATCAGGAAAATTTAAAGTATTGTGAATAAAATTTATCGTGGATGCGGCAAAGTCCTTGATGAATGTTATGAGACCCAGCTGTCTGTCCTCCATCCTTTGAATAACAGCAAGGATTTGAGTGGATGGGTCTGTTGGAGCGGCTGCGGCGATAGGTTCAGGAGTTGGCTGCTCTGATGATTCTGCTGGGGCGGCAGCGGGGTTGACAGATGAGATAGGGGTTGCCACTGTCAGCTCCATGAGGCTGATGATATTTTTGTCTGTCCAGCCCCGTCCTTTCACTATGCGATCGGTGTCGGCTTCCGGCACATCATGACAGCGGCAGAGGGACGTGATGAGGTAGGGAAGGCATAGGAGGGCCGTCGATCTATGGGCGCAGTCCAAAATACTCTCCCGTATATAACTCCCCACATTAATGGGTCGTTTATTGAGAATGGAGTGTATTAGGGCTAACCTCTGTTGGTCAACGGTGGTGTGATGTGATGACGGCAGAATCCTCTTCTTAATAAAGGCATTCCACAGTTTGTATTCCGGCAGCAGCTGCCCCCTCTTCACTGTGTGGGGATTTTTGCGGCTCGTGTTCCATTCAGTCCATTCTTCTGTCACTTCTTCCATGACAGCGTCGAAGGTAGCATCGTCTCGAGTGTCAAGGAACTGCTGGTGAGCATCGTCGTTGGGGCCGAGGTAGAGGCCATAGAAAGAGTTGATGCGCTCGGCTGTGAACTGCACTTCTGTCCCTCGGACTGTCACTGCTGTTGTCGTCCTGCTGCCGATGGCAGCATAGAATTCCCTTACCAACGTCTCATTCATCTCTGTTGGTTGCTCCGCGAATTGATCCCACAAGAGGGCTCTAATCGTTCGTGCGATGAAAGGCTTTAGGCCCATATTGACTGCTCTTGGAGTGTAAATAAAGCCTCTTTCTTCCCATAAGTCTCTAGTAGCAAAGGATTGTGGGGTAGGTGCTGCCGGTGAAGAGGTTGAAGCAGCACTGCGGCGGGTTCTTCTGGAAGACATGTTAGCGCAAGGGTTGTTGAAAGTAAAATAAAGCAAATGAAAACTAAAGGGGAGAGCAAGTAAGAAAAAACAGAAGTGAATGAAATGAAAATGAAACGGGGTTTTATAGAGGAGGAGTTGCTGCCCGTTGAAGCTGTAACGACAGGCGAGAAAAACGGGGCGACTGTTGAGCTTTAGCGTGTCTGACGCGTCTGACACGCGTTTCTACGTCTGTTACGCGTCTGTCACACGTTTCCGCGTCTGTCGTGACAGTCTGTGACAACCTGTCTTTTCCGTGTCTGCCGCGGCAGCTGGAACGACAGGCTTCAATGTGGGCTTTGTTGGGCTGATGGGTGGGTGGTGGGCTGAGTTCACTTCTCCTGTTCTTCTTGACTCCTTTATTTCCTAAAAACAATAAATATAAAAACATTATTCGAATAAAATAAACCTTATTACCTAATAAATAATAAATAATAAAAATAAATAAAAATAAAATTTAAGTTAAATTAGGGATGCCTGGTGGGGCATCTCCTAAGGTAACCACTTCCTGCATTCCTGGGGCTTCAGTCCCCTGATAATGCTTGAGGCGTTGTCCGTTGACTTTGAATTGGTGCCCGTCTTTTAATGATTGGATTGTGATGGCACCATGGGGAAAAACTTGTATGACTTGGAACGGGCCAGACCATCTAGATTTTAGCTTCCCTGGGAAGAGTTTCAGACTAGAATTGAACAACAATACAAGCTGCCCTGGGCAGAACTGTCGTGGCAGCAACTTCCTGTCATGCCACTTCTTAGTTTTCTCCTTGTAGATTCTTGCATTGTCGTAGGCCATTGTTCGTATTTCTTCAATCTCGTTCAGATCTAACAGCCTTTTCTGTCCTGCCTTGTCCAAGTCCAAATTCACTGCCTTGATCGCCCAGTATGCTCTGTGCTCTATCTCGACAGGCAGATGACAGGTTTTCCCATAAATTAATCAGTATGGAGACATGCCCAATGGAGTCTTAAAAGCTGTCCTATATGCCCATAATGCATCATTGAGGAGTAAAGACCAATCTTTCCTAGTTGGCTTAACCATCTTCTCAAGAATGTTCTTAACTTCCCTATTAGATATTTCAGCTTGTCCATTGGTCTGTGGGTGGTATGCTGTCGCGATCCGATGCTTGACACCATATTTTTTCAAGGCGGCAGCAATAACCCTATTGTCGAAATGTCTCCCTTCATCACTGATAATCGCCTTAGGGATGCCAAACCTAGAAAAGATGTTTTTATGTAAAAACCGTTGGACTGTCTTGACATCATTCTTTTGAGTGGCGATAGCTTCAACCCACTTAGAGACATAATCTACTGCCAGGAGGATGTATAGATTTCCACATGAAGATGGAAAAGGTCCCATAAAATCAATCCCCCAAACGTCGAAAATTTCAACTTCTAGAATGTTCTGCAGTGGCATCTCGTTTCTCCTTGAGATGTTACCTGTCCTCTGGCACCTGTCACAGTTCTTGTAGAAGATTTGTGCATCTTTATATAGTGACGGCCAATAAAACCCTGACTGCAGCACCTTGGCAGCAGTTTTGTTGCCTCCTAAGTGACCTCCATACTGTGAAACATGGCAGTGATGAAGTATGTCTTCTTGCTCTTCTTGTGGTACACACCTCCTTATGACCTGATCTGCACACATTTTGAAAAGAAGAGGTTCGTCCCAATAATAATGCTTAACATCATTTTGGAACCTCTTCCTGGCTTGATAATTAAGATCAGAAGGAATTATTTCGCTAACTATAAAATTAACGAAATCAACATACCAGGGGAGCTCAGAAGACTTACCTGCCGCCATGGCTGTCGCGACAGCGATTGCGGCAGCAAAGAGCTGCTCGTCCTGGAAGGTCTCCAGTATGTTTGTCTCATCAGTTGGTAGACTCTGTCCCTTCTCCAATCTTGACAAGTGATCTGCCACCTGATTTTCTGTCCCTTTTTTGTCCTTGATTTCAAGGTCGAATTCTTGCAGTAGCAGGATCCACCGTATCAATCTAGGCTTTGCATCCTTTTTCGTGAACAAATACTTCAAGGCAGAATGGTCGGTGTGCACTATTACCTTCGTCCCAAGTATGTAGGAACGGAACTTGTCAATGGAGAACACCACAACTAATAACTCCTTTTCTGTGGTGGTGTAGTTCACTTGGGCGTCATTCAGTGTCTTACTAGCATAATATATGACATGAAATAACTTGTCTCTCCGCTGCCCAAGTGTTGCCCCGACAGCATAGTCACTAGCATCACACATAATTTCAAATGGCTGTGTCCAGTCTGGTGGCTGTACTATTGGGGCTGTTACCAGTTTTTCCTTCAGAACCTTGAATGCTTCAATACATTCATCATTAAAGTCAAAGGGTCGGTTCTGCTCCAAAAGATGGCATAGGGGCTTGGTGATTTTTGAGAAATTTGCAATGAATCTCCGATAAAAACCAGCATGCCCTAAGAAACTTCTAATGCCCTTGACTGTGGTTGGCGGCGGCAGCTTCTCGATCACTTCTATTTTGGCCCTGTCGACTTCTATCCCACGACAGCTAATCTTATGGCCAAGGACTATCCCTTCATCCACCATAAAGTGGCATTTTTCCCAATTCAAGACTAGATTAGCTTTTTCACATCTTTCAAGTACCTTTTGTAGATTGCCGAGGCAGCTCTCAAAATCGTCTCCGAAGACTGAAAAATCATCCATAAATATTTCAAGGAAGTCCTCTACCATATCGGAGAATATGACCATCATGCACCTTTGCAAGGTGGCAGGTGCATTGCATAATCCAAATGGCATTCTCCTAAAAGCATACGTTCCGTAGGGGCATGTGAAAGTCGTCTTTTCTTGATCCTCCGGTGCGATAGCAATTTGATTATAACCTGAATAACCATCAAGAAAACAATAGTAAGGTTTACCCGCTAATCTATCAAGCATTTGATCAATAAAGGGTAAAGGAAAGTGGTCCTTTCGGGTAGCTTTGTTAAGCTTCCGATAGTCCATACAAACCCTCCAACCGGTCACAATCCTGGTTGGGATTAACTTATTGTTTTCATTGGTCACCACGGTCATTCCTCCTTTCTTTGGAACGAATTGCACCGGGCTCACCCATTTGCTGTCGGAGATGGCGTAAATAATACCAGCATCTAACCATTTGATTATCTCTTTACGCACCACCTCTTTCATCGCATGGTTTAGCCGTCTTTGGGCATCTATAGTCGGCTTATGATCTTCCTCTAAAAGGATTTTGTGCATGCATAACGCCGGACTAATGCCTTGAATGTCAGCTATCGTCCATCCAATTGCCTTTTTGTGCTGCCGCAGCATCCCAATTAGCTGCCGTTCCTGTTCCTGTGGCAGCTTAGAAGAGATGATTACGGGCAACGTATCATTTGAACCAAGAAAAGCATATTTAAGCTGCCCTGGCAGGGGCTTCAATTCTAAGGCAGGTGGTTCAACAGTAGATGGCTTTTGGATTGCATGGTTATCCGAAGTATAATTCAGAGGTTCGAATAACTTACCTGGACGATCGCCTATCCAGTTTACCTCCTCCTGATCTTCAGTATCAGATGTATCGGATTCAGAGGAGTTGCTGTCGTCGGTGCTGTCATCTGTGCTGTCGTGACAGCCCTGTAGGTGGCTGCTGCGGCAGTGCCCAAATTTTATGTCGTGACAGCCCGACCTGATACAGGGTTGATCAAGGGTAACTTCAGTGATAGCCTTGCATTCCTCGTCTACATCAGCTTGCTTCATAGCTTGGAGAACATTCAACTTAATCTCTTGATCATTCACTCTCATGGTGAGTTCTCCTTTCTCCACATCAATCAGTGATCTTCCTGTGGCTAAGAAGGGTCGCCCAAGGATGATTGGTGCGTTTTCGTCTGCCTCACAATCTAAAACAAGAAAGTCAACAGGAAAAATAAATTTATCCACTCTTACCGGAATATCTTCAATTTTTCCTTCCGGATGAACATAAGAGCGGTCTGCCAGCTGCAGAGTTACTGTCGTGGGCCGCGCCTTTCCAATACCTAATTTCTGAAAAACAGATTTTGGCATTAAATTAACACTAGCACCAAGATCACAAAGTGCCTTACCCACATATTTATTTCCGATTACACATGGTATGATGAAGCTCCCCGGATCCTTCTTTTTCTGGGGTGGCTGCCTATGCAGAATACTCATGCAACCTTCTGTCATCTTTACCGCTTCAAATTCCCCAAGTTTAGATTTCTTTGACATGACATCCTTGAGAAATTTGGCATAACCGGGCATCTCCCTAACGGCATCTAACAGCGGAATATTAATGTGAACCTGCTTAAAAATATCATAAATCTTTTTGAGCTGAGATTCTTGCTTAGCCTGCTGTATCCGTTGAGGAAAAGGAGGTGGGGGACGATAATCAGCAATACGCCCTTCCCACTGCATACGAATCTGAGGAGGTTTAGGTTCATCAATTTTCTCCTCTGTCGCTTCTGCTGTCGTGACAGGCTCATCGGCAGCAGTCTGTTTGTTACCTGTCGAGGCAGCTTCCTCGGCAGGTCTGTTCAAGGCTGGTTCTTTTACTGTTTTAGCTTCTTTTTTTGCCCCGGTAGTTTCTTCCCACTCCTAGTAGTAATAGCTTTACACTGCTCATGTGTGGGCTGCCTAGCATTCTCAGTATTATAGGGAATCCTCCGGTCTGCCTCGGCTTAATATGTTGGGAAACCTGACCCATTTGTGTCTCCAAAGATTTCAGAGTAGCTTCATGATTCGTCATCCGCATCTATGTTTTATCCATGAAATTCTCTGTCTTCTTGACAAACTGATTCATATTCTCAATATAAGTACCTGTCTGAGACATAAAAGTGGCCAGAGTCTGTTCCAGTATACTGCTCGTGGCAGCTGGTGGCTGTTGTTGTTGCTGCTGCGGCGGCAGTTGCTGTCGCGTCAGCAATCTAGGTCCTCCCTGATTCTGATTGTGTGCTTGAGGATTCAGGGCATTATTAGGATTGCTCCAAGAAAACTTGGGATCCTTCCTCCAATTGGGATTATAGTTGTTGGAATTGTAGTTCGGCTTGTAACTTCCAACATATTTTCCTTCTTCTAGCTGTATAGGACACTCACCCGAACTATGATTTCCCTCACAGATTTCACATACTTCCTCAACAGCAAATCCATGTTGTGTATCATCATTCAATAACCTTTTTCATTGCCTTAGTAAGGAATGCTACCTGTGATTTCATCGTGCTGTCGGCCTCATAATCCTTGACAGCTAGTACCCGTTTACCCCCTCTTCTTGCTGTCAGAAACTGCTCTTCATTCTTAGCCAGATTTTTCAATACTTGCATTGCCTCGTCCGGATCTTTATCCAATAATAGTCCGTTTGCTACTGAATCAATTCGAATACGAGTTTGTAAGTTGACAGCATTATAAAACTTTGTTACCTGATTCCAGACGGGGAATCCATGCATTGGGTAGTTCCGTAGAAGAGTAGTAAATCTGTCACAGGCCTCGTGCATCGGCTCGTCATCTTCCTGTTGAAAAGTAGCAATTTCATTAGGTAATCGCTCAAATAAATGCGAAGGATTAAAACGAGATAAGAATTCACGAGATAAATCTGCCCAAGTTCTAATTGAACCCGGAGTAAGTTTATTCCACCAAGTTTTAGCTCTGTCCCTCAACGAATGGGGAAATAATCGAAGCCTCAGTATCTCCGGATTAACTCCTGGCAGTCTAAACGAACCACAGATTTCCTGGAACGTTTTGAGATGCTCCCTAGCATCCTCTGTAACAGCACCACTGAATTGACCATCATTGTTGATCATACTAAACATGACAGGTTTCAGCTCGAAGTTATCAACATCAATGTCTGGCAGTGTGGTTTCCAGTTCTACATGATCGTTCAACATGTAGTCACGACAGGACCGTCGTCCGGCAGCGGCAGGCGGGTCGCCGATAGGCGGGTCGTTTTCTTGGTAGGCCATCTTCTCTAGCTGTTCCTCAAGGTACTCGTTCCTGGCTAGTAAGTGACGAAGTTGTTTCTTGAGATTGAATGATCGTTCGATTTCCGGATCTAATGGATACTCAGGATCTTTACCCCGATTCGATCTGCGCATAAACAAGAAACCTTGTGAAAAGCAAGAGTTGAATGCACCAAAGAAAAACAGAAAAATAAAAATAAAAACAAAAACAAAAACGAAAAGTGCAGTAAAAGAAAAGGTAGAGTTATGTTGCCAATCCCAGGCAACGGCGCCAAAAACTTGTTGCGTGTAAAATAGTCTATCGCAATGGTAGTGCAAGTATACACGACGCAAGTAGTAAAGAGATACGAAGTATCGGATATCGTCTCCACAGGGATTGGGCTAATAGCTTCACCTTAATTCACTGCACGAAAGTAAAGGAAATAATTGAGAGTTGTCACGAAAATATTGAAGAAAACGTAAATAAAAGAGTAGAGATATCAAGATAGAGAGAATGGGCTGGTATTGAATTGCTCAGTGGTGTAGGTATTGCAGAGTTTAGGAAATCCAGTTCTGTCGTCGCGCCCGTCGCGGCAGCACCTGTCGCGGCAGCAGTCCGTTGGTCGTTGCGGCAGCAAACGCTCAACTCGGTAATTTCAAGTTTGGCAAGAATCCCAGATCTGCCTTGGCCTATCCCTAGGTCCAAGTCTGTCGATGATCACGTCTTGATGATACCTCCCGGCGTGAATCGAAGGATGAACACCGATGTGTATGAATTCTTTTTTAGCCACTTAACCTCGCTCTATCCCTAGGCACGAGATAGTTCAACTATAAACTAGAGAACTTGCTCTTATTTCTTTCGTATACTTAACTCTCCCGATGCTAAGTAAATAGATAACCTCACAATGCTCTGCCGATGCTCTTGCAAGATATTAATAACCAAAATAAGAGAACTTGAAGTTTATTTTATTGAACTGAAAATTCCTAAAACAAAACAGCCCTTGCAACTACTTTACAAATCAACCCATGGCCCTAGGGGAATTTAGAACATGTCGGCGGCGGGTAAACGGCTAGGGGTTTTTGGTTTTCGGTTATGGGGTATTGGATATTATTATCTCCCCTAGGTTAAAATACATGCCCTTATATAAGCTTTGGGCTCAAGTTATCTAAATTAACAAGGATTACAACTTTAATTAAAAGTATGATTCTAATAAAGACTTAATCTTCAAGGAATCTACTTTCCAGCCGTCTTCCTTGTTTCTTGGAATTTTCTCTCCTTGAGCTTTGGGCTTGACATATCTTTTGATCCGGGGCTTGGAAAAATATATGGTTTTCACACGACAGACGAGCTGAATTTTCTCTATCTATCGAGGTCCACTTTACTTTTTCTCCACTAACTTGTTGTCGTCCTCTGCTGTCACGGCAGCACCATGGCAGCATCGTCCTCTTTATCTGCTTGTCCAGTTCAGCTCTTCTGCTTCTCCGCCCAGCGCCTGCCCTCACTGTCTTCTACGACAGCTACCTGCAAAAACAGCCATTTTTAGTAGAATCTGTGCCTTTAATATATTTGTGATGTTTTGCTGTAAACTAACCTGAATGCAATGAATAATGCTTGAATGCAGCAGAAATATGGGTTAAAAGGGGTGTAAATAATAGAACTTTTACACACTCAACATATGTTGGAAAAATCAACAATGATTGAATGATAAATGAAAGAAAATAAAAGTAAATTATGTTTGCGAAAAATGACAAAGATGATATTGGTTCAACTTAATTGGACATTGATAGTCCAACTCATTTGGACGTTGTTGATTTCCTTATAACCCTGAAATGGAATAAATCATCTTCTAATTATTCTCATAAATTTGAAGAGAATTAATTATCTTTTTATTTATTTTTCTTTATGTTTATTTACTTTATACAATAACTATTTACATTTTATATTTATATTCATGTTAATATTTATATTTATATATTATCATATTTATTTATATTTGTTTAACATGATTACTTATCAAATATAATTTATGGTGACGATTTATGCTTAGCATAAGCATAAGATATTGTAACACCCTAAAAAGTACCCTAGTTCGAACGATAGAAAAATGATATCGATAACGTAAAAGATCACAACTTAGCTAAGATTGAAAGTATTTAAAATGTATAATCATGTATAAGTACACATACTTGGTAGAAATAAAATTTAATCAATGTAAAGTAATGTATATATATAAGTGTATATATATACATTCGATGGAATTAAATTAAGTTGAAGAATTGGTACTTAAAATATATATATATATATATAACATGATATGTGGATGATTATAAGAATTATATATATATATATATATATATATATGTATTAGTGGGGAAAAAATTAAAATACATTATAATATTCTAAGTGGGATATACTTGGTTAAAAACAATACCAAGTGTCCCTTAGAAAACTCATGACCGGCCACCTTAGTTAAACTAACCCACATGTGTATTCCATTAACTTTCTTCTTTCTTCTTCATCCTTCATCAACAAAAAAATCAGAGAGTGTAAAGGGGGAATTGCTGGAAATTAACTAGAGTCATCACTCATGCATGCATGTTGAGTTCTTAGTTCAAGTAAGTGCTTGATAATCAATTGATATCGTTCTTGAAATTTAGGGTTATTTTGATGATCTTGATTATGATTATTTTCTGGAAATATGATTAAAATCAATTTAAGATGTTGTTAAAATGTTGGGTTTATGAATTTATGGTTGAAATTCTGGAAATAAGCATGAACATGAACATTAGGTTGAATCTGCCCAGATTAGGCTTAATGCACTGCCCTGTTTTGTATTGAAAATTCGAATGGGTTAGGGTTCGAATTAGGAAAACTTTTGTAAATAAAAGTTGTAGAGCTGAATGATTACTATAAGAAAATGGCCTCTTGAGTATGAAAACGACATAGGAAGTGGCTGAAAATTGAATTACAAAAAGACTGCTCAGAATTGAATGAATCTGGAAATTGCTTAGGTTAAATTGTAATTTTGAAAATGTTTAGGGGTCAAAATGGTGTTAATAAATTCTGAAAATTTATGCTTGAAACAGGGGAGTCATGGAATGAATAAAAATTAAATGGCCAAGCTTGAATCAAGTCTCAATTGGTAAGTTAAATGCATTTAGATCACATGTAGGATTATTAAAGGATTAAAGGGGACTATTTTGTGGAAATTGATAAATTGAGGACTTGAATGCTCTGTTTTTAAAGATGTTAGAACTTCATTGTTATGTTAATACATGTTAGAAAAAGCAAAGTGGACCTCGATAGATAGAGAAAATTTTGCTCGTCTGTCGTGTGAAAGCCAAATATTTTTCCAAGCCCTGGATCAAAAGATATGTCAAGCCAAAGTTCAAGGAGAGAAAATCCCAAGAAACAAGGAGGACGGCTGAAAAGTAGGATCCTTGAAGATTAAGTCTTTATTAGAATCATACTTTTAATTAAAATTGTAATCCTTGTTACCTTAGATAACTTGAGCCCAAAGCTTATATAAGGGCATGTATTTTAACCTAGGAAATAACCCCCACATCATACCCCATAACTGACAACCAAAAACCCTCCGCCATTTACCCGCCGTCGACATGTTCTAAAACCCCCTAGGGCCACGGGTTGATTTGTAAAGTAGTTGCAAGGGTTGTTTTGTTTTAGGATTTTCCAAGTTCAATAAAATAAACTTCAAGTTCTCTTATTTTGGTTTTAATATCTTGCAAGAGCATCGGGAGAGCATTGTGAGGTTATCCATTTACTTAGCATCGGGAGAGTTAAGTATACGAAAGAAATATGAGCAAGTTCTCTAGTTTATAGTTGAACTATCTTGTGCCTAGGGATAGGGCAAGGTTAAGTGGCTAAAGAAGAATTCATACACATCGGTGCTCATCCTTCGATTCACGCCGGGAGGTATCATAAAGACGTGATCATCGACAGACTTGGACCTAGGGATAAGCCCAGGCAGATCTGGGATTCTTGCCAAACTTGAAGTACGGAGTTGGTGTGTTTGCTGTCGCGACAGCCAACGGACAGCCGCCGCGACAGGTGCTGTCGGCGACGGGCGCGACGACAGAACTGGATTTCCTAAGCATTGCAATACCTGCACTACTGAGCACTTCAATACCAGCCCATTCTCTCTATCTTGATTTCTCTACTCTTTTATTTAAGTATTCTTTATTATTTTCGTGACAATATCTTAAACTATTCTTTTCCCCTTGTGCAGATAGCAAAGGAAAGGGTTAGCCCAGTCCCTGTGGAGACGATATCCGATACTCTAGTATCACTTTATTACTTGCGACGTGTACACTTGCACTCAATTGCGATAGACTATTTTACACGCAACACTTAGAATCAAATGAATTGTGAAATATAGGATTTAATTGCACTAAAGTCACTAAGTTAAGCTTGGACAGATTAGGCCCTGAAATTGTCTTGTTTTCAAATGTAAAACTGTATTAATTGGGAAATGCTAAAAATATGAGCCATACATAGTTTTGAAGGTGTGTTTATAAGCTTTTCAGAATAGTATGATATGTCTTATTTGGATTAGGGAATAAAAAGTTATGGACAGATTAGTGGACAATGCTCAAAACTGCCATGTTAAGGACAGCTTGTGTGTTTATTGTTGTTTGCTTGATTTGGTTGGATTTTTGTGCTAAGAATGATACTAATGGATGTTATATATGTTATAATATGATTCAATAGCATATTGGTGAAGAGATATTAGAGGAATCAAGGGGTGATCAAACCAAGAAGAAAGGGAGAGGCATCATCATTAAGGAGACAAACTAGCTTGGAGTATTGTGAGTGTAGTTTTGTTTAAAGTGTTAGGATTAGTATCATAACCTTGTTATTTTTTATTATTAGATAACATGAAGGAAACATGAAATGAACCTAATAATAGTTGGTAAAAATTAAAATGCTAAGGAAGAATGATTAAAGGAAAGACTTATGATATGTTGACTATGCTAGTTAGATAAGCTTACTTTGGCCTAGATATGTTACATTTGGTTGATGATTGAATAAACCATGTGACATGAACTTATATGATGCGTTTAGCTAATATATTTTGATGTTTACATGATGAAAATGACAATATATGCTTGCTGATTTTTCACGTTATCATGAGTTGAATGAATGCTCTGAAATAAAGATCAATATTGTTACATGTTTGGTGAATTGTTGAATAACAAGCAATTGGTTTTGTTAATCATATAAGATAAGACAAGACCTTGGTTTGATTAGTGTCTATAGGTAAAAGGGCATGCCTTAGAGTCATTGAACTCCTCTGATTATGGTTAAAGGATGGTGGTTAGTCACCAATATTCCTTAAGGTGGTAAGTCACCTTGATGCTATGGCATCCTCTGATTACATGTTACAAGTTGGTTACAAAGCATTGATACCTTTGAGTATCCAAAGTTATATGTCACACGTAGACTCGATTACCTTGTTCATTAATCATCCAAGGCAATATATTTAAACATTACATGACTTGAAAGATAAGTACCTAAATGATAAGTACCAATGAAATGAAATTGATATGCCTACTTGCCTTGTATATGCTAATGCTTTTAAATGATGCTTGTTGTTGTATATGATAATGTTTTGATCGATACTTGCTGTATGAATGAACATAAAAGTATGTTGTTTATGTTGCATCAATGGTTACTTGAAATGGTTACAAGAATAGCTAAGTCTACTTATGCATGATGGACTAGCTAGGTGAACTTTGATTAAAGCCTAGTTAGGTAACCTTAAAGATTGAATAATGCTCTAAAAGATAGAAATTAGTAAAGTTTAGGGCTGCCTCACTAAGTACATACCTTGTACTTATCACTCTTATGTTCCCTTCTTCCAAAAATTTCAGGTACTAGTCCCGAAAGCTAGTCGATTGTCTTAGAGAGCTGACCTTGAAGTCCAAGCACAAGTATGACTCTTTTGGATATCTTAGTTGGTGGCATAGATGTATATAAGTGTCACATACATATGATACATGTATTTTGGGTGCTTGACATGTAAATGTTATGGTTAAAAAACTTTATTATGTAATATGTATTTTAACATGCTTAATGCTTCGGTTGTGTAATTATGTACTAAAGGACCATTGTATATATATATATAGGAGTGATGGTTGCTATGGAATTTAAAGTATGTTTGTATGATTTGTTTATATGACCAAATGATCATATGATTGAATTAGAGTTCTATAATAATTTAGCCGAACCTTGAATGTTCCTATTGAGGCCGAATATGATTAAAGTGTTCTTGTATGATTATGTGATCTTGGAAAATTGATTGTGTTAATGAGACATGAACTATAGGATTGTAATATGCATCTAGATGTATGATATAAAATGAAGATTAAAATGTATTGCTATGCTTAGTTAGAATGTACCTATGGAATGAGCCTTGTTTATATGTATGATTCGAATAGGGTAGATTAAGAAATTGGTTTGGTAACATGATTATGTAATGGTTTTTAAATGTATAAGCAAGATTAAATGATTATCTTGTTATGTTAGTACATGTATGTAATTGTTATGATTGTAACATGATTGCTTGTATGTAATAGTTAAGGTTTTTGTTAGCCCACATATATGTATGTTTACATTTTTGGTTGAATGTTAGAGTAAGCTTTCACATGTATACGTTGTATAAATCTAAAATATGTTTCATAAAGAAACTTGTATGTCAAGTATGTTATGATAATTGGAATTGCTTATGTATGTCATGAATATGTATAATATGAATCCGAATAATAATACGCTGCAAATGTAACGCTCCTCGCTCCCATTCCCGGGCGAGGGGTGTTACATAAATTGGCATCAGAGCTTTAGGTTATAGATCCTAAAATTTGTCCGAACATGTCATGCATCATATAGGATTACACTATGCCACCTAGGAGTCTTATATTGAATTATTTGTGACTTCGCTCTCTAATTCCGAACTTTCCTCTGAATTCCTTATAGAATGTATGCTACCAACTTAGCTCGGGACGATGAGAGTCCCCAAGGATCTTCTACTAAGAATGGGGATAGCGTTGCTATGCGACCCCCGGTAGAACCTGAACAACCTCGAGAGCAACCTCGAGTACAAGTCCCTCCTCCTTTGGACAATGCGACCATCGAAACTGTTCGTCGGGAATGTTTTATCAGTGTCAAAGAAATATTCGATCACTTTGCAATGGGTGTACGAGCAGCCCCGATTGTTGTGGCACCATCTCAAGCCCCGATCGACAAGCTCGCTTCACACCGAGCTACTCCTTTTAGTGGCCTTGATATCGAGAAACTAGAAAAAGGTGAGCAGTGGCTCGATAAAACTATCCAGATCTTGACTAAGCAACTCAAATGTTTCGATGAGCATAAACTCAAGTGTGCAGTCTCCTTATTAACCGAAGACGCTTTAAGCTGGTGGGAAACCACGATTCTGACTACCCCTGTTGAGTCAGTGACCTGGGACTTCTTCGTTGATGAGTTTAAGAAGAAGTTCATTAGCGAACAATATCTGGCCGACTGTAGAAATAAATTACTGTACTTGAAGCAGGCCAATCGGCCGATTGAACAATATGTTGCTGATTTCTGCAAATACTGCAAATACGGAGCTGCTTACATTAAGACTGAAGAAGAGAAATGTCGTAAGTTCGTCGGTGGTCTGAACGACGAGCTAAAACCGATGTTCACTGCTCTTGGTCTCACAAACTTTCAAACTCTTGTGAACCGAGCTATTTCTACTGAAGCTACGATGAGGGTCGCAGAAAAGCGAAAGAGTAGTTATCGTCCAGACAAGGGTAAGAAAGGTGACAGTAAGTCCCGGTGGTCGAAGAGGCCAAAGCACCAGAATGAGTCCTTCTTTACTTATTCACCTGTCACTCAGAATGATAATGACCTCCGTCCTCAAACAAGATGGCAATTCCGGTGGTTTTCTGTTAACAGCACCGGAAAATCTGAAAGGACACCTACTTGCAAATTCTGTTAAAAACAGCACTTCAGCCAATGTCGATTTCAGTCTAATCTCTGCTTCGCCTGTGGAGGCAATGATCATTATATTCGTGACTGTCCGAAGAAGGATGACCAAACTTCTACTCGTCACTCTAATCCGAACCCGGCACCATCTGGTCGAAACAAGAACCCAAGACAAGCTCAATTGGGTAATCAGGGGAAAGGCAAGGCTGCTCTTTCAAAAGCCACTACCTATCAGGAATCTCGAGCCCCAGCTCGTGTCTATCACATTCGTGGCAAAGAAGAAGAAGAGTCTCCCGATGTCATTGCGGGTACGGTTGAACTTAACCTTAAACATGTTTACGCTTTGATAGATTCGGGATCGACCCATTCATTTATATGCTCATACTTGTTAGATGAACTTAAATTGAAACCTGAAACTGTACAGACTAGGCTAATTGTTTCAAACCCTATAGGAGGTAGTATGCCTATAAATTTGCTTTGTAAAGACTGTCAGATAACAATCTGAAATGTACCCTTTCCTTGTAATCTTTATGTGTTGCCTAAATGTGAATTTGATCTAGTTTTAGGACTAGACTGGTTGGGAAAACATGAAGCCTGGGTAGACTGTCAAAACCGTAGGTTGTATTTACGGGGTTTAGGAAAAGAATCCATTCTGTTAATAGATAAGAAACCAACCTCCATTTTTGCTGCTATGGCATTACAAGATGATCTTGACTTCGGTTTATCTGAAATGTCGATTGTATCTGAATTTTCTAATGTCTTTCCCGAGGAACTCCCTGGTCTTCCTCCAACTCGGGAAGTTGAATTCAAGATTGAAGTTCAACCCGGAACCAATCCTGTGTCCATTGCGCCTTATCGTATGGCACCAGTTGAACTGAAAGAATTGAAAAAGCAAATCCAAGAACTCGAAGACAAAGGATTCATTCGACCTAGCATCTCTCCCTGGGGTGCCCCTGTTTTGTTCGTGAAAAAGAAAGACGGTTCGATGCGGCTCTGTATCGATTACCGACAATTGAACAAAGTCACTATCAAGAACAAGTATCCGCTACCGAGAATCGAAGATCTGTTTGACCAACTCAAAAACGCAGCCGTATTTTCCAAGATTGATCTTCGGTCCGGATACTACCAAATGAGGGTAAAAGAAGAAGACGTGCCCAAAACAGCCTTCCGAACTCGATATAGACATTACGAGTTTCTAGTGATGCCGTTCGGTCTAACAAATGCCCCTGCTGCATTCATGGATCTGATGAATCGAGTATTCAAACCCTATCTCGACAAGTTCGTTGTCGTATTTATCGACGACATCCTTGTTTACTCCCGGAACAAGGAAGAACATGTTGATCATCTTCGGATTGTACTTCAAACGCTCCGAGATCGCCAATTATACGCCAAGTTTACTAAGTGTGAATTTTGGTTATCCGAAGTTTCATTCCTCGGACACATCATTTCTGTCGATGGAATCAAAATAGACTCTAAGAAAGTACAAGCTATTCTTGATTGGAGACCTCCGAGAAATGTGAGTGAGATCCGAAGTTTTCTTGGCTTAGCCGGTTATTACCGAAGATTTGTGAAGGGATTCTCAGTGATTGCCACACCGTTAACTAAACTCCTCCGAAAGGATGTAACCTTTGAGTGGTCAGAAAAGCAGCAACGAAGCTTCAACCAACTCAAACAAGCTCTGACACATGCTCCAGTCCTTATTCAACCCGAATCGGGTAAAGAATTCGTTGTGTACAGTGATGCATCACACTCGGGCCTAGGTTGTGTTCTGATGCAAGAAGGCAACGTGATTGCATACGCCTCTCGACAACTGAAACCACACGAATTGAATTATCCTACACATGACCTCGAGCTTGCAGCCATTGTGTTTGCACTCAAAATTTGGCGGCACTATCTGTACGGTGAAAGATGCAAGTTGTTCACCAATCACAAAAGCCTAAAGTATTTACTCACTCAAAAGGATTTGAACCTTAGGCAAAGAAGATGGTTAGAGTTACTCAAAGACTACGATTTGATCATAGATTATCATCCCGGAAAAGCCAACGTCGTTGCCGACGCTCTGAGTCGAAAACCGAATCTTGGTATGTTATTCAAATCCGAGAACAATTCATTCTTAAGCTTAAAGCATTTGTTCGAATTCTTTATTTGTAGTCAAGGAAGAAATTCGAACTCTTTCTTCTCAATAAGTAACAATTCGAATGCTTCCTTAATCATTAAGTAAAGTTTCGAATCATACCTTGAATTGTAAGTAACATCTCTAATTTTGTTATTCGTAGCTACCTTGGCTATCAATGCTCATTTTCGGCTATGCAAAACTCGGAATTATCTGAATGAACTTCAAGTTCAATCTACTCTAATCACCAGGATCAAAGAACTTCAACAAATTGATCCGGAACTTCAGAAAATCAATTCTAAGCTTGAGTCTAATCCTGACTTCTCTATTAAGTCGAACGGTCTTCTATACTTCAAAGATCGTATGTGTGTCCCTAATAACAAAGAATTACAAGATGAAATCCTACAATAAGCACACCAAAGTTCTTTTTCGATCCACCCTGGATCAGTTAAGATGTACAAGGACCTCAAGCCCTTGTATTGGTGGCCAGGAATGAAAACGGCTATCAACGACTCTGTAGCGAAATGTTTGAACTGCCAACGGTTTAAATCCGAGCACCAGGTCCCTACTGGTTTGCTTCAACCTCTCCAATTTCCACAATGGAAATGGGAACAGATTACAATGGATTTCGTAACCGGTCTTCCTTGTTCGCCAAGAAAGTGCGACGCTATCTGGATGATCGTTGATCGTTTCACCAAGTCAGCACACTTCATTCCGGTGAGAATGAATCTCAGTCTTGAAGCCTTGGCTGAATTATACATCCGAGAAGTAATTCATTTACATGGAGTTCCAATCTCAATAGTCTCCGATCGAGATCCCCGATTCACAGTTCGATTTTGGAAATCATTACATAAAGCTCTCGGAACCAAACTGAATCTTAGCACCGCTTTCCATCCGCAAAGCGATGGTAAATCCGAGCGAGTAATTCAAATTCTCGAAGACATGCTCAGAGCTTGTATCATTGACTTCGGAAAGAACTGGGAGAAATCGCTACCTTTGGTAGAATTCGCTTACAACAATAGCTTCCAATCTTCGATTCAAATGGCTCCTTTCGAAGCGTTGTATGGCGGAAGATGTCGAACACCTTTATGTTGGTCTGAACTCGGTGATAATAAAGTTTTGGGACCACAATTGCTTCGGGAAACTAAAGAACAAGTTCAAATCATTCATTCTCGATTGAAGCAAGCTTTCGATCGCCAAAAGTCTTACGCCGATCTGAAACGTAGAGACATTCAACATCAAGTCGGAGATAAAGTGTTTCTTAAAGTCTCCCCGTGGAAGAAAGTATTCTGATTCGGCAAAAGAGGCAAGCTAAGTCCTCGGTTTATCGGACCATTTGAAGTAGTCGAAAGAATTGGTCCTGTAGCTTATCGACTCGCTCTTCCTCCCGAGTTCAATAAAATACACAATGTCTTCCACGTCTCAATGCTCAGAAGATATCGATCTGATCCATCTCACATTCTTGAGCCTGAATAAGTTGAGCTCAATCCCGATCTTTCATACGAAGAAGAACCCATCCGAATCCTCGATCGAGAAGTCAAGAGACTTCGGAATAAAAGTGTTCCTCTTGTCAAAGTTCTTTGGAGGAATCACAACGTCGAAGAAGCGACGTGGGAACCTGAGGACATGATGAAAAAGCAATATCCTCATCTGTTCGATTCAGGTAAAATTCGAGGACGAATTTTCTTTAAGGGGGGAGGAATTGTAACACCCTAAAAAGTACCCTAGTTCGAACGATAGAAAAACGATATCGATAACGTAAAAGATCACAACTTAGCTAAGATTGAAAGCATTTAAAATGTATAATCATGTATAAGTACACATACTTGGTAGAAATAAAATTTAATCAATGTAAAGTAATGTATATATATAAGTGTATATATATACATTCGATGGAATTAAATTAAGTTGAAGAATTAGTACTTAAAATATATATATATATATATATATATATATATATATATATAACATGATATGTGGCTGATTATAAGAATTATATATATATGTATTAGTGGGGAAAAAAATTAAAATACATTATAATATTCTAAGTGGGATATATTTGGTTAAAAACAATACCAAGTGTCCCTTAGAAAACTCATGACCGGCCACCTTAGCTAAACTAACCCACATGTGTATTCCATTAACTTTCTTCTTTCTTCTTCATCCTTCATCAACAAAAAAATCAGAGAGTGTAAAGGGGGAATTGCTGGAAATTAACTAGAGTCATCACTCATGCATGCATGTTGAGTTCTTAGTTCAAGTAAGTGCTTGATAATCAATTGATATCGTTCTTGAAATTTAGGGTTATTTTGATGATCTTGATTATGATTATTTTCTGGAAATATGATTAAAATCAATTTAATATGTTGTTAAAATGTCGGGGTTTATGATATTATGGTTGAAATTCTGGAAATAAGCATGAACATAAACATTAGGTTGAATCTGCCCAGATTAGGCTTAATGCACTGCCCTGTTTTGTATTGAAAATTCGAATGAGTTAGGGTTCGAATTAGGAAAATTTTTGTAAATAAAAGTTGTAGAGCTGAATGAGTACTATAATAAAATAGCCTCTTGAGTATGAAAACGACATAGGAAGTGGCTGAAAATTGAATTACAAAAAGACTGCTCAGAATTGAATGAATCTTGAAATTGCTTAGGTTAAATTGTAATTTTGAAAGTGTTTAGGGGTCAAAATGGTGTTAATAAATTCTGAAAATTTATGCTTGAAACAGGGGAGTCATGGAATGAATAAAAATTAAATGGCCAAGCTTGAATTAAGTCTCAATTGGTAGGTTAAATGCATTTAGATCACATGTAGGATTATTAAAGGATTAAAGGGGACTGTTTTGTGGAAATTGATAAATTGAGGACTTGAATGCTCTGTTTTTAAAGATGTTAGAACTTCATTCTTATGTTAATACATGTAGGTTAATGTGGTTAATAGCTTAGAATCAAATGAATTGTGAAATATAGGATTTAAATGCACTAAAGTCACTAAGTTAAGCTTGGACAGATTAGGCCCTGAAATTGTCCTGTTTTCAAATGTAAAACTGTATTAATTGAGAAATGCTAAAAATATGAGCCATACATAGTTTTGAAGGTGTGTTTATAAGCTTTTCAGAATAGTATGATATGTCTTATTTGGATTAGGGAATAAAAAGTTATGGACAGATTAGTGGACAATGCTCAAAACTGCCATGTTAAGGACAGCTTGTGTGTTTATTGTTGTTTGCTTGATTTGGTTGGATTTTTGTGCTAAGAATGATACTAATGGATGTTATATATGTTGTAATATGATTCAAGATCATATTGGTGAAGATATATTAGAGGAATCAAGGGGTGATCAAACCAAGAAGAAAGGGAGAGGCATCATCATTAAGGAGACAAACTAGCTTGGAGTATTGTGAGTGTAGTTTTGTTTAGAGTGTTAGGATTAGTATCCTAACCTTGTTATTTTTTATTATTAGATAACATGAAGGAAGCATGAAATGAACCTAATAATAGTTGGTAAAAATTAAAATGCTAAGGAAGAAGGATTAAAGGAAAGACTTATGATATGTTGACTATGCTAGTTAGATAAGCTTACTTTGGCCTAGATATGTTACATTTGGTTGATGATTGAATAAACCATATGACATGAACTTATATGATGAGTTTAGCTACTGTATTCTGATGTTTACATGATGAAAATGACAATATATGCTTGCTGATTTTTCATGTTATCATGAATTGAATGATTGCTCTGAAATAAAGATCAATATTGTTACATGTTTGGTGAATTGTTGAATAACAAGCAATTGGTTTTGTTAATCATATAAGATAAGATAAGACCTTGGTTTGATTAGTGTCTATAGGTAAAAGGGCATGCCTTAGAGTCATTGAGCTCCTCTGTTTATGGTTAAAGGATGGTGGTTAGTCACCAATATTCCTTAAGGTGGTAAGTCACCTTGATGCTATGGCATCCTCTGATTACATGTTACAAGTTGGTTACAAAGCATTGATACCTTTGAGTATCCAAAGTTATATGTCCCACGTAGACTCGATTACCTTGTTCATTAATCATCTAAGGCAACATATTTAAACGTTACATGACTTGAAAGATAAGTACCTAAATGATAAGTACCAATGAAATGAAATTGATATACCTACTTGCCTTGTATATGCTAATGCTTTTAAATGATGCTTGTTGTTGTATATGATAATGTTTTGATCGATAATTGCTGTATGAATGAACATAAAAGTATGTTGTTTATGTTGCATCAATGGTTACTTGAAATGGTTACAAGAATAGCTAAGTCTACTTATGCATGATGGACTAGCTAGGTGAACTTTGATTAAAGCCTAGTTAGGTAACCTTAAAGATTGAATAATGCTCTAAAAGATAGAAATTAGTAAAGTTTAGGGCTTCCTCACTAAGTACATACCTTGTACTTATCACTCTTATGTTCCCTTCTTCCAAAAATTCCAGGTACTAGTCCCGAAAGCTAGTCAATTGTCTTAGAGAGCTGACCTTGAAGTCCAAGCACAAGTATGACTCTTTTGGATACCTTAGTTGGTGGCATAGATGTATATAAGTGTCACATGCATATGATACATGTATTTTGGGTGCTTGACATGTAAATGTTATGTTTAAAAAACTTGATTATGTAATATGTATTTTAACATGCTTAATGCTTCGGTTGTGTAATTAAGTACTAAAGGGCCATTGTATATATATATATAGGAGTGTTGGTTGCTATGGAATTTAAAGTATGTTTGTATGATTTGCTTATATGACCAAATGATCATATGATTGAATTAGAGTTGTATAATAATTTAGCCGAACCTTGAATGTTCCTATTGAGACCGAATATGATTAAAGTGTTCTTGTATGATCATGTGATCTTGGAAAATTGATTGTGTTAATGAGACATGAACTATAGGATTGTAATATGCATCTAGATGTATGATATAAAATGAAGATTAAAATGTATTGCTATGCTTAGTTAGAATGTATCTATGGAATGAGCCTTGTTTATATGTATGATTCAAATAGGGTAGATTAAGAAATTGGTTTGGTAACATGATTATGTAATGGTTTTTGAATGTATAAGCAAGATTAAATGATTATCTTGTTATGTTAGTACATGTATGTAATTGTTATGATTGTAACATGATTGTTTGTATGTAATAGTTAAGTTTTTGTTAGCCCACATATATGTATGTTTACATTTTTCGTTGAATGTTAGAGTAAGCTTCCGCATGTATACGTTGTATAAATCTAAAATATGTTTCATAAAGAAACTTGTATGTCACGTATGTTATGATAATTGGAATTGCTTATGTATGTCATGAATATGTATACTATGAATCCGAATAATAATACGCTGCAAATGTAACGCTCCTCGCTCGCATTCCCGGGCGGGGGGTGTTACAGATATATTTTTCCATTTAAATGCAAGGGATAATGTGAGTACTATATCTCAAAGTACTGAAAATATTGATGCTCCAGAAGAGCAATAAGTTCTTGATAGAAAGCGCATTATGAAAAGTGCAGAATTGCGAATATTTCAATAATTACCGCTAATGGTAATAATATCGTCACCACTAGAAGTGGAAATTTTAAGAGAGCAAATATGAGTTCGCAAAATATCCCTTTGGAAATTATACATAACATATGTTATCAATTAGCACTTGAAATAAGCCATTGTGGATATAAGTTCTGGTAGCCAAAAAGTCAGTTGAAAGCTCTAGAAAAGCTATATATATTGCTACCAAAAGATAATTTTCATTGAAAGCTCCGAAAGAGCTAAATATATTCATATTTAATGGAACAATTTTGATGGTCGTACTAGACATGTGCGAGTGAGATTGAATCACATGTTATGGTAAACTAGAAGTTTACCAAATTCAGAAATGTATATACACACTTATATATAGTTGGCATGATCGATTAGACCATCCTGATCAATAATGATGCAAAAGCTATTGAGATTTATGTACACATTTATTAAAAAGATCCCGAAGTTCTTGTGGTGCTTGTTCTCAAAGGAATTGATTAAATTCCCCTTATTGAAAGAACACGAAGTTCTTATGTTGCTTGTTCTCAAAGGAAATGATTAAGATCCCACTTACCAAAAGAACTTGAAGTTATTGTACTAAAGTTGAGACTGTATGTCTTGCATATCTGAATGAAATATGGGGTCATATATCCACAAATGTAGAAAGTTTTATATGATTTTAGTAGATGCGTTTACATTGTTTTATCAACTTACAACCAGAAGTTTGTGAGATTGATTATAAAAGGATTCATATTATGCAGTTAGACTATTCGTCTTGAAAAAGCTAGTGGGTTATATTTTAGGCTATATCAGTTGTTACAAGGCCTATTGATTATGAAAAATACGGTTTAGCAAAATTTTAATTGGATGCCTCCTCTTTAATAGCTAAACTGTGAGAACAAAACAATTATTATTTATATTGTATTTCCACATAGCAGCACTTATACGCATCAAGGAAACAAGTTATAATAAACTTCATGTTATGATTGGTTTTTGGTCAGGAGCCATACATTCCAATTTTATAATTTTTGAATGTGCGATATATTGTTGAATTGCTCCACCACAACACACAAAATGGGTAAATAAAAAGGGTTGAGAATATATATTGAGTATGAATCTCCTTTTATGTTTAAATTCTTAAACATTAATTGAAGAATCATTTATGACATGATTTTTCTCAACATCATGGGGAGATAATAATCAGCTGGATAAAGGAAAATGAATTATCGTTATCTAGATCCTCGTATATGAAGCATAAATTCATAAGATAATTCATGTTATTACATGTCAACAGCCATATGTATTTACTGATCCAATGAGAGTAACTAAGTCTCATATACTAGCTAAAATGCTCTAAATTTGAATTACATGTTAGAGCGAATGAATGTAAATCATGCATGAAGTATGATAATTGGTTCTAATGATCAAAATTCTGGTGAATGAAAAATAGTATGAGATGGTCATATATTGGAGGCGGGTGCTCCTGAAGAGACCCAAGACATAACTAATAATAAAACTCTTGAAGAGTTTCAGGTACCTGAAATAAAGATTGAAATCTTGAAGAGATCTCGATGAGTTATGTCACTACGAGAATGGAATCAGAAAATTGCAAAGTTGTCGACAACAGTTTTACAAACAATTTTACATAGAATACTTCTGTAAAAGTAAAGAAAGAAAACGATGATCTTGTATAAGAATCTATAGATGTTGAAATGGTTGGTCAATATAGAAAGATGCTTTGAACTTCCAAAAGAGAAGTATTTGGACCAGTAGTCCAAACACCTAAAGGTGTAATGCAAGTGAGGCACAAATAAGTAGTCATAAATACGATTTGAATTATGATTTACGAAGAGTTTTTAATTATTTCATGGTGGATGAAATTAATTTGGTAGTTATGAAATATTTTATATGCATCTAATTATTTTGTGGATCCCTATTTATCCTTGAAGGATTTAAAATGCTAGAAGCATTTGGAAATTTCTGAGGAAATTTATTTAGATATATCCCCTTGAATATTTATATTTTGGCGCATTTGGTATAATCGCCTTAGTGGGTACTAACTAGGGAAATACTTCCTTTTGTATTTTATAAAGGAGTTTGGATCAAGATTCATTACATATTAGAACTCTTAAAGAGCTTCAAATTGGAAACTCGTGAAGAGCTTTCAAAGTATTTAATGAAAGTATTTGAGAAAAAGAATCTTAAGATGGAGTTTTGTATCGACCTAAAGATTGAGCACTTAAATATGCGTTTTTGTCTATGAATGGACATAAGTTGAAAGAATCTTAAAGAATATTCAATATGGATAAAGAATATCTATTGTAAGATTGTTGGATGTGAATAAAGATAATTATATCTTTTCTTGGTTTTGAAGCACCATATATTAGTTGGTCAAGCAATATCCATGGATATACAAAGATCATTACATTTAGATCTTCAAACATTCGTTGATGCCTCCTCAAATGTCGTAGAAATAATTATTATGCACGAGGCAAGCTAAAAATGTGTTTGGCTAAGACCATTGACCCAACATATCCAAAAGATATGTGGATTTACTTTTACAAGATATGATAAAAAGCTATCTTGTGTGAATATAATGCAAGATGTATATCTTAGTTTGAAAATGGATACATCATGGAACATATTACTCCAAAGTTTCATCCCTCAAAATCTTTAGAAAAATAATATTCAATATTGAATTATGAAGATTCAAAGATCTTCTGTGATGTTTTCATGAGGGGGAGTAAATATGCGTTGCACTCTTTTTCCCTTAACCGAGGTTTTGTCCCAATGGGTTTTCCTGGTAAGGTTTTTAATGAGGTAACATGCTATGTGTATTAAAGATGTGTGTACTCTTTTTCCTTCACTAAAGAAATTTTTTTCCCATTGGATTTTTATCTTAGTAAGGTTTTAACGAGGCACATTATCTTCATAGACATCTAAGGGGGAGTGTTATGAATATTTATCTATGTGGATGTCTATAATGATAAGGACTTTATCAAGGAGATTTGATTTACTTTATCATTAGAAATATTATCTTCATTAATTAGAGTTTAATGTATTATGTACTTCTTATGCCTATAAATAGATGATCTAATGAAGGCATTGTATACACTTGAGTATTGAGAATAATATAAATCTCCCTCTCCCTCTTCCTCTCATCTCTTTGTTTTTCCATTCTTGTTCTTTGTTCTTATTGTTGTTCTTCTTTATTTTATTCACAACACTAGTTATATTGTTTTTTTAACATAAATCCCTTGTCCCATTTTACTGTCCATGTATAAGCCTCAATATTAAATAATTAAGTTTAGAGTTTTAGGTTAATGGTTAGAGTCGGGGTTATGGTTTATGGTTTAGCCTTTAACTTATAGGGTTTAAAGCTTAGAATTTAGTATTTAAAATTTATGGTTAGAACTTAAGAGTTTTTTTTAATATTAAAACATATATAGGAACACCCAAAAAGATAAAATGATTTTTTAGCGTAATGAGACCTGAGATTATAAAAAAGAAAAATGCTGACCTTCCAATTTAAACAAAACGAAAGCTCAATTTAAAGTAATGAAAGTAGGATAAAGTAATAATAATTTGTCGAAGAAGTAACATACCGACATTCATTAATTTAAATTATTTTTTGAGCCAACAACATTGTACTTTGAATTGTACATAATTTGACCTACACTTTTCTTTATCTAACCCTATCTTACTTTATAAATAGTAAATCAATTTGTATATAGCATTCTATCTTAGCATTTTTTTAACGAGGCAAAACCAGTTTTATTAGAACAAAAGAAACAATATACATAGAGAAACACAAGGTCTCAAAATGAAATAAGGAGACACAAAACAGAACAAACAACAAAACAGGTGAAAAAACAAAGAAGAAAATATAACAGGCAAAGCAAAGAGCAAAGCAAGGACAACATAAAAAGCTTCCGAAAACTAACGAAGGAATTCAGGATAAAAATAGAGCCAGCTAAACCAAATCTTTATTAGCATGACGCTCTATTGACAAAAATGATAGAATTTGTGGAGAAATATAGAGAAAGAGAACCATTAGAAGGCCATCGCTCAAAGAATCAAAGCTAATTGATGTCTAATAGACCAAGAAGAAGTGGCCCCGGTGAGTCTAGTCAACGAACGACCACTGACGAAAAAAGCGAAAGCACCACCAAGAAAACATGTAAAAATAGAGAAATAAATCTGAAAGAAAAAAATAACCCCTTGGAAAAGTAGAAAAACTGACGGAAGAAGGTCGACCCTTCGATCTCCCACAATCAATAGGAGTCATATCGCCTTCTCGCAAAGGGGGTCCAACCAAATCAAAGTCATCAGGGAAGTAGGAACCCAACGAGTCGGCAGAATATGCGCATCAAAAATCAAACAACGCAAAGAGAAAAGAAAGACAACCAAAAAACTATCTAATAAAAAGGGTCATGCTCTCCACTAGCGAAAACCCTAACGTGCCCCATGGCCTTAACATATATGAAAACCCTAGTGGCCGGCCACCAGAGGCTATACCGACTATCCTTGGTGAGCCAGCGAGGGAACGGCTGGCGTCACCCACCTAGTTGGATGTGCAGCGCTTGTCGAAGAAAGGACGTAGCGACGCTCTTGATGATGGTCAAGTGGACACTGTCGCAATGGAGGTTGATGAGATACAATCGGTCGTGGAGGGACAGAATGTGCACCAGCAAGAGGTTGCTACCGAGACTGTTTCTGATGACACGGCATTGCCGAAATCAGGCAAAGTCTCCTATGCTCATGTGCTGGCTGATGGGAAGCAGGATGTGCACTCGAAAGTTGCAACGGACTTTGTGGAAGGAGGTGTTGTGATTTTGAATAAAGACATTATTGTGAATCAGGAGGCTTCCATTCCTTCCATACAATTCTCAAATCGGGTACATGATCAAGTAGACCACAACATGCGGAACACGATTATCGTCTATCTCTTGGGAAGATCAATTGGGTTCAAAACATTGGAAGTGCGGATTCATGCATTCTGGAAACTGGTGGGTCAACTCCAACTTATTAATATTGATAATCATTATGTTATTGTTCGTTTCTCTGATGAACGTGACTAGACAAAAGTTCTTACACAGAGCCCTTGGACTATATAGGGGAGCTATTTAACAGTGCAACCCTGGAGTCGCGCATTCACTACATCTGAAAAACACCCTCCTCAAGTCATGGTATGGGTGCGGTTGCCTGGTTTACCATATCGTTTCTATACGAATGCGTTGTTTCGGCATATCTTCATGCTTATTGGGAGATTGGTTAAGATTGATTACTATACTAAGGTGGGCGGCAGAGGTAAATTTGCTCGTATAGTTGTCTTTGTTGATCTAAACAAGTCGTTGCTATCTTGTATCCGTATTTATGGGAGGATCCAAAAACTTGAGTATGAAGGTTTGCAACAAGTTTGCTACACTTGTGGAGTTTATGAGCATGATAAGGAGGCTTGTGAGCTGAATAAGGTCATGGAGGAAGGACCGCAAGATGAGGCTGTTGTATCTTTGGTTGACTCGGTGACTAAGGAAGATGAAGTATCATAATCTAATTTATTTGGCCCATGGATGATGGTTGACACTCGGCGTCAACGTGGTGGGATGAATAACACAGTAGAGAAGCAAAAAAACATGGTGGGGGAGGATCCCGATTTTTCGTACTTGCGAGAAAGGAGGATTTATACGATGGGAATCCAGGTTGGGAGGAGACTAGTGGGGATAAAACTGTTGCAGATGGCAGTGTGCAAAGGCAAGCACCGACAGCAGTGCCAAAGCCAAATGTGTTTCGAGAGTTCCATCGTAATGCGGCGTATCTTGCATCGAACCCGGATAAGATCCAAGACAACTTCAACGAATAATAAGAAAGATGTAGTTGTATCGATGGTGAACGGGAAAGGGGCTCGCAGGATTTCGCATCGTGCGGCAACTCCAAATGGCTCTGACAAGGCTACAATGATTGTGGAGGTGGGGATGAGCGATCAGCTGCTACCGCACTGCGGATTCAATGTGGTAAGGGTCTGATCGGGAAAGAATTGGGTGAGGGTTCATCCCTTGGCTTGAAAGTAAGGAAAAGTTCTACAATTTATACTTCATAGCGGATGTCTCCGGCAGATTTGGTACGCCATTTATCGGCACAATTGGATGCCGGGGAGCCTCCAGGGGGTTATGTTGTTAAAGCGGAACATACCTCATCTATGGTGCAGTCATCGGATGATGACGTTGAATATCTTGCCAAGTTTCCACCATTGGAGTTTCTGGGTAGCACTGGCATGATGGTGAGATTCCTTTTGAATCTCAGTAAGTGTGTTTCTTATTTCTAATTTCTTTTATGATAATTAAATTTCTTTTATGGAACTTTCAGGGTGTGGCTAGCCTGACCTTCAAATGACATCTTAAAGCCTTTGTTCGGGAGAATAAGTTAAGTATAGTGGCATTACTCGAACCTCGCGTGAGTGGTGTGGGTGCGGATAAAGTCATTCGGAAACTTGGTTTTGCTAATTCTTATCGTGTGGAGTCGCATGGTTTTAGTGGTGGTCTGTGGCTTCTGTGGAATGATTCAGTTATGGTTAATATGGTCCAGATCTCTAATCAATTTATTAATTGCCATGTTTTTTATGCTGATGGTGGTTTTCAGTTTCAATTAACTCATGTTTATGCAAGTCCAACAAGCGCAAAACATAAACACTTGTGACGAATGCTTGAAAGTATCAACCCTAGAGATAATGTGTCGTGGATCGTAGGGGTGATTTTAATGTCTTATTATATGCCGACGAGTGTGTTGGTGGTGTGGAGCAAAATGCAACTGGAATTCAGGCTTTGGCTGATTTTATCGGTAACCTAGGGCTCTCAGATTTGGGATTTCGTGGACCTCCTTTCACTTGGAACCGAGGTAATTTGCATCAATGGCTGGATAGGTGCCTGGTGAATGCACAATGGTGTCTAACTTTTATGGAAGAAAATGACGGAAGGAATTGACCATTCTGCTTTATTAACGCATGGCAATCTCATCTTGAGTTTCATGGGTTTCTTGAGATGGTATGGGAAGGTTCGGGGCACTATGCGAAGAATGTAGCTAAATATACTGATAAAGTTGGGACTTGGAATAAGGATGTTTTCGGCCATATTGGTATGAAGAAAAATTGGTTACGGGCTAGGATAAGGGGTATCGAAAGAGCACTACTAAGACGATATTCAAATTCCTTAGAGGCTCTATTAGAAAAGTTGAAACTAGAACATGAGGAGGTTATGACACAAGAGGAGAGTCAACGGCGACAAAAGACCTGCACAAATTGGACATTTCATGGGGATAGGAATTCTCGATTCTTTCATTCCTCGGTTATGGCTCGCTGGTAGGTAAACAAGATAACGACACTTCGATGAGGCGATGAAACCTGGTGTAAGGATAGTGAGGAACTCGCCAAATCGGCTGTTGACTTCTATTGGTAGCTTTTCATGAGGGACGGCAATACCTGGCCTTTCTCTTTGGCGAAAGGCTTGTTTCCAAAACTTTCGCATGTTGAGGTAGATTCTTTGAAGTTACCAGTGACAATGGAGGATATTCGGCAAGCAATTTTTGACATTGGCCCCTCAAAAGCTCCAAGGGTGCATGGTTTAAATGCAGGATTTTTTCAGAATAATTTGAATGTGGTCGGTGAGTCTATAAGTAATTTTGTTCTTCAGATATTTTGTACTAGCATAATTCCAGCTGATATAAATTGTACTTTATTGGTTTTAATGCCAAAAGTATCTTTACCTGAATATATGAGTCGGTTTCGGGCTATTAGCTTGTGTACTGTAATATACAAGGTGGTGGCTAAAATTCTTGTGAATCGGTTGAAGCCCTTTTTGTCATTGTGGGTTTCAGAAAATTAGACAAGCTTTTCCCTAGCCGATCCATTGCAGACAATATTGTCATCATGCAGGAACTGATCCATTCGATACGTAAAAAGACTGAAAAACGGGATTGGATGGCTTTAAAAATCGACCTAAAAAAGGCTTATGACATATTGGAGTGGGATTTCATTGATGATACTTTACTGGATATTGGGGTGCCAGAATCTATGCGTGTTCTGATTATGCAATGTGTTACTACGGTATCTACCTAGGTTTTATGGAATGGGTCAATGACTAACGCTTTCAAACCAACCCGAGGAATTAGACAGGGTGACCCTTTGTCACCCTACCTTTTTGTGCTTTTCACGGATCGACTTGCTCAATGGATTCAATCGGCTATTGATAGGGGTAGCTGGGAACCATTTCGTGTGAATGCAACCAGTCCGTCTATCTCCCACCTTTTCTTCGCGGGCGATATGATACTTTTTGCGGAGGCATCTTTAGAGCAGTTGGTTGTGGTGCGATCGATATTGGAGGCATTTTGCCAAGCTTCTGGGTCACAAGGTAAGTAATGCTAAGACCATATTTTCTTTTCCAAGAATGTATTGCATGATATGCGGCAAGCTATCAGCAAAGGATTTGGATTTGTTGAGGTTGATGATCTTGGGCAATATCTTGGGGGTTCCTTTGATACACCGTAAGGTAACTGTTGCATCTTATCAGTATTTGGTGACCATGGTTCAGCAAAAGTTAAGCGGGTGGAAGGCAAAATGTCTATCTATCGCTGAGCAGATCACTCTGGTAAATCAGTACTTACAGCTATTCTGATATATGCCATGCAAACTGCGGTGCTCCCAAAAGGAACTTGTGTTGCTTTGGAGCGATTGATATGTCGCTTTGTTTGGGGTATTACTTCAAACTGAGGCGGTGTACACCTTGTGAATTGGGAAACTATTTGTCGACCTATTTCTGATGGCAGATTGGGTTTTCAGAAAATGGATATACAAAATTAAGCATTCATTAAGAAATTAGCATTCCAATTACTAACACGGCCGAGAGCTCTTTGGGTCCGATTCATCCGTGACAAGTATAAGTGTCCATATGGCGTGTTGATGATTCTTTGTAATTCTAATTGCTCTAGATTGTGGAAGGGACTCAATGTTATATGGGAGGATGTCTGAAGTAACATTGTCTGGTCAATCGGTGTGGGTACAAATGTTGATTTTTGGAGGGATGTGTGGATTGCGGACGTTGGACCGTTGGTAAATCATGTTGATCCGGTTGTTGCTCCCCAGCTTGATTGTGTCTTGGTCGCTAGCATGGTCGGGCGTAGTGGGGAATGGAATTGGAGTTTGTTCGGCCATTTGCTTCTTGGGGATATTGTCTTGCGCATCGCAGCAATCAAGGGACTGTATAATGGCTTGGGAGAGGATGTGGTCGGTTGGCAGGGGACACGTGATCTTCGATTCATTGTCAAATCGGCATATATGGCCCGCTCTGGGCAAGGGAGTGGCTTGAATCATATTGTGTGGCGAGTCTTACATCCCTATAAGGGCTTGCCGCGAGTGAGGTATTTCCTATGGTTAGTATGTCGGGGTCGCTTAATGACGAATGAGGAGCGAGTTCGATGACATCTAATGAAGGATAGTGGTTGTGTTGTGTGTGATGCTAGTGTCGAAACCATTGATCATATACCTAGGTGTTGCCCGGCCTTACTTGTATGGAAATAACTAATTAGACCGAGCAAGTTCGTGGAGTTTATGAGCATGGCTATACTGGATTGGATTGAGGCAAACCTTCCGGCCACCAATCGATTTGTGGTTAGTGTTGCGGGCTAAGATTTGATGTTTGGCATCGTCTTATGGAATCTATGTATGGTACGTAACTCTTTGGTTTTTGAGGCACCATTGGAGGATCTCGTGGCGTAATTGTGAGAAGTCGACAGCTTGTTGAGCTGACCCTTCGAGCGGAGGCTCGGTGTGTGCAAGGACATGTGGTTGCTTTCTCGTGTGGCCCGGCAAGATGGGTTCTCCCTATGACACCATGGATCAAATTGAATATCGATGGTGCTCAGAATGCGATTAGTGGCTATGCCTCATGTGGGGGTGTGGCGCGAGACTCATACGGGCATTGGCTTTTTGGGTTCACTAAATTTCTAGGCATTAGATGCGGAAGTATGTGGAGCCTACCTTGGGCTTGTTTTTGCATGGGAGGCGGGTTTTCGTCAAGTTATTCTGGAGCTCGATAGCCTTGAGGCTATCTGAGTTATTAGACAAGATTATACAGGATTGCATAGTTTGCGAAGTCATGTTTTGGAACTTTAGTGCAGGCCATGGATGATTCAAATTGCACATATTCGACGCGAAGGTAATCGAGTTGCGGATGCATGTGCGAAAATAACAACTATGGAAGTTTTAAGGTTGTTTATTTTGCTACATCACCAGCTTCGGTTGATCAATTGGTGCAAGTAGAGGGAGGTGTTGGTTCTTAGTGATTAGGCGTAAATTTTCTTAGCTTTGGTTGGTTATTTCGGTTGTTTTCTTTCAGGTTTTTTTCATTCTATTCAGCTTTGGAGCTTTTGTTGTTTTGTGTTATCACTGGTACTCTTTTCCTCCACTTAGAGCATATTCCTTGAAGGTCTCATTTGGCCTCATCTTCATGCCTTGCAGAAATTGTCGAGTCGGTGCCAAATCCATGCATATCTATATTGCTCCAAAAAGGCACTAGCTAAATCACTCCAGGATTGAATCTGTTGTCTGCTCAACCGATTATACCATACTGTTGTTGGTCCCGTCAGGCTATCATAGAAATAATGGATCAACAACTTTTCATTCTTTAAGTAGCCTTCCATTTTTCTACAAAACATAGTCAGGTGAACCCTCGGGCAACTGGTGCCATCATACTGCATAAATCTGGGAGCCTTGAAATCTGGAAAAAATGACCAAATCAGTGACTAGGCAAAGCTCCCTTACATTGAAAACATCCAATTTTTCTTTCTTCTTGAGCTCTTTCTTAAATCTATCTTCTAGCTGCTCTAGTCTTTGTTTCATTTTTTCTCTAAATTGGTCTTCGAATACTGCCATCGAGCCCGTAAAATTTAATTATTTTAATTAATGTGTGAAATGCATCATAAATGTTAAAATGTAAAAGGCAAACAATGAGTATGAATTATCGTAATGAATGCAAATGAGGTGTTGATTCTCCAATTGTCCTTTACGAGGATTTTTATAAAGATAGGATGTTTGCATATAAAACATTGACAATATTCTACAGGCCTCCATTGCGTACTTGGTGCCCCACTTTTGTCTCCTCTATATTTAATTTAGGTTTGGATTATTTCCAACCGTAGCATTATCAATCTCTATACATTACAGAATATCTTCTATTTTATAAAAATACCCTAATATGGAATATTTTTGAATCAACGAAATGTAAACATGAATGCAATGAGATATTAGTCGCAAAGTGATCATCATAGAAATACTTTCATTAAACGAAAAGGCTCATTACATCAGACATCATTTTTCCAACCTTTACAGATACTGATGAGCCCTAACCCCTAACTTTCTAATATCACCCAACAAACGAGTCAGCTTTCCTCCATGGTCCAGTGTCGGATCAATATTCTGACTTAATGGCATTGCTTTGTCAGCTAAATCTGCCACTTGTTGGGACACTTCGCACGCTTGAGCGATGTCACTTTTCATGTCCTTTTCCCTCTTTAGTATTTCTCGCTCAGCTTTTTGCAGCTGGAGGATTACCTCTTCGACACTTTTATAGCCAGCTTGCTTAGGCTTTGGTACGAATCTCACTTGTACGCAAAGAAGTCCTAAGCTCTTTTGTTTGTTCTTTTAGTGCTTCATTCTCCAACTGAAAGGTGATGGATATGGTCTCACTCTGTTGCAAACTTGTTTTCAAAATCACGTTCATGGCTAAGCTATCTTGTAACTCTTTTTGAAGGGTACTATATCGACTCTCGGCTTCTTCCAACCTTTGTGACAATAATCGAGCCCTATTTTCACTGATCCTTCCTCTCTGCTTCCACTGTCCCAAGTCATTCTTCAGCTGAACGATACTCTTCTTCCATTCCTTTGTAGTGTTACCCATTCTCGCATTTCTGAACACACAGTAGAGCTCATGATGATCACCATGTAAATTTTTCAATTCCTCACATAAAGCATCCTTCTCCTATCTGAGCTGGTTATATTCGAATGAATTTCCCTTCTCTAGGATGCCCATATCTTTGACGTTTAAATTTAACTTGCTAGAGTGACTCGCTTCTGTGTTATCCAAGCCTTCCCTTGGATATTGACTTCCTTCCAACTTTTCCCCTTGAGCGATTTTTGTCTCAATGTAGAATCTAGGTTTCCCCTATTCGAAACTCAATATACATGTCTTGATAAGATTTTTGACCTGATCCTTTAAAGCCTTACAATTCTCTGTGGTGTGACCTGAACTCCCTAGGTGGTAACTGCACCTAGCACGTCGATTGTAACCTTTCGGGTAAGGTACCTTTTAAACCAGTATGAACAAGGGTGATAAGGTTTTTCTCGATAAGCATCGGGAGTAGCTCGGTGTACCTCACAAGAATATGGATGTACTTCTTCTCATTACTTGTATCTCGTGTTTTTACTAGATCTACTTTTGTTTTCTGAAAGCTTGACTCAGACGTATTTCCCACTGGTTTGTTGATAGAAATCACAAAAGGGTTCAACTTGTCGTATTTGTCGATGTTATCTTGTTTTGGAGTGATATTCTGACTATTGATGTCTTCATTCTGACTCTTGGCTATCCCTTCTTCTGGTTCTACATTTCCCTTGCCTTTGGCCATAGAGGTCATCATATTCATCATCTCGGCCATCTATTTCTTCAAATCTTCTATCTCAATTCGTTCATTACTAACGTAAGTGCCGCCTACTATGTCTGGTTCAAAGCCCTCGGGTGTGCCACCCTCTCTAGTATTCAGTATCTTTAGAACAATGCTCGGGAATTACCTGTTCTATTTGATCATGAGACCTTTTATCCATTATGATCATCTTCTAGAGTGATAGCCACTTGCGAAATTAATACCTCTATTTTATGCCATAAGGATGTAAATGCAAATGCAAAAAAAATGTAAAGAAAAGACATAAAAGAAATTTGTGTCAGTATAATGAAATAATCGGCTAAATAAAGTAAATCAAATGACAAATGATAAACATGACTATAAATTGAAGCCATTAGATCAAACAACAAACAAAAAAGATGAATAAAGAAAACAAAGCCTAAACAAGGTTACCGCTAAACGGACAGAGTTTCGACATGGCTCTAAAAGGAGAGTTCTACGGTTTACCATATGCAGTTTGAATCTAAAGTAAACAATAATCGAAATGTCGCTAGGACATCGATTCGAGGGGACACGACCGATATACCATACGGAAGTGGAGATCCACGAAGTATAAGGATCGGATCCCGTAAGCGAATTACAACACCATACGAAAGTGGCAACTTCACGGGGCGAAGTAATCGTTCCCACTTAAGGGTTCTAAAACTAATATATTATGACAAAATATATCAAACACCGTATAACCAAACAAGGTTGAAGAATTAAAAATTAAATGAGGTCGAGTTTAAAACTTCTCTTATTAATTATAATACGGACTGAATCTAAGGCTTGACTCTATTTTTGTTTTTTAAAATAAAATTTTGCTCCCCAGCGGAGTCGCCATCCTATAGCGACTAAAAATTCCAAAAATGTATTTTCCCCACTTCTTATAAAAAGTTAATCTTAAGGGGAAATTATTTTTCTTTTTTTAGAAATGCCAATATTTGAATAAAACATTAGGAGTCGCCACCGATTGTTTTTTTAAAAAGGTAGACCGGACACCATAAAATAAAACCAGAGATTTTTTAAGAAACTTGGGTTCGGGAATCGGTTACGGATGGGGAAGGTTTAGCACCCCCCCACGCCGCCCAAAATTGGTACCTAATGGTTCGTAATATATTTATTGGAAAAAATTAAAATCTCGGACCAATTTAATTAATAATTTCCGAATGCATGAATGTATGGTCATACGAGACAGACAATTGAACTCGCAATCCACGATACCAAAGAAGATGACGCCCAAATGTTTGGGACGACACTTCCACTAGAATACCAGGACTATGAGTACTAACATTAAATTAAATATGACAAGTAAATATGCATGAACAAGGTATTAAGGATGACAAAGAAAATAATTACATTTACGAGAAATTTAAGTTTATTAAGATTCCAAAATCAATGTCAGGAATTATCATAGGGTATATGTGAAGGAAATTAAGACAAGATTGTTTTATTATCAAGATTTTCATATTTATTTTTTCATTAGGGAATTAAACATTAAGATGCACATATTATTTATGCATATATAAATTATAAATGTAACACCCCAAAATCCGGTCTAGTCGGAATTTAGTTCCGGTGATCGGAAATCCTACATTGATAAAGTCTAAATATTGTATCGACTACTTAATTATCGATATCGGACTTTAATTGAGTAAAAACATCGTAATCGAACTTCATCGAATAAAATTGAAACTCATATAGTGACTAAATTAAAGAGGTTGTAAACTGGATGGCAAAACTATGATATAGTGAGAAATGAAGGACTAACCTTGCGATCAGCCCCTCCTCAATTATATTTGCATACGTGGGTAAGTCTAGTGAGAGTACTTCACCAAAAGGAAAGCCTATTCTTTATAAGTTTAGTAAAAATGATTTGAGAGAGAGCTACCCGATATTAAAGTAAGCATACACCTCTCTCAAACCCTTCATCTTCCTCATCTTCTTCAACTAAGCAAGCACCTCCATTGGAGATAATCTTAAGCTTGGTTTTTCTTCGTTCCATAGATATTGAATCGTTGCTATCGATCGGGTAAGCTATAATCCTCAATCGGTTATTGGATTCCATGGATATATTGAGTTTAATCTCAAGTTAGAGTTTTGACCATCCATGGATATTTCATCATTAGTGTTTATATTGAAGTCGAATATCGATTTTGATATCCTTATATTGATTTTGATATCAAAATATCGATCCTAATAGTTTTCTATTGACTTTCTAGCTCAAGAAGTAGAGAAAGAGGTTTCACCATCTCCATCTCAAGCTAAGAACAAGGGGATTGTTATCCGAGAGCTTTGAAAGCTTCGGATTACTAAGGTGAGTGTAGTCGGAGTCTCGAGTTTAGGTGAAAGGCCTTCCCGAATCATTATTTGATAATTTAGATTTCATCACTAACATTGTTTTTGAAGAAGTTGCATTGGTTGGTTAATCAGACACCTTGGTAAGTGTTGGTAAGTTGTTATTGAACATTGGACATAGTTATTGTTATCTTCAATGTGTATTGTCATTGATATAGTCATTGTCATTGGATTATTGTATAGAAACCATTGGACATTGATATTGACATCGAACTATGAAATATTGATGATGAGATACATATATTTGTCATTGGTAACATTAAAATCATCGGACATTGGATACAATTGGCAAGCCTTAGAGTTCATGATCTCAATGTACGGGTGGACTACGGTCCTAAGGCTACGGCCTATATTGATTTGGTGATACGGAGGGATGTGTATTGACATTGGTCATATTGGCGAGGCGGAGGGATTAGACCATTCATTGATTTGGCGAGGCGTAGGAATTCACGTATCCATTATCTCGATTCAATCCAAGGATTTATGATGAGTTGAAAATGTTAAACATAGTATATTGATGCATAGTATGACATTGATAAGCATGAGGTTTATGTACATGGATATTTGATACATGTTATTCAGGTTGTTTATGACTACCTCACTAGGCAAAGTATGCCTATCGTGTCTCATCTCATGCATTTTCAGGTTAAAAAGGATCGTGTGTCGGAAGATTGGATTGGCAAGCAAGACAAGTCACTACAAGCCTCAAGTAATGTGTTTTTGAATTAAAAACTCCTAGGAAGGTGGAAAAGTAGTTGAACTAGTCATTTGTGCCTATTTTCATGTGTTAGTGTAATGCTTAAGTTGTAATATGGTATGTGGCCCTAAATGGCCTTTTTGGTTGGCTTAAAGTAGTATAAAAATGCATAATTGGTTCAAAAAGGTAAAATCATGGTAGATGCATTCGTATGATCATGAAATTTGGCATACTAGAAGTTTATATCATCGAAATTTTGTGTGTAAAGTTTCACATTTGGACATCGTTCGATAGGTCAAATCTAATAAAAACCAGAAAAAATCTGTCATTATAGGTCAGGCCGTATCGAAACGGGTTATGGCGTTTCGATACGGGTAAGCCCAATTTAGCTTGGATAATAAGGTGTATCGGAACGGTTCATGGCCGCTTCGAAACATTTTGCCACTAGAATCCCTCGTTTCGATACGGGTTTATAGTGTATCAAAACGGATCAAAGTCAAAGTCAAAGGAGGTCAACCCGTTTCGATACAGGTCATGCCCATATCGATATGGTCTAAAGAGTAAAGTCAACAAAAGTTGACCATCATTCACCCATTTTGAAAAAGCTTAGGTTTTTCGATAAGGGGTAAGTTAAGTTGGTTAAGGGCCTATTAAACAGATTGTCAGTTTCATAGTCTAGTCACTGAATATTATAAGGTTAAATTGAATGAGTTAATGATCTCCAAATTGAATAAAATTTTGCAGACATGTCATTAAGGTAGTGAATTTCGAAGTAATAAAATCAATTACATTGAAGGACCCCTAGTTTGTCAGAATTAAAAATTGGTCCTTAAAACTTGTAATGTTTGTGATCTAGCCCTTGAAAGATTAATCATTGCTTATTTGTGTAATTTGGACTGAGTTATTTGGTAGTAATGATTCGATGTATGTTGTGGCTGAAAATGCTATTGATCAAATGAAATTTTATTGCACTAGTTTCTGTATTGATCATCGGTTACACCTTTTGACCCGATTCTCGACCAGACCAGGAAGGGGGTGTTACAATTGTGGTATCAGGGCTAGAGTATAGTTGATTCTAGGACTAAACTAAAACTTATTACATTGCTATTGTGTTACTTTGCCACCTAGGAGTTTTAAATTTGCGTATATTGTGACTTGTCGACTAATCTGATCTTTCATATAGATATGTCTGAGACGAATGAAGCTCATATAGACGAGCTCGCTACTGGCTCCTCGACACATGGTAAGGAGATTAGAGGAGGAAATCCTCAGAACCCACTGCAACCATAGGACCTTTATGTTCAGGGTACTGAGCCTCCAGCACCTACCGCTCAGGTCGAATGTTACCAGAACATGGCTAATATGTTCAAACAGTTTATGGTTGCGATGCAACAATACCATCTGTTCAGCCTACCCCTCATGTTTTCCAGTATGCTCGTGCCCCTGTGGACAAGTTAGCTTCGCTCCGAGCTTATTCCTTTACCGGGCAGGATGATGATAATCCTGAAGTTGCCTAATACTGGCTGGATAACACGTTACGTATCTTGAACAAACAGCTGCAGTGTTCAGACGAACACAAGTTGGAGTGTGCTATTGTGTTATTGAACTTTGAAGCTCTTATGTGGTGGGAAACCATTATTCTCACAGCTCCTGAGGAATCGGTTACTTGGGAGTTCTTTCTCCGAGAGTTTCGAAATAAATACATTAGTGAATATTACCTTGTGGAAAGGCGGAACACCTTTCTTCACCTGAGGTAGGGTGGGCGACCTATCGAGTAATATATCAATGGTTTCTGCAAATATTGCCGATATAGAGTAGATTTTATAAAGAAAGAAGAAGACAAGTGCAGAATGTTTATAGCTGGCCTTAGCGATGAGCTACGACCCATGTTTACGGCACTTGGTATCACCAACTTCCAGTATCTAGTGAACCGATTCAAGGCCACTAAAGCTACCTAGAGAGCTCAACGAGCTGGTGGGTTTGGAAAATCTGAGAAGAGGTTCAGGGATGATTCTCGACCTCCGAGATGGAACAAGAAGGGGAGGTATCAAGGCCCCAAACAGAATATTTATTCACAACCCTCCCGATCTAGGAACATTGAGAGACCTCAGTTTGTGACGCAATCTTTTGCTAAAGTCGCGTTCGTTGATAGCACTGTAGGTTCGAATCGAGGTAACCAGCACCCTCTCTGCAATTATTGTCAGAATCGGCACCCAGCGGGTCAATGCCGTAAGCAGACTGGAGCATGTTACTATTATGGTGAGTAGGGTCACTTCATTCGTGACTATCCTATGAATGCAATCAAATCTGTCGTCACACCGACCATTGCTGCTTCTCCTACTCAATCCTTTCGGGGTAAAGGATCAAAGAAAGGATTAACGGGAACATATAGACGATCAAGTGGACCGGGGAAACCCTTTAATAAACAAGATTCAAAAGCTCATGCCCTAATATATCATGTGAGGAGCAGGGAAAAAGAGGATGAACCTGATGTTATTGCAGGTACCATTGAGTTATATTCGCATCCTTTATATGCATTGATTGACCCTGGTTCTACTAATTCTTTGATAAGCACCATTGTAGTTAAGAAGCATAACATGTCTTCTGAATCAATAGCATCAAGAATTTCTGAAACCAATCCTCTAGGAGATTGTGTCGCCATAAGGGTGGTGTGCAAGAGATGTCCCTTAGTGATTCAAGGGATTCCTTTTCCGGCCAATTTGTTAGCTTTACCGATTCATGAATTTGATGTCATCCTAGGCTTGGATTGGCTTAGTGAGCACCAAGCCTAGGTAGATTGTTGTAAAAGAAAATTGTACCTTCGGGGTTTGGGAAAAGAAAGTGTTGTACTGATGAATGCGAGGAATCCATCATTGTATGCTTTGACATTGGAAACCAAAGGCGAACCAGAACTGCAAGACATTGACACTATATGTGAATTTCATGATGTTTTCCCCGATGAACTTCCGGGATTGCCCCCAACCCGTGAAGTGGAATTTGGCATCGAGGTGCAACCTGGAACTACTCCAGTTTCCATTGCACCATATCGGATGGCAGCTGTGGAGTTGAAAGAATTAAAGGCTCAGATTCAAGACCTATTGAGTAAGGGTTTCATTCAACCGAGCTCTTCACCTTGGGGAGCTCCAGTTCTCTTTGTTAAGAAGAATGATGGTTCTATGCGATTATGCATCGACTACAGACAATTGAATAAAGTAACCATCAAGAATAAATATCCATTGCCTAGAATAGACGACATGTTCGATCAATTAAAAGATGCCTCTGTGTTTTCCAAGATCGACTTGAGTTCGGGCTACTATCGAATGAGAGTTAAGGAGTGTGATGTGTCAAAGACTACCTTTCGTACGAGATATGCACACTATAAATTCTTGGTGATGCCCTTTGGGTTAACCAATGCACCTGCGGCCTTTATGGATTTGAAGAATCATGTATTTAAACCCTACCTTGATAAATTCGTAGTGGTGTTTATAGATGACATATTGATCTATTCCAAGAATGAAGCAGAGCATCGAGATCATCTTCGTATTGTACTTTAGACTCTAAGAGAGAAACAGTTGTATGCGAAGTTCTCCAAGTGTGAGTTCTGGCTCACCGAAGTTGCTTTTCTGGGGCATATCGTGTCGCTTAGGGTATTCAAGTAGACCCGAAGAAAATCCAAGCCATTGTAGATTGGCATCCACCGAAGAACATTGGTGAAGTCAGAAGCTTCCTTGGGCTTGTTGGCTATTATCGTAGATTTGTGAAAGGGTTTTCTATAATAGCTGTTGCTTTGACCAAATTATTGAGGAAATAAGCTCTTTTTGTTTGGACCGAGGTTCAACAACGAAGTTTTGATCAGATAAAACAAGTGTTGACTCATGCACCAGTTCTGACCCAACCCGAGCCTAGAAAAGACTGTACAGTTTATAATGATGCATCGCATCTCGGGTTAGGACGTGTACTAATGCAAGAAGGCAAAGTCATCACTTATGCTTTGAGGAAACTTAAGCCACATGAAATGAATTATCCCACTCACGACCTTGAATTGGATGCAGTTGTCTTTGCATTGAAAATCTCGAGGCACTATCTCTACGGAGAGAAATGTTATCTTTTCACCGACCATAAGATCCTCAAGTATTTATCGACTCAAAAGGAGTTGAACCTTCGACAACGGAGGTGGATGGAACTCCTTAAAGACTACGATCTTGTCATTGGTTACCATCTGGGAAAGGCCAATGTTGTAGCTGATGCACTCAGCCGCAAACCTTCGCCTGGTAAGCATTGACAATAAACTTGAAGTTTTATGTATTGTGAAGTACATTAACTCATCGTAATATTGTTTTACTGTAGCCCATCGAGCATTTAACGTTCACTTCTTACTTCATAAGCATCATTTTCTTGTAGTTGAACTCCAAGTTCAGTCTACCATGGTTTCACGAATCAAGGATTTGCAAGAGGAAGATCATGAGCTTCAAACCATTGTCTCTAAGCTATCGGATAACCCTGACTTTGGAGTAAACTCTGAAGGACTCTTATGTTTCCATGATCGAGTTTGTGTACCTAATGATGAATCTCTTCGCACCGATATCCTTTCAGAAGCCCATTCGAGTTCTTTCTCTGTTCACCCCGGGTCTGTAAAGATGTATAAAGTTCTACGCGAACTTTATTGGTGGCCGGTCATGAAGTAGGCCATAGTTGATTTCATTTCCAAATGCCTCACATGCCAACGTGTTAAGGCAGAACATTGTGCTCCTATTGGACTATTACAGCCTATCGATCCATTGAAATGGAAATGGGAAAAGATAACTATGGATTTTGTTAGTGGTCTACCGTTATCTCCTGCAAAGCATGATGTTATATGGTTCATTGTAGATCGTTTCATGAAGTCAGCTCATTTTATACCGGTTAGAATGGACTATGGTATCCCTAAATTAGCTAACTTTTATATCAAGGAAGTAATCCGACTCCACGGAGTACCTAAGTCTATCATCTCCGATCGAGATCCTCGATTTGCATCTCGGTTTTGGAGGACCTTACAAGGAGCTCTGGGCACCAGAGTTAATCTTAGCACAGCTTTTCACCCTCAATCTGATGGCCAGTCAGAAAGGGTAATCCAGGTAAATCATCGAAAAATCTGTCCATTGAAAATCTTAGAAGTTTGCATTGTCATTGAACCTTTCTATATAGATCTTGGAAGACATGCTTCGGGCATGCATTATCGACTTTGGTGGAACTTGGGAAAAATCTCTACCTCTAGTTGAATTTGCTTATAACAACAGCTACCAAGCATCCATTCAAATGGCCCTGTATGAAGCGTTGTATGGTAAACGGTGCAAGACTCCATTGTGTTGGTCGGAGATTGGTGAAGGCGAGATCTTAGGCCCTGACTTGCTTCGATAAACCGAAGAGCGAGTCGCTATAATTCATGATCGTTTAAAGGCAACCTTTGATCGACAAAAGGGTTACGTTGATCTTAAAAGAAGAGACATTGCGTACGAAGTTGGTGAGAAAGCCTTCCTCAAAGTGTCACCGTGGAAGAAAGTCTTAAGATTTGGCAAGAATGGAAAATTGAGTCCCCGATTCATCAGACCCTTTGAAGTCATTGAAAGAGTTGGCCCAGTGGCATATTGGCTATTACTACCCTCAGAATTGAGTAAAATTCATGTTGTCTTCCATGTATCGATGCTCCGGAAATATCGTTCTGATCCCTAACACATTGTGGAACCTGAATCTGTAGAACTTTGACCAAATCTATCCTACGAGGAAGAACCAGTTCATATTCTTGCAAGGGAAGTTAAGAGGTTTCGCAATAAAATTGTATCATTGGTTAAAGTGCTCTGGAGGAGCCACACCGTTGAGGAAGCCACTTGGGAACCTGAAGAGACCATGAGACAGCAATATCCACATCTCTTCAGTTCAAGTAAAAATTTGAGGATGAATTTTTCTTAAGGGGGAGAGTTGTAACACCCCAAAATCCGGTCTAGTCAAAATTTAGTTCCAGTTATCAGAAATCCTATATTTATAAAGTCTAAATATTGTATCGACTAGTTAATTAACGATATCGGACTTTAATTGAGTAAAAACATCGTCATCGAACTTCATCAAATAATATTGAAACTCATATAGTGACTAAATTAAAGAGGTTGTAAATTGGAGGGCAAAACTATGATGTAGTGAGAATTGAGGGACTAACCTTGCGATTAGACTCTCTTCAATTTATATTTGCATACGTGGGTAAGTCTGGTGAGAGTACTTCACCAAAAGGAAAGGTTATTCTTCATAAGTTTAGTAAAAATTATTTGAGATAGAGCTACCCGATATTATAGTAAGCACACACCTCTCCCAAACCCTTCATCTTCCTCATCTTCTTCAACTAAGCAAGCACCTCCATTGGAGATAATCTTAAGCTTGGTTTTTCTTCGTCCCATAGATAACGAATCGTTGCAATTGATCGGGTAAGCTATAATCCTCAATTGGTTATTGGATTCCATGGATATATTGAGTTTAATCTTAAGTTAGGGTTTTGACGATCCATGGATATTTCATCGTTAGTGTTTATATTGAAGTCGAATATCGATTTTGATATCGTTGTATTGATTTTGATATTGAAATATTGATCCTAATAGTTTTCTATTGACTTTCTAGCTCAAGAAGTAGAGAAAGAGGTTTCACCGTCTCCATCTCAAGCTAGGAACAAGGGGATTGTTATCCGAGAGCCTTGAAAGCTTCGGATTACTAAGGTGAGTGTATTCAGAGTCCCGGGTTTAGGCGAAAGGCCTTCCCGAATCATTATTTGATAATTTAGATTTCATCACTAACATTGTTTTTGAAGAAGTTGCATTGGTTGGTTAATCGGACACCTTGGTAAGTGTCGGTAAGTTGTTATTGAACATTGGACATAGTCATTGTTATCATCATTGTGCATTGTCATTGATATAGTCATTGTCATCGAATTATTGTATAGAAACCATTGGACATTGATATTGACATCGAACTATGAAATATTGATGATGAGATACATATATTTGTCATTGGTAACATTGAAATCATCGGACATTGGAATACTATGGATTATTGAAATAGATATGAACATTGCAACCTTGGATTGGAGTGGACATTGGATACAATTGGCATGCCATAGAATTCATGAGCTCAATGTACGGGTGGACTACGATCCTAAGGCTACGACCTATATTGATTTTGCTTGGCAGAGGGATGTGTATTGACATTGGTCATATTGGCGAGGCGGAGGGATTAGACCATTCATTGATTTGGCGAGGCGTATGAATTCGTGTATCCATTATCTCGATTCAATCCAAGGATTTATGATGAGTTGAAAATATTAAACATAGTATATTGATGCATAGGATGAAGTTTTTTAAGCATGAAGTTTATGTACATGGATATTTGATACATGTTATTCAGGTTGTTTATGACTACCTCACTAGGCAAAGTATGCCTAACGTGTCTCATCTCATGCATTTTCAGGTTAAAAAGGATCGTGTGTCGGAAGATCGAATTGGCAAGCAAGACAAGTCACTACAAGCCTCAAGTAATGTATTTTTTACTTAAAAACTCCTATGAAGGTGGTAAAGTAGTTGACCTAGTCATTTGTGCCTATTTTGATGTGTTGGTGTAATGCTTAAGTTGTAATATGGTATGTGGCCCTAAATGGCCTTTTTGGTTGGCTTAAAGTAGTATAAAAATGCATAGTTGGCTCAAAAAGGTAAAAACATGGTAGATGCATTCATATGATCATGAAATTTGGCATACTAGAAGTTTATATCATTGAAATGTTTTGTGTAAAGTTTCGCTGCATTTGGACATCGTTCGGTAGGTTAAATCGAATAAAAACCAACAAAAATCTGTCATTACAGGTCAGGCCGTATCGAAACGGGTGATGGCGTTTCGATACAGGTAAGCCCAATTTAGCCTGGAGAATAAGGTGTATCAGAACGATTCATGGCCGTTTCGAAACATTTTGCCACTAGAATCCCTCATTTCGATACGAGTTTATAGCGTATCGAAACGTGTCAAAGTCAAAAGAGGTCAACCCGTTTCGATACAGGTCAATTCCCGTATCGATATGGTCTAAAGGGTAAAGTCAACATAAGTTGACCATCGTTCACCCGTTTCGAAACAGCTTAAGGTGTTTCGATACGGGGTTAGTTAAGTTGGTTAAGGGCCTATTAAGCAGATTGTCAGTTTCACAGTCTAGTCACTGAATATTGTAAGGTTAAATTTAATGAGTTAATGATCTCCAAATTGAATGAAATTTTGCAGACATGTCATTAAGGTAGTGAATTTCGAAGTAATAAAATCAATTACATTGAAGGACCCCTAGTTTGTTAGAATTACAAATTGGTCCTTAAAACTTGTAATGTTTGTGATTTAGCCCTTGAATGATTAATCATTTCTTATTTGTGTAATTTGGACTGAGTTATTTGGTAGTAATGATTCGATGTATGTTGTGGCTGAAAATGCTATTGATAAAATGAAATTTTATTGCACCGGTTTCTGTATTGATCATCGGTTACACCTTCCGACCCGGTTCTCGACCAGACCGGGAAGGGGTTGTTACAATAAACCTGTATTATCCCTTTTTAAATCCATTTTTAACGAGCTAATATATACAAATAATGGATCACTAAAAAACATGGAATGAATAATACTAACAATAACAATTATGTGAACGAAATAGATTAAATTAGGGACTAAAATAGAAGCAGAATCAAATAAATCAAAAATATGAGACAAGATTAAAATAAATCAAAGAATAAATGCATAAAAGAGTAACAATAAGGGACTAAAATTAAATAACATAAAAACGAAACCGAAATTGAAATATATGAAGCTAAAGGGCAAAACTAAATTAGATGAAAAATAAAGATAACAATTTAAAGCATAAATAAGGGACTAAATTGAAAATAAATAAGAACATGCTGCAAAACTATAACCTGCAAATTAATTAGGGGGTTAAGGGTAATTAATCCGTTATTAATTGATTTAGCCATTAATTAAGGGTAAAATTGAAAGTCAGAAGAAACTTTGAAGGACCAAGGACAAGATTTTCCTCGTGCGGAATGGTCTCTCGCGTAATTAGCCCGGCACAGAAGGGTTTATGATGTTATTGTACCATTTTTAAAACATTAAATGAGTATAAAACTCATTTTAAAACCAAAGATCAAATTTTTCATTTCTCTCCATCCTCTTCATTATAATCTCTAGTTTTCTCTCCTCCCCTCTCGGCTTCCGGCCGTAACTTACGTCGCCGGCCATGCTAGTCGACGCCGGCAAGCCTAAACTACCTTTTTTCTTTTTTTATTTTTGTTTTTTTTCTTTTCGAATCTAAACCCCCATTTAGCCTCAGATATAACCCTAAAGTTTTCCCCATTTGCTTTCTTTTACCTATATTGTTTTGTTTTGAAAACCCTAACCCCTTTCAACGTCTACCTTACTGACTCACCCCACACGGTCCGAGGAAGGACGAGGGTTTATCGCCAGTGGACAAACGGTCTCGACTCGAAGCAAGGTAACATCCTTATTTTTTTGTTCCGAATATGCGAAAGAAAGAAAAAAATAAAATAGCAAGAAAGTTACCTCTGAAACTTTATTGCCTATTCGAAAGTAGTGGTAAATTTTTTACAATGCTTACACATATATATATTCAAATGTTTACAGTATTTATTTTCACTGTTTCTAACATTTGTATATATTTTTTTCATCTTCGGCCACTTGGTGGCGGTCACATCTCGGTTGTTGGTCTTCACGGCAACGAACGGCTAGATCTCCTCGGGAACGGATGGTTGAGATCGTATGCTGGCATCGACGTGGCACTCTCCAGATTCGAACGTGTGGCGGGCAGAACTCCAAAGGCCTCAGCGTGCCGTGCACGCGCACGTGGGGAGACGAACGGCCAGCGTGTGCATCTCACGCGCGATCCGAAGGGCCATCAAACTTTGATCTCAGCCGTTAGATCGAATTTTGATCCAACGGCTTTAGGGCGGCTGCACATAGACAATGGGCTAAATTAGGAGTTTTTTTATAAGTATTGGGCCAAACATGCCTTATAAATGGACTGGACATTGAATAATTAAATTAGATTTTATTTTATTGATCTGTCTATTTTTATATCACACCCCATAATAATAATAATAATAATAATAATAATAATAATAATAATAATAATAATATAAAATATATAGATATAGATATACATATATATATTGCATATATATATATCTATATACATGATCGGACAAAAATAAGTGATTACAATAACCATGTCGTGTTGTAATTATTTAGGATAACATTTTTAATGTATTCATATTATTTTTAATTTTCTGTATGCAAAGCTGCAGTGCATGTTGATCATGAATTATCCTGCCTTGCAGAAAAGCACAAGCTTAATGCATTTTGTACTTGGATTTTTTTTAATAAGTATATATAATTACATTCTAAAGATTAATATTAGAATTCGAATTCATACAATATGAGATAATATATGTATTTTTGACTACTCGGTCAAAAAATTGTACTTAGATTTTTCATACATGTATGAAATGTCTTAAAATAAAATCGAGATTTATATTTTAGAAATAGCACTGTTTAAATTTGATGCGTTTCAACTTAATTCATAAACTGTTGTTTTAGGTTTTGTGAAACTTTTTTTTTAAAAAAAAAAATAGGCTATGTGAAACTTGCTAATGAAGAAATGGGTAAATACTTGGAAAGTTTCAAGAAAGGCACTTTAAATTCCATCTAAAAACGCCACAAATTTCAACGAAGCTTTCCCACTCTTGCATATTTTCCATTGTTTTGGTCCATCTGAATCCTCTGAATTCAGCTCTTTCCTTGTATAAAGCTACCACCATAAGTAGCATGTTCACATACTTAAGAAGAAAAAAAGAGAATAAGGAAAGAGACGTAAATGTTGGATTATACTTGTAATTACATGAATCAACTAATTAAATTTTATATTTATTCAATTTTTGATTCAATTAAAATCATAATTTTTTTTATGAAAAGAACTCGAATAGAATAAATCTATTAAAACATTATTTTTATAAAAATAATTACATTATTAACTTATATTTACTTTTAAGTTTTTGCTATTGCTAGCTCAAAGGGTGATCAATAAGAACTAGATAAATTATTATTATTAATATTTATTTTGCTTTTTCAATATAATCTGTATAATTACATTCTTAAAAAAATTTGTATTTCATTAATTTAGATTGTTTAATGTAATTAATACCCACCTAAAAGGTTTTAGGATGTGTAGTTTATGGTTTTATTGTTTAAAATTTGGGTTATATTTTGATATATAAGCTGTGTAAAAATAATTTACGCACACTTTATATTTAAGCTATAAAATCTAAAACCTAAATCCTTAGTCTTATCTCCCTAAAACTTAAACCTTAAACCCTAAACAATAAAATTTAAACCTTAAAATTAAAAGACTTATGTAATCTTTAGTTTACACAAGCTTGTATATCAAAATATTTTATTTTAAAATTTTAAGTTTTAGAATTTAAGGTTTGTTTTTATTATATTCTTGATGAAATTTTCTGTAAGATCAAAAAGCAACACCCAATTCTTGCAAAGATTGGCCTGTTTTTCCTATTAATTGGTCAAAAATATTCTCCCAACTAATTTTATCTTTCTAACCTAAACTTTCATATTCATCCCTAAAAATATAAAAATAAAAAACAAAATAATAAAGTAATTAAAGGCGTAAACATTCAATTTAACCCAATCGTTTAGTCCTATCATAATTCATAAAAAAAACACATTTTTCACACTAAATACAAAGGCAGAAGTCTGACCTTTCAACTAAAACCAGAATCTTCTCTCAAAAATCTCTCGTAGTAACGGTCTTCAGAATTCCCAGGCTTTAAGCAATCCAACGATTAGATCAATACAACACCTTACAGTAGCTGACATGTTCTTTTCCTCCCTTTATTTCTATTCTCTTTGCTTTTTATCAAGCTCAATCCCACTTAATTAGGTCAGATTTCAATCCCTTTTGCTCCTAATTTTCATGAAATTTCTTCAACTTCATCATGTGTATGGCCTGGGGTTTATGTTTTTTTTAATAGGTGAAGAGTCTATTTTTGTATCCAAGTTTTCAAAGTTAAAATCAGAGTTCCAATGGACTTCTGATACTCTGTTTTTTGCTTCAACTTGAAAAAAAGAAAGAGATTGATGGTTTATATTGATGGGTTCCCTGTACAATTTTATGACCAATACCCATTTTTATTTCAAGAATATGACTTCTTTTAACGTGTTTTTCTTTCAAAATTTGGTTCCTTTTGGTGGGTTTTTCTTGGTCTCCATCTCTGCCCAGTTTTCCTCTCTGTTTGAGTTCTTCAGCAAAGGTTTCTCAGGGTAAATCAATTTTGATTCGAATTCACTTGTCTTTTCAAAAATGGAAATAATAGTTTTTCCCTAAATGATTGTTTTTATGTTCTTCGTGGTTTCAGGATTCAAAGTGATAGGATTTCCGAGCTCAATAGTTCGATTCCAATTGAAACAGAGGATTCCACTGAAGAGAAAACGAAGGAAACTAAACCTGATGCTATGGAGTCGAAGGGTGAAGACAGTGAATCAATTGAAGAGGAGAATGAATCCCCAAAGTTCTTTTTCAAGTTTCAGTACCAAACCCAGACGTTTGAAGAATTAAGGAAGAAATTTGAAGAGAATGAGAATTTTAATGTGGGTCTAGACTCAATTCCTTGCACAAGCACGAACAAGTATGAGTTCAAGTCGGAGAATGACCTTTGTTGTATAATGGAGAAGCCTGAGGATTTGAGCTTTTGTGTGAAAGAATTATATGCTGATTCCAGCAATGGGTTATTGTCAGAACAAAATTTAAAAGATTTATCAGAGAATGAAGTTGATGATACCCAACAAAGCAAACAAACTGATTGCGAAAATGTTTCAGGGAAACTTGAGTTTCTTTCCGAGGACTGCACTGTTTCAGATACTGATATGGATTCCATTACTTCAAGTCCCGAAAAACTGAGTAATTTTGAAGCTTTTGAACTGGATTTTGAGGCTGATTCTTCGAGTAGCATTGAAGATCAAGATATAAAGGAAGAGCTTAGTAAATTAGAAGAGTTGGACGACCAGAATAAGGATTCGAATGCTTTAGATAATTCAGAGGAGTCCAATTTGGAGAATCCGTTAGCTTCAGATTCTGAGGATTCAAATGGTTTGGAGACTCTATGGGAACATCAAGAACTGATGGAACAGCTGAAAATGGAGCTGAAAAAGGTTAAAGCAACAGGCTTGCCAACAATCTTAGAGGAATCGGAATCTCCGAAGATTACGGATGATTTGAAGCCATGGAAGATTGATGAGAAATTCCAGTATGCGGATAGAATGACGGAGCTTCATAAATTCTACAAGAGTTACAGAGAAAGGATGAGAAAATTCGATATCTTGAATTACCAGAAGATGTATGCAATAGGTCAGTTTTATCTTTTCAGTTCAGTTTGTTCATACTGCCTTTTAGAGTTCTCCGAAAGTGTGTTTAAGTGCCTGAATTATCTCATTTTGTGAAAATTAAAAAACTAATCACATAACCATGCATGCCTTAGATTTTAGCCTAGTTCCAACATCTCATTCAAGGAACCAACTATGTGAAAGCTTTACCTAACTATTCTCCACAAAATCTTTTTGAAGGCACTTTAACAATGGTGGACAAAAAAAAGACAACTTGGAAAGCTACTTTTCATGAATTATCACTTTGAACCTTTTCTATATCTAATTAGTAAATTGGTTTTTTCACATTATGATTAATGATAGGTGGCCAATTACATCTGTTTCAGTTTTAGTTTTTTTTTTTTTTTTGTTAAATTAGAGTTCAAGTTTCATATAAAGTTAACCTATATCATGTTTGTCGACAATTTCACAGGGTTACTTCATTCAAAGGATCCATTTCAATCAATTTCAACCCAGAAATCATCTTCAGCTGCAGCTATTGCATCGCTTCTCCCTCAAAACCTTCGGCCAGGAAGGCGGAAAACGTCGGATTCCGACCCCATGTCGAAGTTCATCAACGAGCTTCACAGTGATCTGGAAATGGTGTATGTAGGGCAAATGTGCCTTTCTTGGGAAATACTTCATTGGCAATATGCGAAAGCTATTGAGATATGGGAGTCTGATCCTTATTGCCTGCGTCGATACAAATACAATGAAGTGGCTGGTGAATTTCAACAGTTTCAAGTTTTGATTCAAAGGTTCATAGAGAATGAACCCTTTGAAGGTCCCAGGGTACCGAACTACATCAAGAACCGATGTGTTCTACGAAACCTCCTTCAAGTTCCGGTTATCCGAGGTACGCATTCCGTTGTTCTTGCATGTTACACATGGTTGCTATCTTTTTCGAGTTTGAGCAGTTAAATGGTGTTATACAACATTTGATTAAATTCGGGATATACTGAAGAAATGTCTATATCTTGAGATAGTGACAATGTACCTAGTTGTTGGCCGCTTGAATTATCACTTCATCCAAATTAGAAAGTGATATTCAATGAGTACTCATGAACATGGATTAGAAAGTGAATTTGGGGTCAAATAGGTTGATCATCTGATTTCTGGTTTAACCGGACGAATCAGGCTTCATTTGGATCCAATTTTAACTCCACTGCAGCACGTTTGATGCACTTTTTGGTTTAATCACCTCAGTAGTGGTCTGTATACATCCAATATCCTTAATGGTCATTTTGTGCTTCACTTCATCGTCATCACTGTCATTGTTGTTTTCATTCTTACCGTTCATCCAATTGAACCCTCAATCATATTGAAACGAATTAAACATAATGAAAAAGCATTCTTTTTGTCGAACCACTTGGTTTTCAGTTTGGTGAACATGGCAATCTGATATTTTAATCCATGTTCATGAATTCCTGATCAAGCAGCAGCAAAGTTTTGGGAAAACATTAGCTAATGCAAGGTCTGATTTTGATGCAGAGGATAGCTTGAAGGATAAGAGGAAGGGTAGAAGAAAAGGAAGAGATGATGATGGTGGTGGTGTAATTACAGCAGATATGCTATTGGAGATGTTGGAGGAATCAATAAGAATATTTTGGCGATTCATTCGAGCCGATAAAGATGCAAATATTGTGATCCGTAACGTCAGGAAAGGAGCTCAAGTGGAACCTTTAGAGCCAGATGAGCTTGAACTTTTAGCAGCAGTTCAAACAAGTTTACAAAAGGTTAGTCGAATCAAGGCTTCATATGGTTATTCGTATGCTCACTTGAGCTGCTTGACTCGAATCAAGGCTTTAACGAGTCGAACTCGAATAAGTTGTGAATATAAATGTCTCCTTTAGTACTACTTACATATTGACATTTTTGATGATGAAATTGCAGAAGGATAAGAAGCTTAGAGAGATGGTGAGAAGTGGGAACTGCATGTTAAGGAGGTTGAAGAAGAATGAAGGGGAGAATTCAGATCAAGTCCTTTACTTCTTCTCTCAAGTGGATTTGAAATTAGTGGCAAGAGTTTTGAACATGTCTAAAGTGACCAAAGACCAACTTTTTTGGTGCCATAGCAAATTAAGCAATATTAATTTTGTTAATAGGAAGATTAATGTTGACCCTTCTTTTTTGATTTTCCCCTGTTAAATAATATACTATATATTCCTCAGTCAAAGTCTCATTCATTGCGGCCCATGTATTATATTTCGCATAACATTTTGGTCCCTCTACCGACAAAAGTGTAAACCAGTCCATGTACATTTCGAAAATAACTAAATGGTCCCGACGTTAAAAAATCCATCTATTTTGCCAAATTGAAAAGATAACTCTTTTAGTCTCTACTGTATACATTTTTTTCTTAATTTAATCCTTAATCATTAAAAATATAAAAAGTAAATTTTCAATAAAAAATATTAAATGATAGCAAATAGTTAAAGAAAAAAACGGAATGAGGATAATAAAATTAATGATTTGATAATCTCCAATAATAATAGGATATTTATTTTGATATAATAATTGAAAAATATTAGACTAAATTGAAAAGTATTTAAAAATAATTTTAAGTCCAAACAACTTGAAAATATGTTTGAGGAGTTTTCAAAAGGTTTTGCAAATGTTTTAAAGTAGTTAAACTTAAGATTTCAGTGTGACCGTATCGATACGGTATCCCCTGTTTCGATACGCCTTATAGTTTTAGCTACAGTCAATTTGAAACTGCCAAAACTCGTACCGATACAGGCCTTGGCCGTATTGATACGGATCGGGGTCGTTTCGATACGTTGTCTAGCATTTCGATACACCTACGTGGCAAAAGCCTCAACGCTCAAAATCCCCAACGACTATTTCCTAACTGCTATTTAAATTGTAGGCCGTACCGAAACAATATAGAGGCATTCTGATACAGGCGTTCCGAAACAGACAAAGGTGTTTCGATACAGGTAACTCAATGGCTAGTTCTGAAGAAGGGCGTTCCGATACGACTACCCGCGTATCGAAACAGACAACTCCAAAATTCCATTTATTGCGAGAAATAAAGGCCTCAACGGCTCCAATTCAATTCCAACGGTCTCTAACGGCTACAAACTCAATTGAGAGTATAAAAGGGACCTCCAAGCATCTATAGAAGACTAATGATCCTCAAGTCAACAACATTATGATGCAAAATTGTCTTAGTGCTTAAATTTCCATTCCTTGTATAGACAAACACTTGTGAGCTCAAATTGCTAATGTATGCTCAAGTGTTCTAGGATTTGGGTGAATGCTTTAGTGTGCAAACATCAACCTTTGTAGAGGGATTTCGTTTGCTTACAATTCTCTTGCTTAAGAGTGTGCTCAAAACTCGGGTTGTGAGCTTTGGATGCTAGACTTGGTGAGTTAGTCTAGGTTGTAAATGGTTACATCCTTAGCCTAGAAAAAGGGAAAAAATTCTTAGTGAATTGTTGAAATCTTTGGTGGGGAGCCTGGGTAGTAGATGTAGACTTTGGTTAGAAAGTCGAACCACTCTAAATCTTGTGTCATATTTTTTTTTCTTCCACCACAAACACCCAAAATACATATTCTCCACCACCTAGCAAACATTTCGGTTGAAAGGAATCGAGCCTAACAAGTAACAATAACAATGCAAAGTAGTAAAACTAATGATTTGATACCCCCATTAAGGAAGGCAACGACAGGTACAGTTTCGCAAGTTTTGCACCGTATCCTTTCCATTGAAGCATATATAGGTATAACTCTGGTGAGTGAGTAGTGGGCGGGTATGGATGTTAAAAGTCATACTCGTTGTAGCGAGTGGGTGTGGAAGTTAGAAGTCATACTCGTCGTAGGTAGTACGTAGGTGATAGATTTGAGATCTTACATGTTTCCATATAGCACGTCCCACATTTGTCCACCCCATCCTGTAACCCCCTAAACCCAGCCTAAAAAAATAGGTCGAATATAGAAAGTCTCGTTTGAAAACTTGTACCTCAAGAAATAATTTTAAGTTTAAATAATTTATAATTTAAGATAATTGATTAAATAAGTAAAACTTAATAAATATTCCAATTATTATAAAACTCAACATTTGAAACAATATTTTGATAATTAATAAAATATCTAAAAAGAAATTCATAAATGCATGCATCAGATAGTTCCCAAATTATAATAGTCACAATGCCTAAAATTACATAATTGTCCCAAATAACATAATGAATAATTTTGAAAGATTAATTAAAATAGTTCATAATTATGATTAAATATCTGAGTAAAATGTGAGATGCTCCAAGTATCGAGTCGCCTAAAAAGTATGAGTATCTGAAAGAAGAAACTATGGGAGTGTAAGCTAAAGATCTTAGTGTGTCTCTAAAGTGCAAGCAATCACAAAAGCAAAATATTATTTTTGTTTTTCTTATAAAATTTTGAAAACACATTAAATCTGAATCATAATGATATGATGCTCAATGCTCATGAAGACTCAATACCTAAAATCTGATACATTGCCCAAAGAGTAAGGTTCCCTAGAACCTACTCTCTCTATCATCACAATCCGAAGTGAAAATCAGTCTGAAGGATGGAACCATTGATCCAAAGTGAAATTCAGCTCGAATGATAAAACCATTGAACTTCCCCAACAAATCTCGATCCATGTACTCACAATGATATGATGCTGATTTTAAAATCCGAATCTTATTCGAAACTTGAATTGTTAAAAAAATCAAGCTGCATAAGTCTAAAAATTCGATATTTGACAATTTGATAAATCTGAAGTTTCATCATTTTGAAAATCTAATATCTCATAGTTCGATAAATCTGATTTTTTAGTTAAATCATAGTATGACATGTTATGCGTGATGTCTGAAAACTTTCACCAATCACAACAAAATAATGTACACAAAATGTATACAAACATTCATTTATAACACCAAAGAAAACACAAGTGTAGAACTAGTGTTTTGATATAATAATTGAGAAATGTTTTGGACTAATTTGAAAAGAATTTAAAACTTGGTTTTAAGTCCAAACAACTTGAATATATGTTTGAGGTGTTTAAAAAGGTTTTTGGCAATGTTTTTATTGATTTTAAAGAACCAAACTTGACTTTTCAAGCTACCCGTACCAATACGGTCCAACCCGTATCGGTACCTTTTTTGCCCAGTTTGGTCACTACCAAAACCCGTATCGAAACAGGCTTGGCCGTTTCGATACGGTGAGAGATCGTATTGATACGCCTAGTTAGTGTACCGATCCCAGTTTAACAACCCCAACGATCATATTTCCCAACGGTATTTTAAACGCCATATCGTATCGATACGCCCTCAAGCGTATCGATACGCCTAGGCTGGCAAGAGCCCAACGGCTAGTTTCTGATGAAGGTCGTACCGATACAGGTTCATGCGTATCGATACGAAAGGCTGCAGAATAGCATTAATGAAGGGAAATAAAGTCCTCAACGGCTCCAATTCATCCCCAACGGCTAGTAACGGCTACAAACTCATTAAGGAGTATAAAAGGGACCTCCAAGCATCAAGATATGGTTAATGCTTCAATTTTCAATCAACAAATAATCAAGAATTGTCTTTGTACTTAAATTGTCATTTCTTTGTATAGACAAACACTAGTTAGCCAAAATAGTCAAATTTGTTCAAGTGTTTTAGGTTTTGGGTGAGAGCTAAATTGTGCAAACAAACACCTATTAGAGGGATTTGTGTTTGCTAATCTTTTCTTTTTGTAAAGAGGGTTTGATCAAGGCTTTGGGTAGAAAGCTTGATCGGTGTATAAGGGTTTCCTCCTAAGCCTAGAAAAGGGGACGAATCAATAGTGGATTGATTGAAAATTCTTAGTGGGAAGCTAAGGTAGTGGATGTAGACCTTGGTTAGAAGGTTGAACCACTCTAAAATCATTGTGTCATTTATATTTTAGCTTACACACCACATCCACCCAAAATTCCACTTCTCCACCACTTGGCGAGCAAGAACGGTTGAAAGAATCGAGCACCTTAAAACTCAACAATTGGTATCAGAGCTTGGCTCAATCGAAGAGGATTAACATCCTATTGAGAAGATCTGACAAGCTCGATCATCATTTCACACAATCGGCTCAATGGCGCAATCCATCGACAAACCGCCCTTCTTCGACGGAACTCACTATGCCCATTGGAAGACAAAGATGAAGTTCTTCATTAAGTCAAGAGACTACAAGCTATGGGACATAGTTGAAGACGGTTTGTTCGTGCCTCAACGAAGCAAAGCGGAATGGAGTGACGAAGATCGCAAGAAGATGGAGCTTAATTGCAAGGCCTTGCACATCCTCTTTTGTGCTTTTGGCCCAACCATCTATGAGAAGATGTCTTCTTGTGAGAGTGCCAAAGAGGTATAGGACAAGCTTGAAGTCACATACGAAGGGACAAATGAAATTAAGGAGCCCAATCTTGGGCTCCTCACCTTAGAGTATGAGAACTTCAAAATGGATCCGGAAGAGAACATCGAGAAGATGTTTGATAGGTTCTCCACTATCACCAATGGTCTCAAAGGCTATGGAGAAGCCATCCCGAAAGAGAAACTTGTCCGAAAGCTCATCTACTCATTTCCCGAGTCATTGGACTCAAAGAGGACTGCCATCATCGAAGCCAAGAATTTGAAGACCTTGAAGCTTGATGAACTCATGGGGTCACTCCTTACTCATCAAATAATGAAGAAAAACAAAGAAGATGAGAAAAAGATGGAAGATATTAGAGCTATGGGGGAGAAGAAGCTCAAAGGGCTTGGCATCAACACCAATGTCGTTGCTCTTAAATTCTCCACTTGCCACCATGTAGATTCAAGTGAAGAGGAGGATGAAGAAGAAGAGATAGTTAATCTTTTCAGCAAATGTGCCTCATTCATGAAGAAAGCCTTGAGAGAGCTTGAACGAGAATCCATGAAAAAGAAGAGGGCAAGCTGTAACGGGGTTTTTTTTTTCTCAAATCAAGTTCCCCGCTACTTTGAAAAATATTCAATTTGATTTAAAAAGGGGGATTTAAAAATTAATTTGGGTTTGGAAAAATCCCTTTTAAAAAATCTTTTTTTTTGGTTTGGTTGGAGTCGCCACCGGCCACTAAGGTAGGCCGGACACCGTGGAAAACAAAACCAGAGATTCTTTTGAAAGGGTTCGGGAGTTGGTTACGTGTGGGGAAGGGTTAGCACCCCCATCACGCCCGGAAATCGGTACCAAAACAATTGTTGCTTTTAATTCGATGGAAATTATTCGAAATTTAAAAAGACTTTAATTAGGGGTTCTTGATTGAAAACAGGAATTTAATCGTACGAGCTTTTTCAAATTGGTGGTATCGAATTAATTTACCATTTAATTAAAAAGGATGACGATACACCGGACCAAAGACTAAACTGACATCATATAAGACTGACTTCTGTGTTAGTCTAGGGTTCGAATCTCGTACGTCACCTTTATGCATGATGCAAGCAATTAAAGGATGATGTTATGGTCTTGTTCGTTTTAATTACGAGTTTACCTTTAGACGATTCGAATTATTCCGAATATTCGCGGGACATCCAATAAGCTAGGCTAGTCGACCCGAATACGCGAATTAATAAGTATCTCCGTTTTATAATTAAAATTGATTATTATGCAACTCCAAACATTAAAGGGTCACATGAATGGCAATTTAAAATGTATGTCACATATATTCGAATGACATTAAAGCAAATAGGCATGCAACATTAAAAAACATATATGCATATGTTAATATGAACAATATGGCAAAAATAAACATCCGATGCAAACCTATATCTAAATGGTAAAACACATGACTAACAACATTAAATGTGCAAAATAAATGAAATGCATAGTAAATAAAGGTAAACTGGAAGGGGCCCGGATGGTAAATTACCCATTAAAAAGGGCTGATTAAATCAAGAGGTTACGGAAAGCCAAGGGGACTAAAACAGCGATTTTCCCCTTCGGAAACCGATTAAAACCATGTTGGGGACCATATTGAAAACACTGAAAAAATGTATAGGGACTGTGGGAAGGGTTTTGAAAAGTGGAAGCCCTTGCCCGCGTGATTAAAACAGCACAGAGGGGTTAAAATGGTGATTAAACCAATTTAAAAACATTAAGACGCTATATAACCGAGTTTAAAAACAATTCGGGCCCTTTTTATTTTTTAAAACCCTAACCTAAACTCAAAGACCTCTATCCTCTCCCTATGTTTTCTCTCCGACGCCGCAAGGCACTCCGGTCACCGTTGTCGGCACCATAAACCTAAAAAACCTTTTCCGACTTTTTCCGAATCAAAAACCAGAAAATCCTCTTTCCTTTCGAGAAACCAAAACCAAAACAAAAAAACCTTTTCGAAATCCTTTTATTTCAAAGCCCTAAAGCCAAAACCGAAAAGAAACCAAAAAACCTCCCTCACCGGCTCACATGCATGGCCTCAGGAAGGGCCACGGAGCTTATCGCCGGCGAGGATGAGTGAAGGACGAAATGGAGAAGAAGAGACGCGTAAGGTAAAAAAAAACTAAACTATTGTTTTCTTCTTTATTTTTTATTTTTATTTTTTTGATGCGAAACTGGAATGGAAGGAAATACCTTCTGAAACTCTTCTTGGTTGTATTGATATAAAAGCTCGATTACAATCCCTCTCTCTATCTCCAAATATCCTCCCGAAAAACTCTCCCTTTACATTGCGTGCTCGGGTTTTTATAGCCCCGAAATTACATTTTTCTTTTTTCTCTAAATACATGAAATGTTGTAAATCGTTGTTGATTTATACGATTTTCTGTTGATTGCCTCTGAAATTGGTTGCTGCAATTTGTTTCTGATTTCTGATGTTTGTCTTTTTTGCGTGATTTCTGCATTTCGTTTCATTTCGGCCTCTGACATTCATACTTTTGAGTTGCATGTGACTGTTGAGAGGAGAGGGGGACCAGAGGAGGGACGTGGCCGGACGACGTTCCGTTGATGGGATTCGGGGAACTCAAAGAGGCTTGGGCATGTGATGCACGTGTGCGTCGGGAGTCGTATCACCGCGCGTGGGCTGCTGAGGAGTCGCGCGTGTGGCGCGTGGAGGTTCTGGAGACTTCAAAGCTCCAATCTGGTATGTTGATGCTGGTCTGGATCCGAGGGTTGAGACTGTGCGGCGCTGGAGCTTGGGAGAGGCTCCTCTAGGGTTTCCTGCGCCTGGGTGATCTGGGTCGTTGGATCTGGCTCCCAGATCTAACGGCGGGAAATGCAGCGGCTGCACAAAGAAAGTTAGGGCTTATCTAGGGTTTCTCCGAGTCTTGATCTGGGTTGTTGATCTCGTGCCAGATCCAACGGCTGAGATTAGGGGCGGCTGCAAAACAAAGAGGGGCAGCTTATCAGATTAGGGTTTTTCTGTTAGGGTTTGGGGCTTACTTTAATTATTTGGGCCGAGTGGGCCATGTAATGTATGTATAATATTTTGGGCTTTTTTATGTATAATGGACTTCAAATTAAAAACTGTGGACTTTTATTTAATTAATATATATATATATATATATATATATATATGTTGAGCTTTTATTTATTAGACTCAATTTTATTTCTAGATTTAATAATAATAATAATAATAAATATAAGATATTAATAGTAGTAATAATAAGATAATAATAGTAGATAAAGATAATAATAATAGTAATAAGATAATAGTAATAATCGATAATAATGTTATTAATAATAATATAAGTAATAGTAATAATATATGATAATGGTATAGGTTATAATAATAGACTCTAATAGTAGTAATATATACTCTTTTTTCTTTTTTTTTAATTTTTATATTTTATCACAATATATAAAGCCCATTAAAAGAAAAGAAAATAGGACGGTTCAACACCCCGAACAAAATTAGTGATTACACAAGCACTTCAAGCCATAAGAAGAAGGCATATGTGGCTACTTAGAGTGATGAGGACTCCACCGACGATGAACAAGCCAACCTTTGCCTTATGGCCATCGAAGAAGATTCAAGGGTAACTTCTAATTCATCTACTTCATGTTCTTACTCTTTTGATGAATTACAAGATGCCTATGACGATTTGGTTTTAGAGTTTAAAAATCACATTTTGAAAAACAATAAAATGATTTCAAAGTTGAAAAATTCAAAATGATTTGATTTCTAAAACCAAACTTGAACTTGAAGCAAAACTCGAAGAGTTTGAACAAAAATGTTTTGATTTACAAAATTTGCTTCATAAAGTTCAAGAAAAAAAAGATTTGATTTCCAAAGAGCTTGAAAAGAAAAATAATTTTGGAAAATCAAACTTTTATGTAAGACAATCTAGTACCCCTAGATTTGTAAAAGGTAAATGTTTTAGAAGTGTTTGGGTCCCAAAAGGACTAACCACTTCAACTAAAATGGATGAAATTGAAAAATGGATTCCTAAGGGGACTAAATTTTTTGCTACTAACGTTTATGGATCCAAAGCAATTTGGATGCCAAAAATCACTTGATTGTCTTTTGCTAGGTGTGATGGAGATTGATCAACAAGTCAAACTTTGAGGAGGAGCTCCATGCACACAAGGAAGAACACTTGAAGAAGGAATGCTTCACATCCGCCCTTGGGTTCAAGTGTGGTAATATCTAGTTGTTTTTGCTTTTATTTGTTCATTTTTTTCATTTTAATTCAACTAGATGATCATATATGTTGGACTAACATTCTTATGATGATTTGAGAAAGGGAGAGCCATTTCAAAACCAAAAATTCTTATTTGTCATTTTCCCCCTATTGTTATTTTGAACTTAAAAGTGTTTAAATTCTTTTTTATATAACAAAAAAGGGGAGAAATATGGTTTGAAAAATTGAATTTTCAAATGAATAAGGGGAAGCTTTAATTAATTTCAAATCTTAGTCTCTTATTCACAATTTTAAACTTAAAGGGGAAGAATCTCAAACAATTTTTTCAAGTTGGTTTTATTATATCAAAAGAGGGGGAGACTGTAGAACTAGTGTTTTTATATAATAATTGAAAAATATTTTGGACTAACTTGAAAAGAATTTAAAACTTTGTTTTAAATCCAAACAACTTGAATATATGTTTGAGGTATTTAAAAATGTTTTTGGCAATGTTTTTATTGATTTTAAAGAGCCAAACTTGACTTTTCAAGCTACCCGTACCGATACGGTCCAACCCGTATCGATACCTTTTTTGCCCACTTTGGTCACTGCCAAAACCCGTATAAAAACAGGCTTGGTCGTTTCGATACGGTGAGGGATCGTATCGATACGCCTAGTCAGCGTACTGATCCCAGTTTAACAACTCCAACGGTCATATTTCCCAACGGTCTTTTAAACGTCATTCCGTACCGATACGCCCTCAAGCGTATCGATACGCCTAGGCTGGCAAGAGCCCAACAGCTAGTTTCTGATGAAGGTCGTACCGATACGGGTTCATGCGTATCGATATGGAAGGCTGCAGAACAGCATTAATGAAGGGAAATAAAGTCCTCAACGGCTCCAATTCATCCCCAACTGCTAGTAACGGCTACAAACTCATTAAGGAGTATAAAAGGGACCTCCAAGCATCAAGATATGGCTAATGCTTCAATTGTCAGTCAACAAATGATCAAGAATTGTCTTTGTACTTAAATTGTCATTTCTTTGTATAGACAAACACTAGTGAGCCAAAATAGTCAAATTTGCTCAAGTGTTTTAGGTTTTGGGTGAGAGCTAAATTGTGCAAACAAACACCTATTAAAGAGATTTGTGTTTGCTAATTTTTTTCTCTTTGTAAAGAGGATTTGATCAAGACTTTGGGTAGAAAGCTTGATCGGTGTATAGGGGTTTCTTCCTAAGCCTAGATAAGGGGACAAAATCCTTAGTGGGAAGCTAAGGTAGTGGATGTAGACCTTGGTTAGAAGTTTGAACCACTCTAAAATTATTGTGTCATTTATCTTTTAGCTTCCACACCACATCCACCCAAAATTCCACTTCTCCACCACTTGGCGAGCAAGAACGGTTGAAAGAATCGAGCACCTTAAAACTCAACAACAAGTTTATAGCATAGGAAGAGACAAACCTTTAGCGGGATGAAGCTCTAATATCAAGAAAGATGCAAATCACGATAAGGCCCAACACCAGGCCTAACTGAATCAAAACCTACGAAATAAGATCTTTATATCATAACTAACATTATCACTAAGTCACTTACTATAAACATAGTATTAATCTGAAGGCATATTCACACTTAGACCTCGGAGAAGGTGCACAGTTGATCTGAATAATTGAAGGTAACCCGTTAACCTTAGAGACAAACACCTGAACATGAGAATAACTCTGATCAAACCAATAATCCACTCTTTTCAAAAAAAAAATACTAAGTATAAATTAATTATAAATAACAGAAAGGAGCTTTCGAGTTAACAAGCAGCGGATTCAGGCTTAGAACATCGAAAAAGGTCAAGATGAAAGTTGCCCGAAAAGTTAACTTTGGTCAATTCTGGTCAAACGTCAAAGTCAACATGACAGTCAAACGGGTCAACAGTTCAGATCTTATCAACTGGTCCAAGGTCAAACCAGTTCGGGTCAATGGTCTGAGTTGGTCAATTGGTATAATCAACTTGTTAATTTGGTTCAGGGCCCATTGGTTCAGTTTGGTTAACACTCAACACAACCGGTTTGGTTCTCAACTGGTTCACAAGATTCAGTCTGATCCAATTATTTTGTTTGGGCCATGGTCTCTAACACACAAGGCTCAATAATATCACCTAGTTTAACTTCACAGATTGTCATAACAATGGGCTCCACCAAAACACACATAGCCCAACACCCAACCCAATTAGGCCTCACGGCTTGGTCACTCTCTCGGCCGAATCTAATGGCCTCACACAAGTTCGATTGAAGCAACCATGGTTTATGAAACCCTTAACGGCGCGAGCACAACACGGTGCAGGGAGTGGCGGCACGACCAATCAACGACGGTGGCAAATCCAGACGAGCACAGCGGCGGGACCCATATTGGCAAGGACGGCGACGGCTCACCGAAACACAACACAAAGACCATGGCACACTGGCGACGAAGAACAACGACTCCAATGGTTAATTCCCGGCCAACACTAACAAAATCTGAAATCCAAAACACACATTTGCATGAATAAAGGTAAAAGAATACCGATGGCTTAACCAAACCGAAATAACCAAAAGAAGAAGCTCACTCACAGCGGTGCAAGGAGAAACCGAAGAGTTTCTTTGAAATCCCGAGCAAATGTTGGAAGACAAGGAAGAACCGAAAGGTTGAAACACCGAATCGGTGTAAACGGTGACGAGAAAGACAACCCGAGACCAAGGGTTGGTCCGATGGATGGGGTTTGTTTGTGAGATAAAGCTGATCACGATGGCGGTGACAGCGTGAGAAACGGACGGTGACAAAGGCTCACCAAAGCCTCATCGGAAATGCAAGGGAGGTGGGTTTATTTTCCAGAGAATTTGGGTGAGGGAGATAGGATATTCGAAAGAGGTGAGAGTGGCTGCATATGATGATATCGAAAGTTGGGGCTGAAAAAGAGGATTATATTCCCTACTTAAAGGGTAATTCGTGCACAAAGCCGCTGATTTGATTAAGGGTTTGCAAAGAGACAACAAGTTTTACTCACTTTACAAACTAATCCCCAACTTCTCAAATTAAGCCATACAATATGATTTTACTCAATTTAATCCCTTAACCAAAATAAGATTTTAAACAAACATTCCCAAATTTTAGGGTTTTGAATTTAGGAATTTCAAATTTAGGTGTTCCGAATTAGGGGGAAAATTTGGGGTGTTACACGTCCCGCGCCATTTCCGCTCGTCCTTTGGACCATTATGAATTTATGGATAGGTTCACGAGCTATTTTGTAAATCTTATGATTTTAAAGGGGTGTGCCTAGAAATTTGCTCAAATCCTAGGGTATAAATTTCATACTCAATTAATTTAGTTTTAAAAAATGATCTTTCGTTATGTTTGATATTAGTGGCTGCTTGACTGAAAAATTTAGCGGATATGTGCGGGTACGAGCTAGATGATGGATACACAAGTAAGTAGTGGGTGTTGGGTGAATTTGGAAATATACTCATACGAGTGAGTGTGAATTGAAAATTGTACTCGTCGTGAGTGGTGGGTAAACAATGGATATGAAAATTTTAAATAAGTATAAATACGGAAGGATATCCACATTCGTTCATCCCGATTGTCATCTCTTCTGATCAAATTGTCTCACATACTAGATAATAAAGAGCAATGCTTTAATATGTATTCTTTAATATGTTCTCATTTAGATTAATCGAAAATTTGAGTAAGCACCTTTGTTCGGTTGGCTAAGATACTCATCTTTGTTTCATCATATTCTCTTAGGCCATGAGTTCGAGACTCACTAAAAGCACCCTTTATTATATTTCCTTAGGTCATGGGTTCTAGTGCCACTAGGAACACCTTCTTCCTTCCCCCTTCTCTCTAGTTATGATTAGAATTTTTTTAGAAAAATTAATCGAAACTTTATAAAAAATTAAATTGGAAAAGGCCAATATGATTTACTAATATATTTTCTCATTAATACGTTATTTTCTAGAATAATGTACTACTAGCTTTAATATTTTCTCATGTGTGAGATGCACCACCTGTTGCACTAAACCGAGTATCCCTCCACTCGAGCCTATTAGCCCGTAAACCAGTTTGTAGTTTATCATTCATAAAATCACTATTTATACCCACACAAAACTCGAGGCCTGTACACATAACACTATCGAGCACCTCACTATCACAAGTAACAGCTTCTAAAGCTCAACACATACGACCCCTTTGTGAATTTGCACCACAAGACCAGAGCCCACTCGCACCCAACGATTATTGCCAAGCCCACTACCGAGCCATCTCACACACGTACCTATTGCATGCCTCGACTCATTACCGCAAAGCCATTACCCATGATTCGACCAATAGCTCCTTAAACCGTCACTTGATTCAACCCAATATTGAAGTGGGTGTTGAGCTTTGATTCAACACCAATATTGACACGAATGGTGACTAAAATACAATGGTTGTAACACTTTCGACCCAGATGTCACATTTGGGCCTCAAGCCCAAACCAAAACCATAAAATTCTCAACTTGGTTTACCCCAAATAAAATAATTTTCGAAAACATTTAAAGCCAACGATTAAATTATATATACAAATGATTTAAACGTTACAAAGGAGCTCTATTTAAAATATTTGAACATTCAATTTGATTAATACAATTTCAAGAATAAGGATTACAAACTCTAACACGTAAGGTCCTATGAATACATAACCCACTAAATACAAGTATCGTACTATAGAAAATCACCCCATGATGGAATCTTGTACTGATAGCGCTCCTCGATCCCACGGTCCGACGATTAACCTACGTGCAGAAACAACGATTCCAGTCGTTGTTCTTACAAAGTTCAACTGTACACATCTACTTTACTATACTTCACGCTAGTCATAAACACAAGCATGCAAGCTAGTACGGGCAAAAAAGAGATAAATAAATAGATGGCGCTACCACTAGTCGCCTAAACACGTGCTCTCTTTATAGCAATCATCATACATGGTACTCATGGACCAATCATGCCCGATATCTCATCAGATCATCTAGGCGAAAACACATATCAACAACAACAACAGCTCTAGAGTGAGGTCGGGTCCTGTAGCATCAGAACATATACTCCGGGTGAGACTAAGTCATATAGCATCGGAACATACACCCTGGGTGAGGTCGGGTCACATAGCATCAGAACATACACCCATGCTCGGAATCCCCCCTTGAGCATCTACACTCTGGGTGAGGCTGGGTCACATAGCATCGGAGCATACACCATCTACACTCTGGGGAGACCGAGTCACATAGCATTGAAACATACACCTATACTCGGAATTCCCCATCGAGTGTCTATACTCTAGGTGAGACCGGGTCATATAGCATCAGAACATGCACCCATACTCGGAATTCCCCCTCAAGTATTTTCGAATGGGGCATGAGTCACATAACATCGGTAGCCTCCATTCGGTATCTCTAACTATGGTGTTGCAACACTCTTTCATTGGGTATCTGGATCCCATCAATCATTGACTCAACCAATCAAATGCCTATCCGGCATACAAGCAACGTGATCCTAAGGGTCCCCTACTGTTGCTAATCGTCAACACATCATTTATTTTACATTTTCGAGTTGCTAATACATTATGAAGAAGTATATAGTTAATCTCATGTATTGTCTCCACTAATCCTCGTGATCTCATTTATCAAGTCATAATTCAATTATTAATATACACATCAACTTACACTCTTAATTTACATTTATTGATTATTTAGTGTATCGAGTATCGATACTCGAACAAAAGTATCGATATGGTACCCTCAGGTATCAGTACTCACACGCGTACCGATACTGAAAATGCTTATTGGAAATACTGGATTTTCACAAGTACCGATACGGCCAAAGCTCGTACTGATACCCTATTCACGGATTCACACCATTTCCCTGAATTATAGTTTACAACACGTTATTCGATCCCTAAAGCTTATAAAAGTCATTAAAATTCGCTCACTAATGCATTCGTTCAATTATTATTAATTACCAGCTTCATGATCACTTATTCAAATACTACCATTATTTATCCCTCACACACAATTCCCATCGAATCACGTTAATTCATTCGAACAATATATAAGGCATCACAATTATCAATCCATCAAACAATCAAGTAGTTATACAAGCATCTCAAATGATCATATACGGCCCATAAAGCCTCCATGAATCTCATCATATTCACAGCATCATCATACATCTCACAAATATCGAGTCTCATAATACTGAACTCTACTCATGCTTATTCATCACCTACCTATTTTGCATATTCTAACATGCAAAGCAATCATATTTATGATGCTCATGAAGCAATATACGTTCAAGGTATACTAACCTTAAGCCAAAATGATAAATCCTTACTCAAGCCTCTCCAACGATCCTCTTGGTCCGATATTCGAGACTGAACAACCCTCATAAAAATATGAATACCATAATTACTAATTAACCTCATTCACTAACTAATCCACAAGCTCAAACGTGTAAAAAAACTTACCGGGTTCGAATTTGGCAAAATGGACTGTGCTAACAGACTCAAAACGTCGAGAAACCCCTAGGTAAGGTCCCCCGAAAAAAGTCAACGACGGCGGTGAGTCAACAACAACTGACAACTCGGCTTGGTAGAGCGGCTCGGTTCTCGGCTCGGATCAGCATCACAGGACAGCTCGGTCGATTGGCCCAATGGCTCGACCCAACCGGATATAGATGGCCACTACGACCGATCCTCACCCACGCGCGTGGGGTGGCTTTCGGTGGCTGGACGGTGACGACGAAAGTCCATACCAGCTGTCTTGACGCCAATGCCCTAAGATTTGGGTTTTGATAATAGGAACCACAATATTTTGAAATGGTCAAATTTTGAACTCTTCACCTCCCTCCACGGCGGCTCCGACGATGACGCCCCGACCATTGACAGACTTGTCTCGGCGAAGGGAACTCAATGACACTGACGATGAGCTTTAACGGTGGCCGGAAGACCCTTGGATCTAAGCAAAACCTCTTCATCTCTCTCAAAAACACACTCCACCATTTTCACCCACTTTTCATTTTCTCTTTCCTCAATAATATCCTCCCCACTTTTCAACCACCCACACATATTTAAATTTCAAACACCACCACCAACATCCACTCTTCCAACTTGGATAAAGCCCATATCCAATTTTCTTAATTGGGCTCCCAACATAAAGGCCCAATACCCGGGTTCAAGACCAAATTTGCTAACCCGGGGTTCGGATCATTACAATGGTTATACAATAGCGCAAGAGATTTGGTTCTTTTGAGTAGATCCAACCCAACAAAGAAGATGAATACGATAAAAGGGTATGTTTAGAACCAACGTTTCTCGGAGAAGGCGACCAGGGCACTATGGCAACACACGTGGCTCATGAAGACGTGGTTCGAGGCTTTAAGAGTGTTTTCTCGACGATTCTGGACAAATACAGTGGTTACACGTTGCTCATGAAGATGAGGTTAATGTTTAACGACAAGAAACGTTCGGGTGACCATAATTTTACACAACAAAAATGAAATTGACCATAACTTTCATTTTTAATTCGGTAACCAAAAGTACACACTTACTAAACGTAAGTGAGCATTTCCGTGTTTACCCTATTTTTTTTACCTCTGCTAGATCAGCTTCCTGTTAACGTTTAACGACAAGAAAAGTTATAGTGACCATAAGTTTACACAACGAAAATGTAAGTGACAATAATGTTCAATTTTTAAAATCAGTGACCAAAAGTGTACACTTACTAAACTTAAATGACATTTTCAGTAGTTTACCCAAATTTTAACTCAAATTGAAAAAAAAGTCAAAAGTTCTATATTATTTTTTTCTCTAAAAACTTTCTACTCTAAAACACTTTTTAAAACCATACAAAATAAGATCTTAATCCATTCAAAAAAATTCTTAATTACTTTTTTTTCAATTTTTTATATTAGTTAAATATATTATATTCGCATTTTTTAATCTAAAATTAATATATACTGGTTAAATTTGATACTAAGAATTTTTTACATATATTTTTAAAATATTAAACATCGGATAACTGATTGACTAATTATTAAAAAATTACATCAATTATCATATATCTTTAAGGTATGAAAACAAACGTGCATAATCTCCACGGGAGGTTCTGCGGTGAGGCGGTAAATTTAAGACTAACATGAGGCGGTAAGTTTAGGGACCAGTTCTACATGTAGCAGGTTTGTACATAAATTTTTACACGGCGGTTACATAAATATTTATCGTAACTGTAAAGAAAATAGTATATACACAAAGTTTTACGACGTAAGAAAATGGTATATTCATAAATGTTAATCCGATAACATTAACACTTACAAAACTCATAAGCATCAATGTAGCTACATAAATTATTATAGAAAATACATAATTTGGTACAAACAATCTAAGGAAAAGTGTAATTACACAAATTCTTACCCGAGATCACTCAATCCAAAACGAGCTTAACTTATGGTAAGCATTTGTGTAGCCACACAAAAGGCTGCAATATAACTTTTTTTCTTACAAAAATAATGAGAATTTGAGGAGTTACATAAATTATTAAAGAATATACGTAATTTGTTACAGAAAATGTAAGGAAAAGTGTAAGTACAGAAATTTTTACTCAATATCACTCAATCCAAAACGAGCTCAACTTATGGTAAGCATTTGTGTAGTCACACAAAGGGCTACACGATAACCTTTTTTCTTACAAAAATAATGAGAATTTGAGGAGCTATATAAATTATTACAAATTATACGTAATTTGTTACAAAAAATGTAAGGAAAAGTGTAAGTACACAAATTCTTAGTCGAGATCACTCAATCCAAAACTACCTCAAATTATGGTAAGCATTTGTGTGGCCACACAAAGTGTTACAAGATAACCTTTTTTTCTTACAAAAATAATGAGAATCTGAGTAGCTACATAAAATATTACAAAGATATACATAATTTATTACAACAAATATAAGGAAAAGTGTAACTACACAATATCTTACCAGAGATCACCCAATCCAAAACTAGCTCAACTTATGGTAAGCATTTGTGTAGCCACACAAATGGCTATAAGATAACATTTTTTTTTCTTACAAAAATAATGAGAACTTGCGTAGCTACATAAAATATTACATGATATATATAATCTGTTACATGATATGTAAGGAAAAGTGTAACTACATAATATTTTACCTAAGATCGCCAATCCAAAACGAGTTCAACTTATGGTAAGCATTTGTGTAGCCACAAAAATGGCTACAAGATAACCTTTTTTCTTACAAAAATAATGAAAATTTGAGTAGCTACATAAATTGTTACAGAATATATATATAATATGTTACAAGAAATGTAAGGTAATGTGCAAATTTTTTTTCTTACCCGAGATTACCCAATCCAAAAGTAGATTAACTTATGATAAGCATTTGTGTAGCCACACAATTGATTACAAGATAACCTTTTTCATAAAAAAATAATGAGAATTTGCGTAGCTACATAAAATATTATAGGGTATACATAATTTATTATAGAAAATGTAAGGAAAAGTGTAAATACACAATTTCTTATCTTATTTTTAATGCTACCGGTTAACCGGTTTAACTCTTACCCTTTTTTTTATTTCGGTATATACACAAATGCTTACTATTTTTGTAAGAAATTTTGTATACACAAGTTTTTACTTACACAAATTTTTATTATTTTTGTAAGCATTTGTGTATCACCTCATTTTAGCTAGCCAAACATTAGAATTGCCCAATCTCAACCGTTGATAGAAAACCCCCAAAATATAACCGTACGATCTAGGGCTTCCCTCTAAAGAATCCATATTTATTGTCTTCTCGACGCATCCCCCTTTGGTCTACACTAGGAGTGTATACGGTTCGATTTCGGTTTAATTCGGTAAGCTATTTTAATAACCATCGATTTTCGTTTCGGTTAACCTCGGTTTTTGGGTTTTCCATATTAACATAAGTTTTCGAAATTTTGTATTTTATTTTGACAAAATAACTTTATTTGATGATTTTTAAACAATAAGAGTTAAAGTTTTATAGTGTTTTTCATAAATATTTATTAAAAACTTGATTTTTTAAGTAAATAATAATAATTAAAAATGCATCTACAATATTTTAAGTATAAAATACATATTTTTACATTAGAAAAATAATTATAAATTAAATAAAATATCAAATTCGGTTCGATTCGGTTAACCATGGTTTGCAAACTTATGAACCATAAACCGTCCAAACGCCTTGATTCGGATCGGTTTTCGATTTTGCGGTTAACCATGCTCAACCCTAGTCTACACTTTGTCCCTCTTTAGTCCTGCCATAAAATAGAGCAGAGAAGGTAAAACCAACAAATAGAAAAAAAATGGTCCAAAGACTCACTTATCGGACTCGTCATAGCTACGCTACCAAATCGAACCAACACCGTGTCGTTAAGACCCCTGGTAAGTCTGGAAATTTATAAAAATGGTGTTGCTTTTCGGGTGGTCTAATTTTCAATTGAAATTTATGCCTTTTCTTCTTAAGGTGGGAAATTGGTTTATCAGACTACAAAGAAGAGAGCAAGTGGGCCTAAGTGTCCTGTTACTGGCAAAAGAATTCAGGGTGTAAGTACTTTTCTTTTCATTTCAAAATTTAAATTATGTTTCTTTTTTTTTTTTTTTTTTTTTTGGGGGGGGGGGGTTATATTTGGATTTGGAATTTAAATTATGAGTTTATTGCTTGCTTGATCCAATGAGTATAGAATTTAGATACCCTTTTGCTAATAATGGTTGAAGAAATGACTTGATCATAAAAATAATGTTTTCTCTTTGTTTTTAATCATTTTGTTGTTTGCTTTCATTATTTTATGTTCCAAATTAATCATAAAATTTTGATAGTTTTAAGGTTAGCTTTAGATCCTTGTTTTTAAGATTTAAAAAAAGAAGAGTTGGTGATGCTGTTTGTATACAATGTGAAATGTGTTGTTCAGGAGTTTTAAATCTTAAGATATGGATATTTTCATCAAATCATTTAGGAATTGGCAGTAACTCCCGATCATCAGGAATTTAAGTTTAATGATGTGTTCTTGGTCTGAGTTGTGTTTATTGTTGTTGCGGATATAACAGAAGCTATAGCATTTCACTTGGAAGCCGTTTATTATCTACGTCACTTAATATAAGCATATTTTCTGTATAGTTGAAATGTAAAACCTCTTTGACCAAAATAGAATTATGGGTTACTCTTTTAGATTCAGTCGTTTTATCTTCACATACTCAACAAGGGTCCTACTGAAAACTTGGTTGATTAGACTCGAGTTGTGAAGTTTTTGATGTTGTTGTTATGTTTCTCTTTCATGGCTTCATTGCAGATTCCTCACTTGAGACCTGCTGAATACAAGAGGAACCGCCGGACTGTTAATCGTGCTTATGGTGGTGTTTTGTCGGGGAGAGGTATAAATTATAGAAGTCCTGCATTGTCTATTTGCTGTGATATGATTACGGATGCTAGCTTTAGTCTTTGTTGGTTGTCATTGATGCAAATCTGATTGTTTTCTTTCCTTAATTCGAGCCTTCTTGGTCGAAGAGCAGAAAATTGTGAAGAAAGTTCTGAAGATCCAAAAGTCCAAGGAAAATCAAGCATCGAAGAGCTAAGAATAGTTGGTGACGTGATTCAGATGTGTTATTAAGGTGATGAAATATTGAACTGAATTTATGCAAAATTTTTATTTTTGTAGGTAAAGAGATGTTTTAGGCATAATTAGAGGTTTGACCAGTTAAATCCGTTAATATTGTTGTTTGGTGAATAGCGAATTGAAAGAGTGGATTGAGGTGAAACTGTTAATTTTGAAAAAGTTCACAATATGAGCTTTTTGAGATTAGATGTTTGATATTAGAGTTGTAAAGATTTTTTTACTCTTACTAGTTATCAAAAATCTCAAAATAACCTAAATTAAATATTTTTCACCCTATTTATAAGCTAATCTTATTTATTTATTTTGTTTTTATTATCACATATTTATATTTGTATTTAATAATTAAATTATATTATATTAAAATAATTATATAAATAATAAATTAATATATAAATCATTTGAACATGTTTAGAAAAGTTATATTAAAAATAATTTTATAGATCTAATTAATATTAATTAAATACAAAATATTGATAACTAATAAACAATTCAAACAAGTATAGAATATAATCATGTCCTTATATGTTATTTTGTTTGTTTAAATAATCCAACAGCTATCAACTATCAGTTAATTTTACCAAACACTTTTATACAATCAGTTAATATAATTTGCTAGTCAAATCAGATGCGATCAGCTATCATCTAATGTAATTTGCTATCTGTTATCAGCTATTCGCTAATTGCTAAACAAGGCCTCTTATTTTGACTATCGACCATTAAAATCTAATAAATAAGTTTAAAATCTAATGAAGAAGTGATGTTTTAGTTAATAAAAAATTATATAATTAAATATTTAATTCTTGTTACTTATATATTATGCTAATTTAATCATAATTTTAATTTAATCTAAACAATTTAATTTAATAAAACAAATGAAATAATAAAAGAATGGAATTGATGTTAGTGAGATTTGAATCCACACCAATTAGAGAGAAAGTAAGCATTCAAACAACTGGGCTATTCTTTTATTCTTGTTAAAACATTGTACCATATTTTATTTAAGGTCATAATTTTAGTCTTTTATTTTTGTACATTTATTAGCAATATATTTTCTTAACATCAATGCTAAGAAAACTGAGTTCGATTCTCTAAATTATGAATATTTTTTTCCACCAAATTGGTTTAATATTCAAAGAAATCATTTTTGAAAACTTCAAATTCAATTCCCTAAAAATATGGCCGGCCTTTGCATTGTAATTTTTGATTTTCTTTATTCAAGTAAATTTCTAAACGACTTAATTAATCTTATCCGATTTATTGACATTTTTAGGTGAAAACTACTTGCCATATTATAAAGAAGAATTGAATATTACTACCATATAAAGTACAGTTTAAGTTGTTATTTTTTGTTTTATTGACTCGTAATAGCATTTAAAGATAAAGAGAAAAACATGAAAAAATTGGAGTATAACAGACATTAAGAAGATGATGGACATGGCTCATTCTTTTATCTTTAACAAAAAATCAGCAGCAAAACAAACCCAGTTCTAATCCGACACTAACATCTAAACAAATCTAGTTTTCAGCCCACAGTTTTCTCAGTTTTCAAAAATTTCAAGATAAATTAGGACCTTAAATAAAATATGTTATAATGCTTTGACAAAATTGAAGGAATATTCTAGAGGTTTGGATGTTTGCTTTATATTTAGTAGGCGTGAGTTCAAATTCTGTCAATCTCTATTTTATTATTTATTGTTTCATTTGTTTTCCACTAACTAGGTGGTGAACTATCACAGGGTTAGAGTTTCTACCTACTAAACCGCACGACCTGAAATCCCCTTTCAAAAGATTAAACTCTTTCAAGGTACTTAATGAGTGGATGAATACAAATGAGGTTGAAAGACCTCTATTTATAGTTAAATCCTCTTACAATGAACCGGCAATGTCGATTTACAACAACGGCTTAGATCGAAAGTCACCTACCAACTCTAAGCTATCTAAGGAAACTACATCACCTTGAAATTTTTTCCTTAAGTTCACATTCACATTGATGGATATTCTAATCCTTTGGAATATTCTCTGATAAGATGGCATCTATTAGTTCACCATGCTTAATGTGTTCGGGCTTCCTATCAGTCTCCAATGTCAGGCCAAGTCAGGTGGTCTTCTATGCAAGCTCAAGATTTTGCAAAGAACCTCTTGGGCACTCTTTTACGCATGTGTCTCGGTTGCTAATTCATGGACCGTGATATTCTCCTTCACTCAATCCAGCAATGCCATCATCGTTGACTTAGAATGATGGTTGGATCTCCCTCGATGCCTTGGCTTGCTCCCAGCTTAGAATTGGGCATTGATGTCCTCCTACAAGGACTGCTCGTCTCGGCCTATGCCGTCATGCAACATCATCTCGCTCATCGTCTGTCGCAGCCAGGACTCGACGCGAATAAAAGAAAACACAGACGGAATCGCCACCAATCTTTTAAATTAGGTAGACCAAAAACCTAAAGGGAATAAGAGATCCAAATTCTTGGGTTTGGGGGCTAGATTACGTGTGAGGAAGGATTAGCACTCCACAACGCCCGTCAAACGACGTTTACTTAACCACTAATATTTTTTTCTCGTATTTCGAATATATGCATGCATGTAATTAACATATTTAAAAAACTTAAGAAAAATTCCAAGGTCTAGGTTCTCTATTTAAAAATTCTTTAATACTAATAGTAGTAAAAACAATAATTTCAAAAATCTAATGACTAAATTGAAAGTATAAAATTATTTACCTTATTAATTAAAATTTAATTATTGAAGGGTTCTAAACCTAGGACTCTAATTAAGAGACTAAATTATTAGGAATCTAATCTAAAAGATCTAAAATTATTTCGAGAGCTAAATTAAAAGTATCTATACTAAAGGCTCCAAACTAAGAATTACTAAGTTAAACTAGGAATCTAATAAATTAACAGTTAAGTTCTAAAGTTCAATCTAAAGTCAAGATAATAGTACACATATATAAATACTACCATATACAAACTATAAGATAATTTTTTTTGATAAAAAAACTATAAGATAATTAACATGAAACTTTATTAATACTACGATATATATAAAAACTATACTTACTAAAATAAAAACTATAAATATATATTTACATAGATATTACATGAGTATTAATAATAAAACAACATTTAAGGTAATAAAGTATTACGTGAATACATACATTTATATATAAAAAAGGTAATGATAATCAATATGGAAAAAATAAAAAAGATACAAATAATTATACAATAAATACACAATCACCATAAAATTAAAATTAGGGCAAGACATAAATGTAAAAAGAACGAAATATTGACTAAATAAAATTTAAAATAATATAAAGACAGTCATACATACCAAAAACATATTAAATTTAAACAATCAATTAAAATTAATTAGGGCAAGAAATAATGAATAAAATAAAGTTAAAATTACAGACTGTAATTAAAAATAAAATAATGTAAAAACACGACTAAATTGAATGAAATGACTAAAATTTAAAAGAATGAAATAAAAGTGCAAAAATTATATAAAAAAAAATTGGATACAAAATTTTAATTAAAACAGAACACAGAATAAAAACTGAATCTAAAGAACGCGGAAATTAAATGTAGGATTTAATGTATATGAATCGTGAACTGAAGGTCAAAATCAAAACATAAGTAAATAAATAATGACATAATTGCACTAATCAAAGCTAAAACGATAAAGATTAATAGAAGCATGAAACAAGGTGTAAAAATGGTGGAGGAGTTTTTACACATCGTAACGTCTTGGATCTTCACTATTCCGAAGTAAGAATAAAGATGAAATCTGTAACGACCTAAAATTCGAGTTAGTTATTCGGATCTTGGATCCAGATTTGAGTATTCTAATATTAAAGGTTAATTCATAGGAATTGTGTTTAAGGGAGTTAATGATGAAAATTTAAAGAAATGAAGTTCATAAGTCTAAAGTGAAAACAATGGAAGGGTTGGACTCTTTAATGAAAAATTTACCCAAAATAGTTAAGGAAGCTTTTATAAGCAAGTGTTTTGGGCCATTTAATTTTGATGGATATTGCATCTTTAAAATGGACCATTGGATTCAATTAACATTGATGAATTTTTGGATTTATTTTAAATGAAAAAGTGGGTTTATATTTATGTGGATAAAGGAAGAAAAGAGGGGAGAGCTTTAGTGATCTTCCTCCCCATTTCCAACGTGCGTTAGAAAAAATAAGAGGTAAGATATTTTTCTTCATTTTCCATCCATTTTAGTTAGATTTTGACTTCATGTGTGAAATACAAAGTTGTTTATTTCTTCATTCTCTATCAGATGAGTATAATATTGAAGGTTTTTAGTTTAATTATGAAAACCCCCAAATTCTATAGAAAGCCTAGAGTGAGAAAGCTTGAGTTTAGTTAGAGAAATATAAATTGAGGGTAAATGGTGAAAGGAAATAAGTTTTTGAGTTTAGTTTTGGATTAAACCCTAAAATGATCTATAGAGTTTTTTTTAAAGAGCTAATTATGGGTTTTAAGATGTTTGGTTTGATTCTAAAGAGGGGTTCAAGTTTAGTATGGGTAATCAAATTATTACCTTTATTACATTTTTGGGAGGATAGTAATACATTATTGCACTCGATTGATTTTAGCAAAAGTCTTGGAGTGGCTTCACATTCATTAGAGTAAGACGGGAAGTTGGAGGAAGCTTATCTAAAGTGGCAATTCGAGATTTTTTCATAAGGTTAGTACACCTCGAACTCCTATCACTTCATGAGCATCATAAATATGATTGCCTTGCGTGCTAGTATCTGCAAAGTAGGTTGTTGATAAATACGCATGTTGTGTATCGATAGTATGAGACTTGTATGTATGAAATGCACGATGATTCCATGAATATGATGTGACTTGTGGAGGCTTTAGAGACCGTGTAGGGTCGTTCGAGATGCTCGTATGATTACTCGATGATTGTTTGATTGATTGAAATAATTGTGATGCCTTGTAGCAAGATTGATAGATTGGTTGTTTGAGTGTTTGAGTCCTTGATTTTTAACCCAATAAGAAAATATATGATAATGAGAAATCTAAATAAATAAAGTCCTAATTAATAAAAGAGATTGATTCTTGATCCAATACTTCCAAAATAATAGAAATATCTATAAAAGTGGGCTTATTCTCGGATTTGATTCAAAAAGTCAGGTTCTTCATGTCAAAAACCAGATTTGCATTAGTCACAAGGCGTGGTCACGCCTTATCGAAGATGAGCTTCTGCCTAGTTCTATTTTACTTCCAAACGACTTGATTTTCTGGGAAGCTAAAAACATGATTTTGAGCCGATTTTCACTATTTCATCCATATTTCACCTCCTAAATCAAAACAAACATAATTTTCTCAATTAAGAAGATATTATAACTAGAATATAGAGGGTCTAATCAGACCAAAGTGTATACTTATAACCTATCAATCTTCAGCTATTGAAAATCTTAATTTGGTGTTAATAATGTTTAAAAATGGTAGGAAACCACTTAAACTACCTTCCAAAATTGTAGGTTTGATTTGGGATCTTGCCTTTGGGTTTTGGGTGACTTGTTTGTAATAGAAACCATAGGGGTCCTTGGTGGATCATGTGTGGTTACGTGCCAAGTAAGGGCACTTGAATGGTTGGGTCTTCTTGATTGATAGGATACGGATACCTAGAGGAAGAGTGTTGCAACACCATGGTTAGAGATACCGAATGTATGTTCCTGAAGCTTTGTGGCACAAGGTCTCATTCGAAGATGCTCGACGAGAGATTACGAGCATGAGTGTACGTTCCCGAAGCTGTGTGACATCGGGTATCACCTAAAGAGTGTACGTTCCCGAAGCTGTGTGGAACCAGACCTCACTCAAAGTCTACGTTCCTAAAGCTGTGTGGCATCAGGCCTCACTTCAGGTTTATGGTTATGGCTTTGTGTGTTTTAGCTTGAATGATCTGGTGAGATCCCAAGTATGGTTGGGCCTTATGAACCATTTATGATGATTGCTATGATGAGAGTATATGTTTAGGCAACTAGTAGTAGCGTCATATATTTATTTATCTCTCCTTATTGCTCGTACTAGCTTGCATGCTTATGTTTATGATTAGCATGAAGTATAGCAGAGTAGATGTTTACAACTGAGCTTTGTAAGCTCAGCGCTCAGAATTTTTGTTTTTGTGCATTGGTTGATTGTTAGATCGTGGGTTCGAGGAGCGCTATCAGTACGAGATTCCAGCATGTGGTGGGCTATGTATTCATAGAACCTTACGTGGTGGAGTCTGTAACTCTTATTATTTTGAATTGTATTAATCAAAATGAACGTTCAAATGTTTTAAATCTAAATTGGAGCTCCGTTGTATCGTTTTGACTGTTTATCTATTTTTTAACTATTGGCTTTAAATGTTTTTGGAAATCATTTTATTTGGGCTAAACCCAGTTTGAGAATTTATGGTTTTTGGGTTGGGCTTGAGGCCCAATTGTGACATTGTAGAGCGTTTTAGTGTTCTCTAAATATGAGCGCAAGTGCACACTCCTATCAAGTAATAGTATAAAAGATATCATCTCCACAAAGATTGGACAGCTTGACTCGATTCATAGTTCATGCACAAGAAAAGTAAATGCACAAATAAGTTGGTTTATTTAAGGGAAAATAAAATGAAAACACAAGTAAATAAAAAGGGAAGAAATCAGATTGATAGAATGGGCAGGGTTATGCTGCTGCTTAGTGTGAAACTGCGTTGAATAGGACAAGTTGCTTTGCGCTGCCAGACTCTGCTGCCTCGGCGGGGGATGAAAGGTAGGCTGCTGAGACGCTCTCGCTGCCTCGGCAGGGGAATGGACTTGTGTTTCGACGGCAAACTCGGCAGAACTACAAGGCTCGGCAGAACGCTTCAAAAGTGATCCCGCTTATGTCTAAGTCAGAATGTTGTTGATGCCCACTACAGATAATACCAGTCGCGACGTGAATTGTGCAAAGACAACAATGTTTGTAACGCCCCGGTTTTGGGCTTAGAAGTTTTGGGCGTTGACCGGTCGGTCAAAGTGCTGTTCGAATCGTAAGAGGTTAAATTAGGAAAGCCTAGTTCGGGTTGCATTAAAAATATGGAAAAATGTTCTAAAATCATCTTTTAATATAATTAAGTGAACTGTGAAATCAATTTTGGAAAATGAGTTTTGGAAGGGTGACATTTTGGCTAGTGACCAAAATGTAATTTTCGCAAGTTTGGTGGCTGTTTTATAAAGGGTTGAAACTTTGAATCTTTAAGGAGCTATTTACCCAAAGGGAGTTTCTCCAGATTTTTCTAAGATATTTTGAGTTATAATTCTGATTTTAAAGATATCAAAAAGGAGGGAAAATCTCATTTGGCTATTTTCTTAACTAACTCTCTATTTTCTTTCTCTCTTTTTCTCTCAACCCAAACACTCCATTTCCAGAGATTTGTTTCTGATTTTCTCACCTAAATTCCTCCTTTCAACTCTCATTTGATTCCTAATCATTGTATCTTCAAAACCTCTTCAATTGCTACTTGTTTCAACAAGGATTTTCATTCCAAAAAGAGGAGAAACTCAAGTTTGGAGGTAAGAACGTCCTTCTCCTCTGAACTTCAAGTTCTTTACTGAAATTCCTAAGTTTTCAATCCTAAATTGATGTTTAATTAAAGGTTTTAAAGTGTTGAAATGGATCTTGGCTTATTATGCAAGATTTTGATGATTTTTGATGATTTTCGTTAGATCTGAGTAATTTGTGATTTGAGAGGTGTTTTTGATGTTAAATGATCTCTAAATAGATAAGGAATTGAGTTTTGATTGACGCAATCCCGGATAGGTTGAGTTTCCTAAGTTTAGCTTGTGTTTCAAGGTAGTTTTTGTGGTGATCTTGTGGATCTGATGTTGCTGGAGGTATAAGGATGTTGTTAGATTGTTTTTAGATGTTTAATGATGTTGATGGAAGTGAGGTTTTGCTGGTTTATGGCTGGGCTTTGTTTAGAAGTGTTTTGGATGCATTTTCGGTTGTGTTTGGTGGCCGAAAATGGAGGTTGTATGAGAGCAGCGAGTTTAGGTGCTTTCATTGAAGCAATTAATGCATGATGATGCATTAATCCTCTGCTTTGATGTGTTGAAACAGGGGAGGCATCCTTGGATCCAAGAGTTGTTGATCCGGAAGCTTGATTTGGTGCTTTGGCTTGAGGCAAAGTGGAAATCGGTGAGTGAAAATGGTTTTCGGCTTTGAAACCAAGGTTTTGGGGGCTTAGTCTAAGTCTAAACAACTTTGCTAAGCTCAAGTGTAAGTTTTTGGATTTTCTCTCTAGTGGTGGCCATGATTTGATGTGATGCAAAATGATGATTTGCATGTTTTAAATTACTGTTTTGAAAGCATGTTTTAGCATGGTATTTGCTGATGTTTTAAGCCATATGTTGAAGGTAACTCTAGGTAGGAGTTCCTTGATTTTATACATTGAAATAATGTGGTTTGATGCTTTGAAATGCATGATGAAAATGGCTTGGTTTAATGCTTTAAAACAGTGGATTATTTGATGTAAAAGATGTATATTGGCAAGTGATGTTTTGAAAATGCTAAGGTCACTAAGGTGGTTAAAAGTCCTTGAGTGAGCCTTGTTACTTAAGAACATCAAGGTGGTTAAAAGTCCTTGGATGGTTCTTGTTGCGGACACTAAGGTGGTTAAAAGTCCTTAGGTGCTCCTTTCCATGGTGTTTAAAAGTCCATGGGGCCAAGGTGTTTAAAAGTCCTTGGGGCCAAGGTGTTTAAAAGTCCTTGGGGTGATTCAAGCATTGGACACAAAGGTGGTTAAAAGTCCTTGTGTGGTCCTCATTCATGGTGTTTAAAAGTCCATGGCCAAGGTGTTTAAAAGTCCTTGGGGCCAAGGTGTTTAAAAGTCCTTGGGAAAGTTGTTGAACTTGTTTTAATAAATGAAATGTATCACTTGAGCCAATATGACATGTTAAGAATATTGTGAAGCATGAGATGCTTGTTTTAATGATTATTTTGAAGCATGGGATTGCTTGTTTAAATGTATGCTTTTGAGCATGTGAAAAGGTTGATTATAAGCATGTTTTGTAAATGTTTTTAATTGCATTATTGAATGTTTTTTTTAAAGAGCACTCCTCACTAAGCTTTTGCTTACGCTCTCTTGTTTTCTTAATTCAATAATGCAGAGCACTAGAGTATCTTGAAGGGCAGCAAGAAGGGCAAGAGTTCAAGTACAAGTAGAGCTCAATGTATGGAAGGTTTTTGTTAAACATTTTAGCTTTTGGTTGATTTGGCAATGGGGGACCAATGTGTATGTTTTGGGAGGTGTTTGGAACTCCCTAGGTATGTTGAATGTTGATTTGAATGCTGGTTTTTGGGTTGGATCCTTATATGCTTGTTTTAGAAGTTTATGCTTGAATAGCTAGCTTGTGTAGGAAGCATGCCATTAAAATTGGGGCTTTTCATATGTGATGATTATATGTTGAATTGATGATGCAATTATGGTCCCTGCATGTTGATTGATTATGTGGTATGATTTGGTATTGTTAATTTGAAGTTTGAAGCATGTATGATGTTGTTTTTGAGTCGAATCCAGGCAGGGGTATCGATACTCGGGCTTGCGTATCGATACGCGTGAGCCAAATATGCACATTTCTGCCCAGGGGTATCGGTACGGTTGTGTGGGTATCGATACCGTCTAGGCTAAATATGAATGCCGTATCGAAACGTGGGATTTCGTATCGATACCATCTGTGGAGTTTGGTTACTGCCTTCCCCGCGTATCGATACGACTCCAGGCGTATCGATACGTGTCTGTTATTTCGGTTAAAAGTATCTTGTATGTTTTGGAATGTTTGCATTTTAGTCCTGAATCTTGTTTTTGCAATTGTGTGAGCTTGGGATGTCCGTTTGAGCTGAAATTTGGCTGAGAGGCATGAAACCTGATTAATTTCAAGATGATAACTTTAATTTGGACTAAGTCCTCATATTTATCAGAATTTACATTTTGGTCCCTAAAGTTGTAATTTGTTCAATTGGGTCCCTGTTTGATCTCTGATGTTTGTGATCTGTGAGTATGTTGTTTGTGTGATCACAATTAAGGTTAATGAGCATCTAGATAAGATGAAAAAGAAAAAAAAAGGGTCGTTAATTAAGGTTGACTTTCGGGTTGACTTTGGTTTTCCCCGTGTGACTTTCTTAATTCGGGTCAACCGTCTAGGCCGGGTTAAGGGGGTTACATTTGGTGGTATCAGAGCTGAGTTCTCGAGTAATTGGGAATGTTTGTATGCATGATTGAAGTATGTTTGGCTTGTATGCTTGTTGTATGAAAGCATGTTCAGTGGTTTGAGATGTTGATGCTTTTGAGATGTATGCTGTGATGATGCATGACGAAGGTACCCATTGCCAAACAAAAGCTAAAGAAATGATGTTGGTTTTGAAAGAAATTGAGCTTGAATACTTGAAATTGCTTACCTTGCTGGACCTGACTATGTTTTATTTGTATTGTTATGCATGGTAAAAGTATGGCACCACGTAGAGAGTTAAGGAGTAGCGTGAGAGCTACGACCCCGGATGGGAATGATGAGAATGCGGGTAGTGCTGTGTTACCTCCTCCTCCGCCTGGTGGTGGTGGTGCTGAGGGAGGGAGAGCTGGAGCTGAAGCAGCTGGAGCTAGAGCTGCAGGACCTGAGGTTGGTCAGGGGCAAGCTATGCCTGATATGTCGATGCTGGTGCAAGCTATTGCGGGTGCTTTTCAAGCAGCAGTAGCTGGAGCTCAAGGAGCTGGGCATCAGGGAGATGCTGGTGTGAGACTACCCTTAGAGCGTCTGCGCAGTCTTGGTGGGACTGAGTTTAGGGGTATGTCAGCTGAGAGGTCGGAAGCTTGGCTTGAAAGTACCAAGCGTATCTTGGGACAGATGAGCTGCACTGATGTGCAAAAGTTGGGATGTGTTGTGTCCTTGCTGCAGAGCGATGCTTATACGTGGTGGACGACCACAACCTCTGGAATGGCTGAAGCTGACATCACTTGGACATTCTTTCAGAATGCGTTCAAGAGGAGATATCTGGGAGTGAGATATCTGGATGAGAAAAAGCGTGAATTCATGACTCTGACCCAAGGGAGCATGAGTGTGGCTGAGTATGAGGTGCAGTTTGTACGACTCAGTCAGTATGCACCGGAGCTGATTCCTGATGAGAGGGAAAGGTGCGAGAGGTTTCGTTATGGTCTCATAACGGAAGTAAAGATGTATGTGCTGGCCACTGAGTATGATGATTTTGATGTGTTAGTGGGCCGAGCTAAGGACATTGAGATTAATCTGAGTTTGTCTGCGAAAGGTGCTGGAGCGAGTTCTGGGAAGAGAGCTGCTGAGTATAGTTCCGGAGGTGGACGGAACAAGAGGGGACGTGATCAGAGGTTTCAGTCCTCAGCTAAGAGAGGTGGAGGTGCACCTGCTAAGGGTGGCAATGCTAGAGCTGACCCTAGTGCTTGTTGGATCTGCGGTTCGCGTGGTCACTTGAAGCGTGACTGTCCTCGTGCTGGGAGGGAGGTGCAAGCTCCTGTTGCGGCAGCTGGTTATGAATGCTGGAATTGTGGTTCTGCTGACCACTTGAGGCGAGATTGTCCGAGGATGGCTGGTGGTCAAGAGCGTGCTCCTGTTGTTGCTGCACCGCAGAGAGGTCGTGGGCGCGGCCGTGGTAATTTCCAGAGACGTGAGGAAGGTGGTCGTGGAGTAGCCCATGTTGTGGCTATTCAGCCTGAGGGTGGAGGCCAGGCGAGAGTGTATGCTCAGCGCGAGGGAAGGAATGATGCAGATGTGATTGCAGGTACCTTTACTTTGCAATCCTTGTCATTGCTTTCTTTGATTGATTCTGGATCTACGCATTCATACATTTTGCGTGAGCATGCTGAATTGCTTGGTTTGCCTGTTGAGTCTTTGGATGTTGGTGTTCGAGTCACTAGTTCTTTTGGTGAAACTGTTGTGACTCGTAAGCTTTATAGAAGGTGTCCTTTGGTTGTTCAAGAGCATGTCTTTTATGTTGACCTTATGGAGTTGCCCTTTTATGGTTTTGATGTGATCCTTGGTATGGATTGGCTTGCTGAGCATCGTGCTGTTGTGGATTGTGAGAATAAGCGGGTTTCGCTTAAGCTGGCGGATGATTATGAAGTGGTGGTGGTTGGTGAGAATGTGAAGTTTCTTGCCAATGTTGTTTCTACCTTGGAGGCGAGCAGGATGCTGAGGCAGGGTTGTGAAGCTTATCTGGCTTTTGTGATGAATCCTTGTTCTAAGGAGTTGAGGGTGCAAGATATCAGGGTTGTGAAGGAGTTTCCTGGTGTTTTTCCTGAGGAGTTGCCTGGTTTACCTCCTAATCGCGAAGTGGAGTTTGGAATTGAGCTGTATGAGAATACAACTCCTGTGTTCATTACTCCCTATAGAATGGCACCTAAGGAGCTGAAGGAGCTGAAGACGCAGTTGCAAGAGCTGCTTGATCGTGGTTTCATCCGGCCGAGTGTGTCGCCTTGGGGTGCTCCGGTCTTGTTTGTGAAGAAGAAAGATGGCACTATGAGGATGTGCATTGATTACCGTCAGCTGAACAAGTTGACTATCAAGAATCGGTATCCTTTGCCGAGGATTGATGATCTCTTTGATCAATTTCGGGGAGCTGCTGTGTTCTCTAAGATTGACTTGAGGTCAGGGTATTATCAGTTGAAGGTGAAGGATGTGGATGTGCCTAAGACAGCTTTCAGGACAAGGTATGGGCATTATGAGTTCCTTGTGATGCCGTTTGGTCTGACAAATGCTCCTGCTGCTTTCATGGACATGATGAATCGTGTGTTTCATGAATACCTGGACAAGTTCGTGGTGGTGTTCATTGATGATATCCTCGTGTACTCGCGTACTGAGGAGGAGCACGAAGAGCATTTGAGGATTGTTTTGCAAGCTTTGTTGGAGAATCAGCTTTATGCTAAGCTGAGCAAGTGTGAGTTCTGGCTTAGGGAGGTGGTGTTTCTTGGGCATGTGGTCTCAGCTGAGGGGATTCGTGTTGATCCTCAGAAGATTGAAGCGGTGATGAATTGGAAAGTTCCTAAGTCTGTTCAGGAGGTTCGTAGTTTCCTTGGTTTGGCAGGATACTACCGAAGGTTTGTGGATGGTTTTTCCAAGATTGCTGCTCCTTTGACGAAGTTGTTGCAGAAAGATGTTAAGTATGAGTGGACAGAAGCGAGACAGCAGGCTTTTGAGAAGCTGAAGGTGGCTTTGACGCAAGCTCCTATCTTGATTCAGCCTGAATCAGGGAAAGAGTTTGTGGTTTACAGTGATGCATCCTATGTTGGTTTGGGGTGTGTGCTGATGCAAGAGGGTAAGGTTGTGGCTTATGCGTCGCGGCAGTTGAAGGTGCATGAGCGCAATTATCCTACGCATGATATTGAGCTGGCTGCAGTGGTTTTTGCTCTGAAGATCTGGAGGCATTATCTGTATGGTGAGAAGTGTACTGTGTACACGGATCACAAGAGTTTGAGGTATCTGATGTCTCAGAAGGAGTTGAATCTTAGACAGCGGCGTTGGTTGGAGTTTCTCAAGGATTATGATCTGACGATAGAGTATCATCCTGGAAAGGCTAATGTTGTTGCGGATGCCTTGAGTAGGAAGGTAGCTGTTGAGCTGAGAGCTATGTTTGCTAGTTTGAGTATATCGCGAGATGGTGGTCTTGTTGCTGAGTTGCAAGTGAAACCATCTTTGGTTCAGTTGATCAAGGAAAAGCAATTGCTGGATGATTCCTTGGTGTCTCATGTTCAGGATATCGCGGAGGGTAGACCTTCGGATTTCTGCTTTAATGAGGATGGAGTGTTGTGTTTTGGGAGTCGAATAGTAGTGCCTGATGATGCTGAGTTGAGGCGTGCTATTCTGACTGAAGGTCATAGTAGTCCTTTTGCTATGCATCCTGGTAGTACTAAGATGTATCGTGATCTTCGTGATGAGTACTATTGGGTAGGTTTGAAGAAGGATGTTGCAGAGTTTGTGAGCAAGTGTTTGGTGTGTCAGCGAGTTAAGGCTGAACATCAGGTTCCTTCTGGTTTGTTGCAACCTTTGAAAATCCCTGAATGGAAGTGGGAGAGGGTTACCATGGATTTTGTATCTGGTTTACCTTTGTCTCCATCGAAGAAGAATTCTGTTTGGGTGATTGTGGATCGCCTAACGAAGTGTGCGCATTTCTTGCCTGTGCATACTACGTTCTCTTTGGATAAGCTGGCAGAGCTTTACCTTGCTGAGATTGTGAGGCTGCATGGTGTGCCTAAGTCGATCGTGTCGGATAGGGATCCGAGGTTCACGTCGCGTTTCTGGCAGTGTTTACATCAAGCTTTGGGTACGAGGTTGAATTTCAGCACATCTTATCATCCTCAGACGGATGGACAGTCTGAGCGAGTTATTCAGATTTTGGAAGATATGTTGAGATGCTGTGTGATTGAGTTCCAAGGTTCTTGGGAGAAGCATCTGCCTTTGGTTGAGTTCGCTTATAACAATAGTTATCAGGCGAGTATACAGATGGCACCTTATGAGGCTCTGTATGGGAGGAAGTGTAGGACTCCTCTTTGTTGGGCTGAAACTGGTCAAAAGTTGGTTTCGATGCCGGCTTTGTTGAAAGGGACCACCGAGAAGGTGAAGCTCATTTGTGAGCGGTTGAAGGCTGCTTCTGACCGGCAGAAATCTTACGCGGATTTGAAGCGTAAGGAGATAGAGTATGCGGTGGGTGATCGTGTGTTCCTGAAGGTTTCGCCTTGGAAGAAGGTGATGAGGTTTGGTCGGAAGGGTAAGTTGAGCCCTAGATACATTGGACCGTATGAGGTTGTTGAGCATGTGGGTCCTGTCGCGTATCGGTTGAGGTTACCTCAGGAGCTGGAGAAGATTCATGATGTGTTCCATGTTTCTATGCTCCGGAAGTATAGATCTGATCCTTCGCATGTGATGTCTGTGGAGGAAGTGGAATTGAATCCGGATTTGACCTATGATGAGGAACCGGTGAAGGTTCTGGATTCGGATAGCAAGGTTCTTCGTGGCAAGACCATTGAGTTGGTGAAGGTGCTGTGGAAGCATCGCGATGTTGAGGAAGCCACGTGGGAGCGGAAGGAAGACATGCTGAAGCAGTTTCCTTATCTCTTTCCTTCAGGTAAATTTCGAGGACGAAATTTCTTAAGGGGGGGAGAGTTGTAACGCCCCGGTTTTGGGCTTAGAAGTTTTGGGCGTTGACCGGTCGGTCAAAGTGCTGTTCGAATTGTAAGAGGTTAAATTAGGAAAGCCTAGTTCGGGTTGCATTAAAAATATGGAAAAATGTTCTAAAATCATATTTTAATATAATTAAGTGAACTGTGAAATCAATTTTGGAAAATGAGTTTTGGAAGGGTGACATTTTGGCTAGTGACCAAAATGTAATTTTTGCAAGTTTGGTGGCTGTTTTATAAAGGGTTGAAACTTTGAATCTTTAAGGAGCTATTTACCCAAAGGGAGTTTCTCCAGATTTTTCTAAGATATTTTGAGTTATAATTCTGATTTTAAAGATATCAAAAAGGAGGGAAAATCTCATTTGGCTATTTTCTTAACTAACTCTCTATTTTCTTTCTCTCTTTTTCTCTCAACCCAAACACTCCATTTCCAGAGATTTGTTTCTGATTTTCTCACCTAAATTCCTCCTTTCAACTCTCATTTGATTCCTAATCATTGTATCTTCAAAACCTCTTCAATTGCTACTTGTTTCAACAAGGATTTTCATTCCAAAAAGAGGAGAAACTCAAGTTTGGAGGTAAGAACGTCCTTCTCCTCTGAACTTCAAGTTCTTTACTGAAATTCCTAAGTTTTCAATCCTAAATTGATGTTTAATTAAAGGTTTTAAAGTGTTGAAATGGATCTTGGCTTATTATGCAAGATTTTGATGATTTTTGATGATTTTCGTTAGATCTGAGTAATCTGTGATTTGAGAGGTGTTTTTGATGTTAAATGATCTCTAAATAGATAAGGAATTGAGTTTTGATTGATGCAATCCCGGATAGGTTGAGTTTCCTAAGTTTAGCTTGTGTTTCAAGGTAGTTTTTGTGGTGATCTTGTGGATCTGATGTTGCTGGAGGTATAAGGATGTTGTTAGATTGTTTTTAGATGTTTAATGATGTTGATGGAAGTGAGGTTTTGCTGGTTTATGGCTGGGCTTTGTTTAGAAGTGTTTTGGATGCATTTTCGGTTGTGTTTGGTGGCCGAAAATGGAGGTTGTATGAGAGCAGCGAGTTTAGGTGCTTTCATTGAAGCAATTAATGCATGATGATGCATTAATCCTCTGCTTTGATGTGTTGAAACAGGGGAGGCATCCTTGGATCCAAGAGTTGTTGATCCGGAATCTTGATTTGGTGCTTTGGCTTGAGGCAAAGTGGAAATCGGTGAGTGAAAATGGTTTTCGGCTTTGAAACCAAGGTTTTGGGGGCTTAGTCTAAGTCTAAACAACTTTGCTAAGCTCAAGTGTAAGTTTTCGGATTTTCTCTCTAGTGGTGGCCATGATTTGATGTGATGCAAAATGATGATTTGCATGTTTTAAATTACTGTTTTGAAAGCATGTTTTAGCATGATATTTGCTGATGTTTTAAGCCATATGTTGAAGGTAACTCTAGGTAGGAGTTCCTTGATTTTATACATTGAAATAATGTGGTTTGATGCTTTGAAATGCATGATGAAAATGGCTTGGTTTAATGCTTTAAAACAGTGGATTATTTGATGTAAAAGATGTATATTGGCAAGTGATGCTTTGAAAATGCTAAGGTCACTAAGGTGGTTAAAAGTCCTTGAGTGAGCCTTGTTACTTAAGAACATCAAGGTGGTTAAAAGTCCTTGGATGGTTCTTGTTGCGGACACTAAGGTGGTTAAAAGTCCTTAGGTGCTCCTTTCCATGGTGTTTAAAAGTCCATGGGGCCAAGGTGTTTAAAAGTCCTTGGGGCCAAGGTGTTTAAAAGTCCTTGGGGTGATTCAAGCATTGGACACAAAGGTGGTTAAAAGTCCTTGTGTGGTCCTCATTCATGGTGTTTAAAAGTCCATGGCCAAGGTGTTTAAAAGTCCTTGGGGCCAAGGTGTTTAAAAGTCCTTGGGAAAGTTGTTGAACTTGTTTTAATAAATGAAATGTATCACTTGAGCCAATATGACATGTTAAGAATATTGTGAAGCATGAGATGCTTGTTTTAATGATTATTTTGAAGCATGGGATTGCTTGTTTAAATGTATGCTTTTGAGCATGTGAAAAGGTTGATTATAAGCATGTTTTGTAAATGTTTTTAATTGCATTATTGAATGTTTTTTTTAAAGAGCACTCCTCACTAAGCTTTTGCTTACGCTCTCTTGTTTTCTTAATTCAATAATGCAGAGCACTAGAGTATCTTGAAGGGCATCAAGAAGGGCAAGAGTTCAAGTACAAGTAGAGCTCAATGTATGGAAGGTTTTTGTTAAACATTTTAGCTTTTGGTTGATTTGGCAATGGGGGACCAATGTGTATGTTTTGGGAGGTGTTTGGAACTCCCTAGGTATGTTGAATGTTGATTTGAATGCTGGTTTTTGGGTTGGATCCTTATATGCTTGCTTTAGAAGTTTATGCTTGAATAGCTAGCTTGTGTAGGAAGCATGCCATTAAAATTGGGGCTTTTCATATGTGATGATTATATGTTGAATTGATGATGCAATTATGGTCCCTGCATGTTGATTGATTATGTGGTATGATTTGGTATTGTTAATTTGAAGTTTGAAGCATGTATGATGTTGTTTTTGAGTCGAATCCAGGCAGGGGTATCGATACTCGGGCTTGCGTATCGATACGCGTGAGCCAAATATGCACATTTCTGCCCAGGGGTATCGGTACGGTTGTGTGGGTATCGATACCGTCTAGGCTAAATATGAATGCCGTATCGAAACGTGGGATTTCGTATCGATACCATCTGTGGAGTTTGGTTACTGCCTTCCCCGCGTATCGATACGACTCCAGGCGTATCGATACGTGTCTGTTATTTCAGTTAAAAGTATCTTGTATGTTTTGGAATGTTTGCATTTTAGTCCTGAATCTTGTTTTTGCAATTGTGTGAGCTTGGGATGTCCGTTTGAGCTGAAATTTGGCTGAGAGGCATGAAACCTGATTAATTTCAAGATGATAACTTTAATTTGGACTAAGTCCTCATATTTATCAGAATTTACATTTTGGTCCCTAAAGTTGTAATTTGTTCAATTGGGTCCCTGTTTGATATCTGATGTTTGTGATCTGTGAGTATGTTGTTTGTGTGATCACAATTAAGGTTAATGAGCATCTAGATAAGATGAAAAAGAAAAAAAAGGGTCGTTAATCAAGGTTGACTTTCGGGTTGACTTTGGTTTTCCCCGTGTGACTTTCTTAATTCGGGTCAACCGTCTAGGTCGGGTTAAGGGGGTTACAATGTTAATTTGTCCTCTTTTAGCCGCCTTAAACCCTAACCTATGTCTAGACTAGATTGGTCAACACCATCTATAGATGAGATCGTACTTACTCTTTTCGTGAGTTCGACTCTCTCGATACCGAACAAATGGATAGTAATCAACTAATCTTTCGCATTAATTGAAAACTATGAAGAACATGGAATAAGCAAACCTTGAAGCTTTATTGCAAAACAAACCCTAAACAAATATTCTCACACTAATTACAACTTAACCCAAACCCAAAGAGAATTTAGAACATAATGGCGGCAAGAAAACCTAAACTATGCCTAAGGGAAAACCTAAGTTGTTTTTAAGTACAAAATACATTGAGTATATATAGGCATTAGCTAGGTCAAGTCCTCCTTGGAGTAGAAGTCTTCAAAGTAGCTTTTTTCATTAAATGCAACCTTTAATTCTGACGTCTTTAAGTTGAATGTGGACTTCTTCACGTTTGCCTTGCTCCGCAAGTAAGCTTGAGTTCTTCCTTCGACGGCTCTGCCGGTTGCTACAGTCATCGAAAAATTGAGTGGACAACATCGTTAAGATCAAGATTCTCTGCTCTACAGATCACACTCTAGTTCTCCAATTTCTCATCTTGCTGTCTTGGGCGGCAGGTAGGGCGGCGGCAGCTACTTGGCAGCTACTGTCTCTATTTTGAACTGCATCAGTACAGCTCCTCAGTTTGCTGCCTCAGCATCATGTCCTCAGCTCTTTTATCCTTCTGTTAGCCTCTAGTACCTGAAACTAAAACTAAACTAAAACAGTACATTTTCTTTACCAAATAATAGAAAATCAATACAAAGCATGGTAGAGTAAAGAATACTGTAAAATGCAATGCATGGACCTAATTATGCCTAAGATGTACTCAAAAACAGCAATAATATGAGATGGAATGTGCATGAAATATAAAACTTATGGACACTTTACAAACATCCGGGTCGAGGGTGTTACAAAATCTTAAACAACAGAAATGTTAGAAAAAATTTCTACTTTTTGTTTCTCTCCACCTTGATTACTTCTTTTTTCTCTCTCTACAATGCTTTTTTTCTCTCTCTATGTGCGTTCTTCTTGTCGTTGTGAAAATTATATAAGAATGAAGCCTATTTATAGGCTTCAAGAAACCCTAAAAAAATCCTAAAACCATGATATATTTTACAATAATGCTAATTATTCTTGTAAAGAGAATAATGCATTTACTTGGACATAAAACAACTATCCTTACACTTAATATGACACTAAATTAATTAAAACAAGTAAGGGAAAGTCCAAGATTGAATTTAATTAAGAATAAACAATGATAATTAAAAATTCGTAATAAAATCAAATTCCTGTATTGGATCCGTATCTAGTTTTCTACACGTGTTGTCTTCAGTAAAATGAATATGTGATTAGGAAAAATTATATTACTACCTAACCATACACTTACCTCCTCTTTGTTGTATTGTGGTGCATGGCATAGCTTTGCTCAGTTTCTGTCAGTTCATCTTCGGGGTAGCGTTCTAGGTAATTGTCAGAACAATTGCCAATCTCCCTGGCCGGGCAATGTTCTACATCCTCTTGGCTTGGAGGTTCTAAATGCTCCCCACACTTCAGAGATCCTTCCTCGCTTAGCTCTTCATCCTCTTATCCTGGGAAATCAGTATCTCTCAGGCTTAATTGTTCAGGTTCATCCATCGCATTAATGATGACTAAATTGCTCATATGTGCTTCCATCTTAGCGATGCAGACGTCCATGGCAATTGATACTTTTTGGGTTAGTGCAAGGAATGTTTGAAGTGTGTCCACCAAGGATGTTGATTGCTCTTGAAGATGATTATATTGCCAGGGCATGTCGATTTCTGCGGCAAAACTGTTATGGTAATTTTTTGAGATTTTTGATCATACCATGAAAAATCTTGCTGCTGCGGTGGCAACTGCGGCATCAACTCTCCCTATTGCTGTTGCGGCGGCATCTACTGTTCATATTTAGACATCCACTCCCAAGTGGTTTTTCTCGACATGTCCGTTGCAAAAAGTTGAGGGCAACTTTCGAATGCATGATTGCCTTCACAAAATTCGCAAGAACTTTCCCAGATATTGCTGCCCTTAACTCGTGGGGCACCTGAATAAGCACTTTCCCACATAGTTTTTTTCAACTGAAATTAAATGCAAATAGAATTAAGAGTGTAGAAAAATTATAATGAATTTCGCTGTTACCAATCCCCGAAAACGACGCCAAAATCTTTTAGAGCGTTTTAGTGTTCTCTAAATATGAGCGCAAGAGCACACTCCTGTCAAGTAATAGTATAAAATATATCGTCTCCCACAGGGATTGGACAGCTTGACTCGATTCGTAGTTCATGCACAAGAAAAGTAAATGCACAAATAAGTTGGTTTGTTTAAGGGGAAAATAAAATGAAAACACAAGTAAATAAAACGGAAGAAATCAGATTGATAGAATGGGCAGAGTTATGTTGCTGCTTAGTGTGAAACTGCGTTGAATAGGATAAGTTGCTTTGCGCTGCCAGACTCTGCTGCCTCGGCGGGGGATGACAGGTAGGATGTTGAGACGCTCTCGCTGCCTCGGCAGGGGAATGGACTTGTGTCTCGGCGGCAAACTCGACATAACTACAAGGCTCGACAGAACGCTTCGAAGTGATCTCGCTTATGTCTAAGTCAGAATGTTGTTGATGCCCACTGCAGATAATACCAGTCGCGACATGAATCGTGCAAAGACAACAATGTTAATTCGTCCTCTTTTAGCCTTCTTAAACCCTAACCTATGTCTAGGCTAGATTGATCAACATCGTCTATAGATGAGATTGTACTTACTCCTTTCGTGAGTTCGACTCTCTTGATACATAACATATGGATAGTAATCAACTAATCTTTCGCCTTAATTGAAAACTATGAAGAACATGAAATAAGCAAACCTTGAAGCTTTATTGCAAAAACAAACTTAAAATCCTAAACAACCGTTCTCACACTAACTACAACATAACCCAAACCCAAAGAGAATTTAGAACATAATGGCGGCAAGGAAATCTAAAATATCGCTAAGGGAAAACCTAAGTTATTTTTAAGTACAAAATACATTGAGTATATATGCGCATTAGCTAGGTCAAGTCCTCCTTGGAGTAGAAGTCTTCAAAGTAGCTTTTGCATAAAATACAACCTTTAATTCTGACTTCTTTGATTTTAATGTGGACTTCTTCGCGTTTGCCTTGCTCCGCAAGTAAGCTTGAGTTCTTCCTTCGGCAGCTCTGCCGGCTGCTACAGTCATCGGAAAATTGAGTGGACAACATCGTTAAGATCAAGATTTTTTGTTCTACAGACCGCACTCCAGTTCTCCAATTTCTCATCTTGCTGTCTTGGGTGGCAGGTAGGGTGGCGTTAGCTACTCGACAGCTGCCATCTCTGTTTGGAAGTGCATCAGTACAACTCTTCAGTTTGCTGCCTCAACATCGTGTCCTTTGCTCCTCTCTCCTTCTGTCAACCTCTAGTACCTGGAACTAAAACTAAACTAAAACAATACCTTTTCTTTACCAAATAACAGAAAATCAATACAAAGCATGACAGAGTAAAAAATACTGTAAAATGCAATGCATGAACCTAATTATGCCTAAAATGTACTAAAAAATAACAATAATATGAGATGAAATGTGCATGAAATATAGAACTTATGGACACTTTACACACCCCCAAACTCGAACTATTGCTTGTCCTCAAGCAATACAACCTAAACACACTTGCCCTTTAAACTAATCAAAAAGAAACATTTTTGTTTTAAACTTGATTTAACAACTGAAGGCCGTGGCACCTGTCACGAAATTAGTGAGAGGGGAATAACATGAATTACCTCAGAATTAAACTATAAAATGCCAGTGAAGTGTGTGCAGAAACTGTGAACAAGCTGAATATGAAGAACATTCTAAGTAAACAAAGATGCTGTCATGATATACAAGGTTGCTACCGAGACAACATATTTAAGCACAATTTAAATAATCATGGCAATGAGGGCTTCAGCTAATCACAACTACTCTTCTAGGTCTAAAATTAAGATAGGGGCAAACTACAAAACCCCGAACCCATAGAGTAGAGTCATCCCTTGAAGACTTTCATTCATTCATGCTAATTTGTCCGTCACTTCAAAATTTTCAGATTCATGGACTTTGATAGCAGTGGAGTGTCCTCGCACATTATTCTTCCTAGAGCCGGTTTTGGGCACCTCTAGGGATAGACAACATAAAAGTTTTCTTTTGCCTGTCTTGTAGTGCTTTTTTTTTTTTTTTTTCTGTTCTATTTGTTGCCTGCCGCGACAGCTTCCTGCAACCATTGTTAGAATTTTACAAATAATTCAAGCAGACAATGTTTACCAAAAATTCTAACAAATTTAGCAAGTAACAGAAGTGTTTTTAATTTTTGGCATCTATAGAAAAATCCTAAGTTTACTTCATGTTTTCCCCAAAATTAAGTTATATTCAGTGTTGTTGTATTTCGCATAATTATCAACATGCTTTTCAGGGAGAGAAAGAACACTGATTGTGCTTCCGCTTTTATCTCGGTTGTTTGGTTTTTCCCCCAACATGATTCCAATTGGTTATCACTTCCCCATTAGGATTCCAATTGGTTATCACCCTTGGTAAATACCTAGGGGGTTCCAATCTTGCACAAAAGAGTTACTTGCTCTGATTATGGATTCATACTTGAAAAAAATGTGTACTAGGCTTAATGGGTGGGTTGCTAAATTGCTCTCAATGGCTAGTCGTATTACATTGGCTAAGTCTGAATTGGCAATCATTCTTGTTTATTTTATGCAATCAACATCATTGCCTAACAAAGTTTGCCAGGATAATGAAGGTCTTATTCGCCGATTTATTTAGGGCTCAACATCATCTTCCCATAAAGTCTCTCTCGTTATTTAGGAGACATTATGCCAGCCTTTGGAGTATGAAAGATTGGGTCTTTGGAATGTCTATGTGCAAAATGTGGCTTTTCTCCACAAAATTGGATTTCACCTACTCACGGATATTGATTCATTGTGGGTTCAATTGTTGCGCCAGAAGTATAAAGTTATTCAGCTCTGTCCACTCTCCATCAAGACTGATTCATCATTATCTTATTGTAAGACATTAATTTATTACAGAAAATGACATGTGGACATGCTAATATAGATGTTAATTATATAACAACGGGGTCTCTGACATGGGAAATGGCAATCGGTGATAACGGTTTAACTAGTCAACGATAGTCAAAAGGTGAATTGGTGTAATTTAAAAGTTTGAGGGTTAAATTGATGAAATTAAAATAGAGGAGTAGCATTGTTGATTTAAGATTACTATAAGGGCAAAATTAAACATTAAGCAAAAAAAATTGTTCTAAAGTGATTCATCAACTGAAACTAATTCTAGCATACGAAATAAATAACACGACCTAATTGAAGTGATTCATCGACTGAAAACAGTTAAGATGATGCTGACATTGTTGATAGAATTTTTAAATTACAAGATTGAGATATATTTTTGGACCTGAAAAACTTGACTCGAACTGATTCATCCAATCTGAGACTCGATATGGACCCGTATATGATGGTCCAAACTTGATCCGAACCCAAAATAAATTGTCCTGAATTTTAGCTGAACTGAAAGTAACTTGTACCCAATTTGACCCGAACTAAAAGTAATAGGAATTGAAAATCAATCTGAACCGAAAGTAACTCGTACCGGAAATAACCCTATTTTAATTTGCTCAAATAGATATGTTTTAATCTCTTTTTGTGTTATATTATTAATTAATAATCACATTTAATAATAGTTTATTGGTTTAATATTATATTTTCTCCTTTAAAAAAATCATCTTCATATATTGACTCAAATAGAAAATCGACTGATCTGATATTGATTTGACCTAAAAAAGTAATCGATCCGACATTCACCCGACCAGAAATAACATAGACGCGAACTAAATCTGAACTAAACTCGATCTAACCCAAATCAAACCTAAACCTAAAACAACCCGAACAAAAAATCTACCCTACCCGAACCTAACCCAAACGACCTGATTGACACCTCTAACATTTATCTTATTAGCTATAGGGTAAATGGCTTAAAAATAAGTTTAAGAGAAATTATATAAAATATTATTAGATTATATAATTTAGGATAAACAACACTATTGGTGACTAAACTATTCTCATTTTTTTTTATTTTGGTTACCAAACTATTATTTTAGCAAAATCGTCTTTAATGTTACGTTCCTTTCTTGCGATGGAGACCAAACTCTTTGCGACAAAATAATATGTTGAGGGTGTGGTGTTTAATTGTTGAGGTGTACGATGAGGAATAAGTTTAGTGTTTTATGGGTGAGGGGTGTTTTATTTGGATAATTGATGATGGATTGAAGTTGCTTTTTTGGTACGATAGATGGTGCCTTGATGAGCCGTTAAGGAATGCTTACCCTCGGCTATTTCGCTTGGCTATTAAAAGCTAATTTTGGTTGGTGAGGTCATGGAAGGTGCGGGTCAAGCAATGTGGTTAGCACTCTTTTGTCTCCATTTGCGAGGCTTTGAATTGTAACAGCTTGAGGAGTTGAAATCCTTGGCGTGTACTGTGGCTATGTCGACTAATGTGGGTGATAAGCTAATTTGGAAGCCAAGTATATCTGGTGTTTTGTCTATCAACGATTTGATGTCCTTTAGTCATCTTTTGGGGTTGGAGAGGAGTGTTTCAAGCATTTTATGATTTCGAAGATTGAAGTACCTCCTAAGGTTCAATGTTTTCTCTGGTTTATGTTACTTCATAGGTTGTCGACGATGCAATTTTTATTAGATAGAGGAATACATGTGGAAAATATAGCACTTAAATATGCGTGGTGCGATGTGAGAATGGATGAAATAAACCATATTGTTTACTCATGCCTGAAAATGTATATGTTATGATCTTGGTTTTTTGGGTGCTGCCGTGTGGATATTGTTCAGCCACCCCTGTTGGTGGCTTTTCTTGAGCAATGTTTGCATAGTCATTTTTCAGGTATCATTCGGAAATGGTGGTTAGTGGCGTTCGCAGCTGTATTGTGGTCGGCATGGCTTGGTCGAAATGATTTTGTCTTTAGTAAGAAGAAAATTACTACTGGTGAACTGTTGTTTTTTGTGAAGTTGCGGTCTTTGTGTTGGATAAAAATGTCCATGTGGTTGAGTGATATTGTTGAGGCCCAATGGTGGATATGTCAATCGATTGGTTTGGAAACTGTTACAAGGAAAACAGTCTGTCATGGTATTTCGTGGGAGCCTCCCTTGTCGGATGTGTTGAAATTTATTGTGGATGGATCGGCAGGTCTGGCAGGTTGCGAGGGTTTTTGTGTGACTTATCGAGTCAGGTGTTGACCTTATTCTTGGGGCCATTAGGGGTAATTGATTCCAATGTGGCTGAATTGCTCTCCATTTATGCTTTGGTGATGTTGTCAACATCACGATGGCGTGATCTTTCTGTGGTGCTCGAGTCAGATTAAACGGTTGTCGAGGTTGGAGAGCGTATACCATGGCTTCATTGGAAATGTTTTAAGAAGATTGATGATGCGTGTGCTTTGCTTCCTCACCTATGCTTTCACAATGCGTCGTATGAGGCCAACAGCCTAATCGATACCCTTGCCAAGGGTGGAGTTGACCGTGTCTTATTGTACGTGTTTTATTTTTTTGCATCACGTTTGTATCTTGGTTTGTCGAATTTCTACGTTGCGCTCTTTTTCTCTCCCGATGTGGGATTTTTTAATGAGACACATATTAATCATGTCTGACACACTCCTTTCAATAAAAAATTATATTGGGCAAAAAATTCTTCCATTCACACATTTCTCCAATGTTAACTGTTAAGTCTAACATTTTTTATTTAGGAATTAATTGTGCCACGTGCTGTGTGTCATAGTAATTTCACATTACATTTTAGAAATTGTCTATATTTTAAAAATTCTAAACAATTTTCAAATATTTTAAAAACAACAAATGCCATGTAGCAGAACTGTAGTGTTCCTTGTGAATGTAATATTTCAGAAAAGAAACATATATTAAAAATTAACAATTAAAATTGATAAGAACTCAATTGAGTACCAAACAATAGGGACGTAATTGAATTTTTAAAAAGTTTCAAAACTTTATGTACCCTAAACCATTTTAAAATATTTTAAATAATCTTCGGGCAGGGCAGGTCTGGAAGAGCGAGAACCACATATATACTACCAACAATCTCGGTGATGCCATTACCACCATTTTAAACCAAAATGGTAAAAATGCATCAAACTAAATGTGATTATCAGTTTGGGGCATTCATTTTCGGGTACACGAAAAATGGGTACTTGGACCTTCGGGTATCATTTTTTTCAGCCCGTTTCTGACTCACTTTAACCGGGTGGCCGTAAAATTTGGGTACCCGAAAAATAGGGTAACGGGTCTCGAATGTTTTTTTTTTAATTTTTTTAAACCACTTAATTTTATAAAATAAATTCACACTTAATAAAAGTTCGAATTATATAATCCAAGCATAGAGTTTAAGATTCAAATTATCAAACCCAAACAACTTTAGAATACAAATTTTGACCTATTGTACTTTGATGTTGTTTGTTTAGGCTTTTTTGGTATGATGTCCAAATTTGTGAGATCCTACTCAGCTGACGATCTAAACTTGCAAAATTTCAGTCTGTGGAGGCATCTTAAAAGTAAACTTGGGACTAAAAAAATTTAAAAAATTGAAAATACATAACCTCATTTGTTCTTAATCGTAATCATAAACTAAATCAGAATTCAATTATGAGAGACAAGTAAGGCTTATTTCTCCTTTTTCACTCTTGGAGTGGAAGAACCAATCTTTGCTGTGCCACATTTTTAAACTAACCCACTTTGGGTTATCGGGTACCCGATAAGGGAAATTTTTTTTGCTCGGGCCTGACCTTAAAAAATGTAACTTTTAGCGGGTCGGGTACCCAACCCGAGAAAAAAATTCAGATAATTACTCGATTATTTATGTTGGGGTAGTCGAGTCGGGTATTTTTGAACAGCTTTGTTATCGGCTATCCCAAATTCCACCACATAATGCTTTGATTTATTGCAGGGTTTGTCTCAAATATCAGGATAAAAAAAAACTGGGTTTGCTCAACTGTGTGCAAAAAGAACCACTTGCATGTAATTTTCTACTTCTCTTCATTGTGCACTGAAAATTAATAAGTAGATTACTTTAAAGGAGTTCTTATTTTATGTTTCTTATATTATATACTTTATATTAATACAAATATTAAAAAATATCATGCTATATTTATTTAAAAATGTAAGAAAAGAGAACCCAACAAATGGTCCCAGTGAAAAAATAAATGATGTTTATTTTAGGAGACTCAGGTTCAATTACTCTCTCTACAAGGTGTGCGTGCATCATCAAAGGGTTAAGAATATATGTAAATAAATACTACATTGTATCACCTTTAGACTAGATGTTTAAATGTGATACAATGAAGTCTGTTTGTATATATATAAATAAAGAAAAGTTATGAATTAAGAAATGTCACACTTTGCATTGTCCAAAAAAATAATGTGACGGATGGTTTATCGATTTACATAGTTGATTTAGATCAAATTTAAAACTTATATTGTTCATCGTTCAACCAAACATAAACAAATATATTTTATACTATATCCTTATATTAGATTAACTCGATCTTTAAACAGCTTTATTGATGAATATTTTTTCCTCTTCATTTAATAAAACTAATAAAATTATGTATAACCATCATAGTCGTTAGGGTGTAAACAATTCGAGTTTGAGTATCGTTAAGCTCGACTTAGCTCAAAAGCTCGCGAGCTTAAAATTATCAAGCTCGAACTCGACTCGAAAGCTCGCAAGTTCAAAGTCATCAGGCTCGAATTGAACTTGAAAACAAAAAATAGATCTCAAGCTCGAACTAAACCCTAATTTTCTAACATTTATTCTTAAAAACCTATCATCCATTGTTAATCTAACCTAACCAAAAATCTCAAACAATACTCTAAACCTTAAATTAACCCCAAAACCCCAAAATTAATTCATAATTAACCAATATAATATATTATATTTTTTAGTAGCTTCAAATTTTTTAAGTCGGGTATTGGGTAGCTTGTCTCAGCTCATTAAGAATTCGTGTCGAGTTCGAGTTCAAGTCGAGTCTAATCGAGTCGAGCTTTTACCGTGCTTTGACCGAATTGAACTCGAGTAGCTCGCGGTCTGTCTCATCTCATTTACAACCCTAATGGTCGTATCTGAGTTTTGGCAAGAAGGGCACTTACACATGGCTCTTTAATAGCCGTATCTGGGTTTTGGCAAGAAGGGCACCTACGCATAGCTCTTAATTAAAAAGTCTAATACTTATTATTGGAGGTCCAATTTATAAGTAAATTAATTTATTTTTGTGTACTTTTAAAATTTAATTTTTTTTTCAATACTTATTATTAGGGTCTAATTTACAAGTAAATTAATTTTTTTGTCTACTCTTAAAATTCAATTTTTTCCAACACTTGTTTTTAGAGGGCTAATTTACCATAAAACTAATTTATGTTTTCTACTTTTAAAATTCATTTTTAATACTTTTTATTAGGGGTCCAATTTACAAGCAAATTAATTTATTTTGATGTACTCTTAAAATTATTTTTTCAATACTTGTTATTAGGGTCCAATTTACAAACAAACTAATTTGTTTTTGACTACTCTTAAAAATCATTTTTTCCTATACTTGTTATTAGGTGTCCATTTATAAGCAAATTAATTCATTTTTGTGTACTCTTAAAATTCAAAATTTTCAATACTTGTTATTAAAGATTTAATTTACAGACAAAGTAATTTTTTTTTCAAATCTTAAAATTATTTTTAAAATACTTATTATTAAGTGCATAATTTTTAGATTCGCTCTAAGATCACCAAAATCAGGCTGATAACAATAGTACTAAACCTGCTTATGATATTTTTAAACTAATCTGGCAATTTATCAGATGATTTGGTTCAAGTAATAATAGATTAAATATTGGTTTTTTTGTGGTCCAAAATGAAAAAGGATTTGTAATTATTCGCAGGGTTTCGAAGGCAGAGATGCCTTTTGCATGGAAAGACAAGTAATGCTATAGGGGGGAAATATAGCTTAAAAATGTGCAAGTCCTTTTTTTTGTCAAATTGCATCAAACAACGGAAACTTTCTATTTTCATAGCAAGATTTCCATTTTAATCTTAATTATTGGCTTATCGTGATAAAAAAATACCTAGTTTTTGGTGAAATATAATTCCTTTTTATAAAAAAATTATGTGGTTAGAGAAATAGATCTATCCATTCGGGTTTTTCTGCATTTGTGTATTTTATTGTGTTATAATAGTTCAAAAATTAGATTATTGCGTCAAAATTTTAAAATTTTTATATAAATTTTATTTTTAATATTTTTTGTATAAATTTACAAATAATATTTATTTTCAAAATATTTTGGGCATTGTGGACTTCGCTCTGCCCGTGGTTATTTATGTTTTGATATCTTTTTTGGGTAATTATTTCATACATTGGCGAAGAAAATAAAAAAATCACAGATGTCTTTGTGTTTGGTTTAGAATTAGATTTTAGGGTTTAGGGTTTAGGTTTAATTTAGTAGTTTAGAATTGATTAGTTGTGGTTAAAATTTATGGTTTGGGTTGAAATTCATGGTTTATAGGCTAAGACTTAATTCCCTAACCGTATTACCCTAAATTTTAACTACAATCCTTAAACCTTAAAATTAAAGTGATTTTGGATTTTTTTTGTTTTCACCACTTGTGCATTGAATATAAATTATTGTTTTTTTTAATGTTAAGAATGATATACAATTTTATAATATTTCATTATGTTAATTTGTATTGGTTTTTTGTTTAAAGTTGATCACATATCTGTATTATGTTGGTGTTATTTTTTAAGTTCATATAACATAATTTTGATATTATATTTTTCATATTTTTTATATTTATATTTTGCATAATATCCTTAGATACCTTCTTTATTCATGACCTAAAAAGCTAAAATCAAACAATAGAATTTGTTTTTGACCGTAGACATCTTTAATTGGGTTGGGTTGGGTAGGTGAGTGGCAAAGAGGGACTCATCTTTTTAACATTTTAAAACATAATAATGTACTTAAGTCTTTATCAATCCTCAAATCCATCCTTAATAAGCGTCTTTCGCCCCTTTTCATAGTTTCAACTTTAATTGTGTTTGTAAATTTGATAAATCCACAAACATATTCTTAGCGTACAAAATTTTCCCTAATTAGTATGCATTATTGGAGGACCAATCCACACCCACTATGCAATTTGTTTTCTCAATAATTTGAATTTTCATTTTTTATATTTGATATATTCACCAAAATCTGGAATACTTTTTTTTTTCAAAATTAAAATACAATGGAATACTTTCATTTTAAAATTCTTAGGGTGAATGTTTGATGCATTGAAGGTAAGGCTGGGCGTTCGATCGAGTCGAGTCGAGTCAAGTAAAAAAATTTTGAGTTATTCGAATCGAGTTTATAAAATTCGAGTCGATTCGAGTTTTCGAATTTCTATACAAATTTAATTGTACATATATATTACTTCATATATATATAAGTAGCGGTGTGTGTGCGCACACACACATATATATACATAGGGTTGGGCGGTGCACATATTGATTTCAATTTTTAACGGCTTTCTATATGCATATATGTAGAGTGAATCGTTGAATCGATAAATGCCAAGGGGGGGGGGTGAATTGAATTTTTAATTTGGTTGGTAGTGAAGTGGTAAAATAAAATTGAGGACAAAGGCAATTATAGTGGTTCAAGTTCCAAATGAACTCTGCATCCACTACCTTACCTCACACTAAGGATTTTCCAAACAACTTCACAAGTTGATTTTCCCCTTTTCTAGGCATAGGAGGAAACCTTTACACAAATGGTCAATTTTCTACCCAAAATTGACCAAACCCCCTCACAAGTGTATAAAGAAGAATGTGACAAATACAATGTATCTCTCAAGACTTATATTGCCCAAATTACAAGCACACAACCCAATTGAATATGAAAATAGGAAATTACAAGGATTGACAATTGGGGTATTACAAGGATATTGGAATTTAAGCACTTGAGCTTGGATTTGATGTATGATTGTTTCTCTTAGGATCAATAGTTGTTGCTGGTTGTTTTTAGACTCTCTTTTATACTTTCTCATTCAATTCTAGCCGTTGGGGTGGTTGTCATCATCAATATAGCCGTTTGGATGCAATCTTCCTACCATAAATGCGCTTCTACAACTACCCATTTCGAAACACATGTACCTGTTTCGAAACAGACCAAAATACAAATAGTCGTTGGGGTGTAATTAAGAGACCGTGTCGAAACGGATACGATCATTTCGATACGCTAAGAGCTCGTTTTAAAACGGCTTGATACTGTTTCGAAACAATTTGAAACTGTCAAAACCCGTATCAAAACGTGCTTAAATCGTTTCGATACGTCTTAACCGTTTTGTAAAAACCAGTTATAAAATTGCAACGATCATAAATTTTAAATCCAAGTTTAAATCTCGTTTCGAAACATTCGAGATCATTTCGATACAGTCGTATCAAAACAGATCTGCTCGTTCTGTTGTTCTTCATCCGTTTCGAAACATAGTGTCCTGTTTCGATACTATCGTACCGAAACGGGAAGACTCGTTCCAATACCAATTTTAACAGTTTCAACACGTTCCGAAACACCTAAGAACTATTTCGAAACGGTGACTCGAAAATCACTGTTTGACTTGGAAAACACTTAGAAAAATTTGTATAACCATTTGGTTTTGACTTGACCACTTTGCTTAAATGTTTTGGGAAGTTTTGAGGACTTAAAAATTTATTTTCTATTTTTAGTTTAGTCCTTAAATCATTTGTTATATCAAAATCAATTCTTTAGTTTTACAATCTCCCTTTTTTTGATATAACAAAACCAAGTATAAATTTTTAAGTGTTTTGAAATCTTTGAAAAACTTTTAACTCCCCCTCAATTTAAGATGGGTTTTAAAGTTTTGAAAAGTTGAAATTTAAAGCACTTGAAACATAAAAAAAACTTAAAATCACTTAGGCTCTTAGGAATTACTTCGCCCCCCTTTTGTTAGATCAAACATATAATCAAGGCTAAATAAGAATAAAAAGAGGCATAAATCATAAACCAAACAACATAATAGCAAAGCATAGGTCTTAAAACAAAAACAGAGATAGGTGCATAAACTCAATCCTAATATGACAAAATAAAATGATATGCAATAAAATTAAGGTGTCTCATCGTCTTCATCGCCTCCAAGCTCATCCAAGAAATCATCCTTGTCCTTGTAACCCCCTTAGCCCGGCCTAGACGTTTGACCCGAGCTACGAAGATTACACGGAGAAAACCAAAGTCAACCTGAAAGTCAACCTTGATTAACGACCCTTTTTTTCTTCTTTTTTTATCTTTTCTAGATGCACATTAAGCCTATGTGACTACCCAAGAATCATAAGAGAGAAGGACACAACGAACGGAAAGCATTTAGGGACTCAATTGCATGAATTACACTTTTAAGGATCAAAATGTAATTTTTAGAAAATATAAGGACTTAATAGATTTTAAGCTTACCATTATGTAATTAGTCATATTGCATGCTCCTCTGTCAAATTTCAACTAAAAAGAACAATCCAAGCTCAAACAATTGCATCCACAACATTCAGGACTAAAATATAAAACATGGAAACTTATAGCAATTCAAAATCATCATCCAACGGTCATTCGTTTCGAAACACCAAACCCTCGTACCGAAACGCCCGTATCGAAACGGTGTTGACCGTTTCGGTACTCGAGTGTGTTCCGAGACCAGTATCGAAACATGCCTCTCTAGTGGCCAAACCGTTCCGTAACACCTTCAACCGTACCGAAACGCTATGGCCATTACATGTCCCCGTTTCGGAACAAATTAGGGGTGTTTCGATACACCCTGCCCTATGACAGCAGAAAATGCTGGTTTTTCATACTTTTTCACACTCAAATCAACCCCGAGACATGCCACAACATGCATACATCAAAGATACATATCAACAATAATCATATCGAGGCTATAGCTTAAACATAGCAACCAACACATAAGCAAAGGCACTAAAGGCATGCTTCCTAATTTGCCAAAACCATAACAAGTCAAAACTCCAAATAAACCAAAATCCAAACTCCAAAGGCCATTTACAACTTTAGTATAGGCAAACCAACATGCTCAAAGTAAAAGAAACATTCTCAAACATTCCAAAGTATAAATCCCACCCATTGCCTCTTATTACACTAAAGGGTGAACCACATACATCTCTTTAGCAAGACCTTGGATTCCTCTTGCTTTTGGGCTTCCTTCAAGGTTCATTTACATTATATTGGCTTTCAAGTGATAGTCTACAAATCATTTCAACACAAGACACAATCAGATACGCGGATTACAAGTGTTGTCCCTCACGCTTCATACAAACTACCGGACTACACAAGGTGGAGACAAATGGCATAATCACAACCCCTCAACACCCGTGATGGAGATTAACGGCACAATCACAACCCCTCAACATCGCTCATCGGTAGTTGTATAATTCCACTAACGAGAGTATGAGACACATACACAAGACTCACACACAGGACTAACCATTCACCGTTGTGATCTTAACCTCAATCGTTAGGGTACTTGGTTGGAGATTACAGCACAATCACAACCCCTCGACATCCAAGGCGACTTTATTCACGGTGCACCCAATCCTATAGCCGATTAACTATATCCGATTTAAGTAACCAAAAACCATTTTCATCACTTGCCAATATAACCATTTATCCACATTAATCCACTGTTTTTCAAGCATAACCATAATGTCATTTTCACAAGCACACTTGCTTAACATCATATGCATTTTCATATGACAACCAAGGATCACTTACCTAGTGCATCCTTAACATAATGACATTAAAATCCAGCATTAAACCATGCTTAAACATGCTTAAAAACAGTAAACAAATCCACTCTTACATCAAATGCATTTTCATCAACTTAGCACATTTCCAAGAGAGGGATTACCGAAACACTTACACTTGAGCTTAGTTAAGCGTATCAAGCTTACACTAAGCTCCCAAGAGCACGCTCAAAGCGTTACAAAGCAGGAAATTACATTTCCACTCACCGATACGTGAAACCTTGTTCGCCGACACATAAATTACACCTCCGGAGCCTCCAAAATCACCTCGTTAGCTTCCGGATCAAGATCCCCTATTTTCACATCAACAAAACAGAGATCTAAATGCATTAAAATGCATTCTAACACCAGCAACAATCCATAGACCCGTTGCCCACCCAAACTACACCAAAATACCCTTCCGAAACAACTGAAAACTCATTCGATTGCATTCTAAACCAAGCCCAGCCACCATACATCACTTCCAAAGCATTATCAACATCAAAACACATCTAATAAACATCCTAACTCATCCTTATACCTCCAGCAATCAAAATTCCACCATTACACCCCAAAATCACACTTAAAACTACCAAGAAACTCAAGAATCTCAAGGATTTCGGGATCTATGTTATTAACACATCATTTTAACATATAAATCAACTTAAAAATCAATTGAAATCAACACAAAACAATGCCCAACTCATCAAGTCTGAAAATCAAGACTTCATCCATATTTTCATAAGATTTTGATCTCAAATCAAAACTATATTGAAAACTCAATAAAAAATAGTTATTAGAAGCCAAATATCTTGGGAATTTCAATAAAGAACTTAGATTAGAGGTTGAGAACGAGATTTATCTCCAATCCTTACTTCCTTCAATAGATGACAAGTTTTCCTTGCAAAAATCTTGAAGAATTAAAGAAGATCTCTTGAAAAAGATTTAAGAAATGTTGAAAGGATTTTTGGAAGAAAGAATTCTAGAAAAGATGAGAGAAAATGGTGTTTGGCTAAAATGAGAGGGAATTGGTAGTTACGTAAAATGAAAATCCACTAACTACCAATTAATTAATATCATATTCTAATTAAAATCATTTAATTAAAACCCATTTAAATCACATGTCATATTGAAGAAAGGTCAAATTGACTTAAAGCCCCCTAAATATTCTAAGATTTTGGCTTCCACCTTAAAAATCACATTTTCCCAGTTTTGAAACTTTACAATTTGGTCACTACTCAAAATGTCCATTTTCCAAAACCCTTTTTGTAAAATTGATTTGACCAACCTCTTAATTATATTTTTAGAGGATTTTAGAAACTTTTATCAAAATTTTATCCTATCCCGATCCTTGATTTCTTAAAATCACCTTACATGATTCGAACCGTTCTCGACTGGTCCGATCTGATGTCTAAAACATCTAGCCCCAAAACCAGGGCGTTACAGTCCTTCTCTTGATCCTTGCAAAAATGCTTCCAATCACCATAGAAGTTGGTGAAGGAGAGATCCATGGATGATTGTTGGGTTTCAAGGGAGGTAAGGCGATTCTCTATGCCAAGAACACGATCCTCCAAAGATGTGAATCGAGTGCCAATAGCTGTAAACCCGGAAGCCATGTTTGTGTCCATGGTGTTGAACTTCTCGGTGAGGAAGGCCATGAGAGCATCATTGTTAGGAGCCACAACGGGAACTTGAACTTGTGGTTGAGGCTCTTCTTGAGGTGCTTGAGCTCTACGATCAACTCGAGTCCATTCACCATTAGTGTATCGAAATCCGGACCTTACGAGAGAAAACTTACCAAGCTTTTGCTTGTGTTGTTCCGGAAAATCGTATGAGACATCAAGGTCAAGGCGAACAAAAATCTAGCTCAAAGTTGTCCCATAGGTGAAGGAGGTGATGGAGTCGGATTGATGATGCCTAACTAGATGGACCATCTCGGAAAACATTATCTTCACCAAGTTAGGTTGTTGTTCTTGTCGAAAACACTCGAGCCAAAAGGTGTCAACTTGACGGATATGGGCAAATTTTCCTCCGGAAGGGCGAAAGAACCAAGATATGATTAAGTGCAAGAAACGGTCTTGGGCATCAAAAGTGAGAACCGATCCAGTTCGAGATCCAAAGGTGGATTCATCCTCAATACCCTCATTAACAAGCCCAAGAACGGTCACTAAGGTGGATGGTTCAATGCGAAACTTCTTTCCCAAGATGTAAGTCTCGATAGCAATAACTTCATAATGATCGACATTGCTAATAAGATGAGCATTGGAGTAGAAAAGCAATACCATGTTTTTATACACAATGTCGGGAATATTCATGAAGCTTATGAAACCCAACGTTGCAAAAGAGGTAGGTACTTAAAGTAGAAACGCTCGAAATCAAGGAATGCCATGTCTACAACTCTCTCTCGTCGAACAACAACATCTTGAAGAATTTTAAACCTTTTCCTAGCCTCTTGGTTTCTAAGACTTTTGGCATAAATGAGGGTAAGGTTTGGACGAACATCGTCACCGGGGTTCGAACCTTCACCCCCTTCAGTTTTTCTTTTCTTTTGCAAAGCCATTAAAAAACACCTAAAAACAAAGCAAGCAATAAAATTTAAGTGTATGCATTAAATCTTAATTCGATCCAATAAGAATCCTATTGAGGTTTTTTAAAAACACTTTAAAAGCATATACATAAAAATAAAATTTTGATGAAAAGAGATTTGAAAAATAGTGTTAAAAATACGATTAAAATAAAATATATTCGAACCAAAAATTTTGAAATTTGAAAAAAATTTACAAGATTTTCAAAACCCATAATGTAAAACAAGTATTCTATACAAAACTATAATTTTTTATCATAATGTTCGAATGAAATAAAAAGAAAAAGATAGAAAATACCTCAAAGATGGGATTTTGGAGGAATTTATGGATGAAATTGCACAAAATTGATGAAGTTTGCTTAGATTGATGTTTAGGAGTAAAAACCCTCACGTTTTGATGAAAAACAAAGAGATTTGAAGGGTTTTTATAGATGAAATCGGTCTAGGGTTTTGAGGGTTTTTGGGTTTAATTAAATGACTCTTTAAGCATTTAAAACCCTTTAAATTTGGCTTTTCCGGATACGCGTTTCGAAACAGGAGAGATCATTTCGAAACAGGCGTACCGAAACGCATATGAACGTTCCAAAACTTATTGACCGTTTCGATACAGGTTTGACTGTATCGAAGCCCAAGAGTTTCCCATATCGAAACGAAGAGGGGCCGTTTCGATACGAGTTATAACAGAACCAAAACGTTTCGAAACCCTTGGGAGCGTTTCAAAACAGCTTGGTCCATATGTTTTCTTTAGAGGCAGCCCGTATCGAAATAGGATGACCCGTTTCGATACCAATAGCTCTGTAAGAGCATACAAGGCTCTAAAATGCAAAAACAAATCGAACTTTGATTGAACCTAGATGCATGAATGAGATGGATGAGCAAGTTTAACGTATCAAAACATAAACATAATCCCCTTAACTATAAGCAAAGATATAATTAAAATAAAAAACACATAAGCATGAGATTTAACAAGAATTCAAGAAAATTTAAGCACAAATGTCCTAAAAGTTCAAGATAGGCTAGTTAGACCTAACTCTCTCCTAAGGGACCAAAAACGCTCTTTATCTAGAGGTTTGGTAAAGATGTCCGCTAATTGATTTAAGATGTCTACATATTCTAAAATAACATCTTCCTTAAGGACATGATCTCTAATGAAATGATGCCTTATTTCTATATGTTTGGTTCTAGAGTGTTGGATGAGATTTTTGGTAAGACATATGGCACTAGTGTTATCATACTTAAGGGGTATGGTGTCTACCTCAATTCTATAGTCTAAGAGTTGTTGTTTCATCCAAAGGACTTGAGCACAACAATTCCCTAAGGATATGTACTCCGCTTCGGTGGTAGATAAAGCTACACTATTTTGTTTCTTAGAGAACCAAGATATGAGCATACTACCTAGGAATTGACAAGCACTAGAAGTACTTTTCCTATCTATCTTACAACCCCCGTAATCTGCATCCGAATAAGCATGAAGATTAAAGGTTGAGTCTCTAGGATACCAAAGGCCTAAACAAGAAGTATCTCTAATGTACCTAAAGATCCTTTTAACAGCTATAAGGTGTGACTCTCTAGGACTAGCTTGTAACCTAGCACACAAGCAAACACTAAATAATATATCCGGTCTACTTGCGGTAAGGTAAAATGAAGACCTAATGTTTTGATATAATAATTGAAAAATAGTTTTAGACTAAATTGAAAAGATTTCAAAATTGCCTTTAAGTCCAAACAACTTGAAAATAAGTTTGTGGATGTTTTTAATGGTTGTTGCAAGGTTTGAAACGTTTTTAAGTAGCCAAACTAGGGTTTTTAAGGTACCCGTTTCGATACAAGGTAACCTATTTCGAAACTGTTTGAAACTGCCAAAACCCGTACCGGAACAGGGCTTGCCCATTTCGATACGGAGGGTTTTCATTTCGCAACACCTCTGTGATGTTTCGATACGCCTAATGATCAAAATTTCCCAACGACTTTTTAAATGCAACTCAACGGTCACTCGTACCAAAACGGTTTGTAACCGTTTCGATACAGCTCACACCGTTTCAATACGGCTAGAGGCATTTTGATATGGATTGCTGCATCAGGCTTCAACGGCTAGTTCTGAAGAAGGTCTTTCCGATACGGGCTCGCCTGTTCCAAAACGAACAACACCAGAACTGCAATTAATGTGGGAAATAAAGTCTCCAACGGCTCCAAAACATCCTCAACGGCTAGAATGGCCACAAACTCAATTGGGACTATAAGTTGAAGGCTGGAACACTCGAAGAATATGAGAGACAACATCCAAGCAATATGGTCAAGAGAATTAGAGTCTAAATCTTTATTTTACTATTCTCTTGTACATAGTCTTTAAAGAGTGAGCTTTATTCTAAATCCTTGTACTCTTGTGAGCTTAAATTTGTGTAAACACCCACCTTGTGAGGTATTAAGTTTACCAAACAAATCCCTTGTAAAAGGAGAGGTTCCAGTTTAGCCTTGAGTGAAAAACTAGAGTTGGTTCTATCTTAGCCAAGTTCAAAAGATAGGGTTGAACGGTTTCCTCCTAAATCGGGAAAAGGGGACGAATTCATTGTTGAGTGAATTGGGAAATCCTTAGTGGTGTGCTAAGTTAGTGGATGTAGGTGCTTGTTAGAAGGCCGAACCACTCTAAAATCATTGTGTCACTTGTCTACCTTTATTGCGATTTTGGCCAATTCAACAACCAAACATTTACAACCCTCCTTGACGGTTTCGGTGATCGATTTGAGCGTGCTACAAACCCAACATAAAGCAAAGACCCAATCACAGAACGATAAAGCTTAGAGTCAACACACTTACCTCCTTCATCTTTGTCAAGCTTTGTGGATGAGCTCATTGGTGTAGCTTGAGGCTTTGCTTGCTCCAAGCCAAACTTCTTGAGCATATCTTTGATGTACTTAGCTTGATTGATGAAGATGTTATCCTTCCTTTGTTTGATTTGGAGTCCCAAGAAGAATGAGATCTCCCCCATCATGCTCATTTCAAATTCACCTTGCATCAACTTAGAAAAATCGTGACAAAGCAACTCATTAGTAGAACCAAAAATAATATCATCAACATAAATTTGAACTACTAAGATATCTTTTCCATTGTTTTTAATAAATAGTGTTGTGTCCACATTTCCTTTTTCGAAACCTTTTTCAACTAGAAAACTTGATAATCTTTCATACCAAGCTCTAGGAGATTGTTTTAAACCATATAAAGCTTTTGACAATTTGAAAACATAGTTTAGAAAAATGAGATCTTCAAAACCCGGTGGTTGTTCCACATACACTTTTTTGTTTATAAAGCCATTTAAAAACGCACTTTTGACATCCATTTGAAAAAGCTTGAAATCATGATAACATGCAAATGCAAGTAACATCCTAATTGCTTCTATTCTAGCTACGGGTGCATAGGTTTCATCAAAATCAATTCCCTCTTCTTGAGTGTAACCTTGAGCAACAAGCCTAGCCTTGTTTCTCACTATGTTACCACTCTCATCTAGTTTGTTTCTAAAGATCCATTTAGTTCTTATAGTAGATTTGTTTCTAAGCCTATCAACTAATGTCCATACTTTATTTCTCTCAAATTGGTTTAACTCATCTTGCATGGCCATAATCCAAAAGTCATCTTTTAATGCTTCTTTAACATTCTTAGGCTCAATGCATGAGATAAAAGCAACATTATTAAGCATTTTAAGAGAAGAACGAGTAGTTACCCCCATGGATGGATCACCCAAGATCTCACCACCTTTGACATAGTTGTACTCCCTTGGGTAGCTCACTTCCTTTTCCTCAAGCGATATATCTTCCAGTGCTTCTAGAGGCGGTTCTTGTGCTTCTTCCTCTTTGGTTGGAATATCATTCACCTTTGATGATTCTCCACCATCATTGGCTTCAATGATCCCTACATCATCATCATCACAAGAATCATTCCTCGGACGGAGGTTATCAACGAAAACCACATGAATAGATTCCTCTACAACTAAAGTTCTTTTGTTAAACACACGATAGGCTTTAGAGTTTAAAGAGTGACCTAGAAAATTAGCTTCATCACTTTTTGCATCAAATTTACCTAAATTATCCTTTCCATTGTTTAAAACAAAACACTTGCAACCAAAAGGATGAAAATAGCTAATGTTAGGCTTTTTAGATTTTAAAATCTCATAAGGAGTTTTCTTCAAAATAGGCCTAATTATTACTCGGTTTATAACGTAGCGAGCAGTGTTAGTGGCTTCCGCCCAAAAATACTTAGGTAAATTATTTTCACAAAGCATAGTCCTAGTCATTTCTTCTAAAGTTCTATTTTTCCTCTCAACTACCCATTTTGTTGAGGAGTGCGAGAAGCTGAAAAATTATGGCTAATCCCATTTTCATTAAAAAAAAGTCTTCAAAACCCATATTTTGAAATTCGGTTCCATGATCACTTCTAATATGTTAAATTTTAAGTTCAAGATCATTTTGGGTTATTTTTGAAAATGTGATGAAGTTTTCTAAAGCCTCATCTTTAGTGCTTAAAAAGAGAACCCAGGTATACCTAGAGTAATCATCAACAAGTACAAATGCATATGATTTTCCACCCAAGCTAGTAATCCTATTTGGCCCAAAGAGATCCATATGGATCAATTGCAAACATCTACTTGTAGAAACATCATTAATGGACTTGAAAGAGGCTCTATGTTGTTTACCTTTAACGCTGCATCACAAATTTTATCTAATGAAAACTTGAGCTTAGGTAGACCTCTAACTAGATTAAGGGAAACTAATTTTTCTAAAACGCTAATGCTAGCATGTCCTAGTTTCCTATGCCATAACCATGCATCATTTTCATCTTGTGCAACTAAGCATGCATGGGATGTATGAATGTCATCTAGATGCGCCATATAAATATTGCCTATGCGATGACCAATGAGCATTGTTTTGTTAGATTTAATGTCTACTATTCTACACCCATTTACATCAAACATGACATTAAACCCTTTATCACATAATTGACTAATGCTCAACAAATTGTGTTTTAGACCATTGACATACAAGACATTTTCAATAAGTATGGAAGAGTGATTACCTATGGAGTCAATACCTTCAATGTGGCCTTTGGAGTTGTCACCAAAAGTTACTACTCCTCCACTTTTTGGCTTTAATTCCATGAATCGACTCTTGTCTCTGGTCATGTGTCTCGAGCATCCACTATCAAGGTACCATGAATTTTGACTTTGTGCTTTGGCCTTGTAGTAATGCCCCCTACAAACAAAGAGTTTAAACTTTGATTTTTGGTACCCAAATCATTTTGGGTCCATGAGTGTTAGCTCCCAAAAGCTTGGTTCCCTTAGGAATCCAATATGACAAGGCATTAACATTATCAGATTTTACAAGTTCCTTAAGAACCCATACACTTCTAATATTTTTAGTCCTATAGTGCCTATAGGAGCCACTTTGTTTGTAGTTCAAATTCTTTCTTTTTGTAAAGTTGGTTTTTGAAGATTCACCCTTTTCAAGCTTTGAAGAACTAACACTTTTGAAAGAATTTTTGAGCTCATTCACCAATTTTTGGTGTTCATCATTACATTGAGAAAGAATGTTGTTCAAATCAATATTTTCTTTTTCAAAGAACTTTAGATCATCTTGCAAGCTTAAAACATTTTTCTCAAAATCCGAGTTAGTTTTAGAGAGTAAATTGTTTTGAGCTTTCAAATCCGAAAAGACCTTTTTGTTTTTCAAAACGAACTCCTTGTATTTTTCTACTAACTCATCATATACCTCTTGTAACTCATCATATGCATCATGCAATTCATCAAATGTAAAATCATAGCAAGATGAGTTAGAGGTTACCATAGAATCCTCCTCAAGAGCCATGAGGCAAAGGTTGGCCACTTCGTGTTCCTCATCCTCGGATGACTCCTCATCACTCTAAGTAGCAATCTTGGCTTTGAGCATCTTCTTCTTCTTCTTCTCAAAGCCCTTCTTCCTGAGTTGAGGGCAATCAGAACGAATATGACCCCGCTTCTTGCACTCAAAGCAAATGATAGGATCCTTTTCCTCTTCTTTGCTCTTGTTCTTGAAGTGTCTCTTTCTTTGAAATTTCCTCCCTCGGTTAGACTTCATGAACCGTGAGAAGCGTTTGGCTATCATTGCCAACTCCTCGAAATCATCATCCTCACTAGAAGAGCTCTCCTGTTGTAGAGAGGCCTTGAAAGCAACTCCTAGCTTCTTTTTCTTGTCCACCTCTTGCTTCTCTATTCTTCTTTCTTCTTTCTTCTTTCTTCTTTTCTTATTCTCTTCCTTGTTTCATAATTTCATGAGTAAGGAGAGAACTAACTAACTCATCAATCTTCAAGGTCTTCAAATTCTTAGCTTCGATGATGGTCGTTCTTTTACCATCCCAAGATTCTAGGAGAGAATGTAGAAGCTTCCTAACTAGCTTGTCTTCGAGAATCACTTCACCGAATAATTTTAAACCATTGACAATGATTGAAAATCGATCAAACATCTTGGAGACACTCTCATCGGGATCCATCTTGAAGTTCTCATAACTCAAATTTAGTAGCCCGGTCTTATTCTCTTTAACATCGCTAGTCCCCTTATATGTTGTCTCAAGAGTGTCATACACTTCTTTGGCGCTCTCGATTGAAGAAACCTTAGAATAGATGTTCGGACCATGTGCACAAAAGATGATGTGCAATGCTTTATCGTTGACTTGCATCCTTCTTCTATCTTCTTCGGTCATCTCCGATTTCACCTTCGGGACAAGTCTTCCTTCATCATTTCTTTTCATCAGAATATGAGGCTCTTCTTCAACTACAACCCAAACCATGTAGTTGGTAGATTTGATGAAGAGACGCATTATATTCTTCCAATATGGGTAGTTGTCCCCATTGAAGAATGATGGTTTAGTGGTGGATTGAGACTCATAGAGGTTGGAGATTGAGGTAGATGCCATGGCTTGACTAGAAATTTGATCACACTTTTCTAGGATCTCCTCTTGTGGTTGTTAATCCTTCAAAAGAGGTAGACTCTGATACCAATTATAGAGTGGATCGTAGAATTGATAAATGAACTCTACATTCAGTACCTTAGCTCCCACTAAGGATTTTCCAAACAACTTCACTAGTTGATCTTCCCCTTTTCTAGGCTTAAGAGGAAACCTTTACACAAATGGTCAATTTTCTACCCAAAATTGACCAAACCCTCTCACAAGTGTACAAAGAAGAATGTGGCAAATACAATTTATCTCTCAAGACTTATATTGCCCAAATTACAAGCACACAACCCAATTGAATCTGAAAAATAGGAAATTACAAGGATTGACAATTAGGGTTTTACAAGGATATTGGAATTTAAGCACTTGAGCTTGGATTTGATGTAGGATTATTTCTCTTAGGATCAATAGTTGTTGCTGGTTGTTTTTAGACTCCCTTTTATACCTTCTCATTCAATTCTAGCCATAGGGGTGGTTGCCATCATCAATATAGCCGTTGGGATGCAATCATCCCGCCATAAATACACTTCTGCAACTACCCGTTTTGAAATACATGTACTTGTTTCGAAACAAACCAAAATAGAAATAGTCGTTGGGGTGTAATTAAGAGACCGTATCGAAACGGATAAGATCGTTTCGATACGCTAAGAGCCCGTTCTGAAAAGGCTTGATACCATTTCGAAACAATTTGAAACTGGCAAAACCCTTATCAAAACGTGCTTAAATCGTTTCGATACGTCTTAATCATTTTGTAAAAACTAGTTTATAAAATTGCAACAGTCATAAATTTTAAATCCAAGTTCAAATCTTTTTTCGAAACATTCGAGATCATTTCGATACATCCGTATCGAAATGAATCTGCCCGTTCCGTTGTTCTTCATCCGTTTCGAAACATAGTGTGTTGTTTCGATACTATTGTATCAAAACTGGAAGACTCATTCTGAAACAATTTTTAACAGTTTCAATATGTTCCGAAACACCTAAGGGCTGTTTCGAAACGGTGACTCGAAAATCACTGTTTTGACTTGGAAAACACTTAGAAAAATTTGTATAACCATTTGGTTTTGACTTGACCACTTTGCTTAAAAGTTTTGGGAAGTTTTGAGGACTTAAAAATTTATTTTCTATTTTCACATGTGATATACATAATATATCATGCAGAAGTGAGAGAATGGGATCCTGCGAGTGATAGAGGTAACTGATGAGCGTGGATTTCAATTCGAGGAATGCCGATGCATACTTAGTCGAAGAAGTCTTTTGAGAATGTGGGGGTAGTATGGGGATGAATGTTAAAGTGAGAGGAGTCGACGATGGAACCCACTTCGTTTGAAAGAGGACAAGTGTTGATAGAGACAGAGCAACCAAACAAAATTGAAAGGACAAGTGATTTCAAAGTTGGGGATCAAATATTCAATGTACGTATGCTTGAATTTGAACCGATGATGGCTTATCCGGGATGTTGTAATTGTATTGAGGAAAATGATTCGGAAAGCTTGGAAGAGGACATGGGTGTAACAACAAAAAGGGGGGAAATGAAAAGGAAAAAGGAAATCAAGGGGTTTCAAACCAATGACCTTGGCCACATGGGCTGGTGACTTAACCAACTGAGCTATGAGAGCTCTTGGTTAGTTGTTGCACCAGGATAAATATAAATTAATGCTTAAAGTTATTCAAAAATAATAAAATAATTAAAATATCCTACCTAACCCATTATTTTCCCTTTTTTTTCAAATCAACCCATCATTTTCCCTAAAACCCAAAACTGACCCCTCATCCTTTTCCCCCTTTCGAGACCACCGGCCTCCGCATCGTTTTCCCCCACCGCCGCGCCGTGTCATGCACCGCCGCCAATAGTGGAGCCGTCTTGACGTCCCGAGCAAAACCCCTCAACCCTCTCGCACAACCGCCGCTCCGTTCACCGGCAATCGAAGAAGAAAGGTTCATCGAACCTAGGGTTGAAGCTGTTCGTTATTTCGTCGATTTCGGCGCTGATAAGTGTCTGTCCGCCGTGAGCGAGCTCCCCATCGCGAGGCGAACAAAACCTTACCGGTTACACAGCCGCTTGACGTCGTTTGAATCCTCGTCGGAGATCACCCATGTTCATCCGTTTTAGGGTAAGTTTGGTTGAATTTCGGTTTGTTCCCAAGTTAGAGGATGTGTGGGTTGTGAAATCAGGGGAAATTGTGCATTTTGGACCATTTTCGGCCATTTTTTGGCCGTGCGTGGCAACCACGCGCCGCCTCGGGGCGAATTCCGGCCACCTTGAATGGTGGCCTATGAACCGAGTTGGCCGGACCGGCCTTGGAACGGTCTGACCCTTGAACCAAACCACCCAAACCCAGCCAAGCTCCTAAACCGGTTCGAACCGAAAGTAAATAAACCCGGCCATAATTGTTGGGTCAACCCGTTGAACAACTTGACCCGTTATCCGAGTCAACTTAGTGAGTCAACTCGCCCGAGTCAACTCAGTGAGTCAACTCGCCTGAGTCAACTTAGTGAGTCAACTTGCCCGAGTCAACTTAGTGAGTCAACTCGCCCAAGTCAACCTAGTGAGTCAACTAGCCCAAGTCAACCGTTGGACCAGTGACGTCAGCGTTGACTTTAACCGATGACGTCAATATTGACTTTGACCAAAAAGTCAACTTTTCCTGAAAAGTCCTTTTTATGTTTTTCAACGTCCTGAGTCCAATTTTGAAGCCCGTTTCTTGAATTTATAACCTGAAAGCCTCCGAATTGGACGTTGAACTCGAGTTTGCTTATGTATTTTATTAATCAATTATGAGCAATGTGAATAAGGACTGAAATTGGAATTTTTTCGATCGAAGGTATTCACAGTTTCTTGTATTCAAGATGTTGAGGACGTCGCATTCGGGTTTGAGAGTGATCGAATGGAGTATCATGGTTGACCGATATAGCAAGGATTAAAGGTAATACATTACTACCTCTTGTATGCTTTATGAACATGTCGGTATTCGGTCGATGCATGCATAAATATGATGAGAATTGATGTTAGCTCTGCTTAAGTCAATCCGGATATGAAATTGAGTATGATAACCTGGATTAGATTGAAATGCTCGAACGAGAAAGTTAATAAATGTAAGGATCTGGAGTCCAATAAATAATTAATAAGGCAACTAATCTCTAAATCCGATTATTAATGTAAAATGATTAAATGATAAAAATATTTGCATATGAAATTATGAAAATGCCCTTAAGGTATGAGAATGACCAAAATACCCTTGGAATTAGAAGCAATCTAGGAATTTATACTAGATATGATAAAACAACCTGATTCATCTAAAAACCTCGAACTACTTGGAAAGTTATGGTAACAAGATTTAAACCTTCAAGATTGTAAGGTGTTAGGTTTCCTTGAATTTGGAATGAATCTCCGAATATAGATTTACGAGAAACGACTAAAAGATTTGGAAATACTATGATGATTAAATTAATCAGAAGGATCGTATTGACCAAAAGGCTGAAGTATCCTTAGGCACCGTGGTTTGCAAATTAACTGGAATGATGGATAAACCTTTGAGTTCTGAAATGAATGAAGTGGGCTGAGGTACCGAAATTACTTGAATGGCTTAAACACCCACGGGTACTTAAATGATTGAAATACTATAGATGGTTCAATTGACAGGAATGATGGATATCTCGAGCTTCAAAATGACTAAAATACCCCACTGACTGAAATAAGTAAATTGCTTCTGATAAAATTCTGGAAATGCCAATAAAGCTGAAAATGACTCAAATTCCCCTAAGGGTTGAAGCATGACTCATGTATGTCAATCACTCCTGATATTAATATAAGGTTGAAAGATTTTTTCGCATAGAATATAAGTTCGACTACTCCGTGGCAAGTTCTGTGGTGAAATATGAAAGCAATCGTTTAGATATACGATACAGTCGGATACATTAGAAGGGTTGGTTAGTACTACAAGGTTGGAATATGTTAGTTTGAATGGTTTTGGAGGCTCGATGAACTTCTGGAAATCTTAATTATTGTAAACCGCCATTTTATCATTATTGGGCTAAATTACAAAATCACCCATGGTAGTTAAATGACTAAAATGCCCTTGTTGGCCAAAGTAATCAAAATAGCCCTAAATGTATCCGATATCGTGAAAGATCTTGATATAGAAATCTCTGAATGCCTGGTTGGAAACCTGATGAGCAAATAGACATCTCGAGCCACTGTTTATGCCTTGTTGGTATAAATTACCAAAATGCCCATGTATGATAAAATGACCATAATGCCCTTGTAGGTTTAAATGACTAAATTACTCATGATATATCTAAACTCTCAAAGATCTTGATGTATCAACTCCTGAATATCTTATTTGAATCGTTAGTACAAACCCCCTTTTAATATGGGCCTCGTTTCAAAAATCTGTTCAAATTGTCAAAAGTTTAATGTGTTCCCTTCCGTAAATGCCAAGTATCTCCAAGAATTAAACTGTTCCACCTATTGTGTTCCATGTATGCTACACGACTGTTTTTGCATACTGATTTACATGGTATAATACTGATCACGTGCACATGACTGACATACTTGAATTCACAAGAACATGGCATGTTTTATAAATTAAGCATGATTGTACTGTATTTCTGATATATGCCTATGCACTCGATATGACAAACTTGCTATATGGATAATGTATTACTGAAAATACTGTTAATGATTTATGAACTATTGATGATCTGATTCACTAGGGTACTTGGGATATGATATGAAGTTACTGACGGCTCAGCCCTGATCCAGCTGGTAAGTCCGCCCGTTTTCGGTTCCTATGCTTCGGCTAGCTCCGCCCATTTTCGGTTCATATGCTTCGACTAGGTCCGCCCGTATTCGGTTCCTATGCTTCGGCTAGGGTCGCCCGTATTCTAAGGTATTCCCTTAGGATGGTACAAACGTCGAATGGGCTCGGGTTAATGCCTGTACATGATACCGCACTGGGGAAACTATATATTGGACTATGGTTGGAGGGTAAATAATGAATTAAAATGAACTTTACTACTACTTGAAACAAATGTATTTGAAATAAAAAGGTTTACTGCATTGTTACATTTCATGCATTAAAGTTGCACTGTTGGAACACACTAGTCACTAAACTCTCTGATTCCACCTCCGTATGTTACCAGCCTATATAATTCTCGTCTAATTCTCGATGTTCGATTAAAGAAAAAATATCATGATTCTCGATTATGATGCTACCTCGAAATAGTAGAACAGAAATGGAGACTGTTACTACATGGAACATAATGAAAATGTTATGCCTACCATATATCTGCATGAGTTTATAGCATCTTTTGGTAGTTCTGTATTACTGAGCTTTTCCAAGCTCGCGTTGCTTCCACCATCGTAGGTTAAAAGAATATATCATGATATAATGTTTGACATCAGTGTTCGGAGTTCTCTCGGCGTTGCCTCTGGAGTACGGTATTGTACAGTTAGTGGGCATGTATGTCATGTATTGTTTTATGATAGTGTATGTAAAACATTTTCTGAAATTTTTGTTATGTGTTTAAATGACTTCCTGAAATGTAATTTTAAACAGAAGTTGATTTTACCGTTTAATAAGTGTTTGAGAAAAAAAATGTTTTATGTGTATTTTTACTGTGGGTCGCTCTTGTGACCCTAATGTGACTTCCTAGGATCTTTTGTAATGCATAGGCGGGTTTAGGGGGTTACAATGGGACTCCGAAACATGGATCGAGAACCACCTCTCAAGGGGGTGAATTTGAAGGATAAGGAGGTCTCACGAGAGGAGGAGATAATTATGGGGGAGAAGGCAAAGAACCATGCTGAAATTGACAAGGAAAATGTGGAATGGAAAGTAAATCAATTGTGGGATGGGCCTAGACAATGTGATATAAAAGGGGGTGAGTCGCACATGATTTTAAGATGATGGATAGTGGATGAGGAGGTTGGCATAGTATCGGGAGATGATCAAGTTCAATAGGGGCTGGCGAGTTGGAATGAGCTAAACAAACAAGAGTTGGTAGAGTGTCTGGTGGAATTCATGATTGTCGCGGAGCATGGTGAAATGGAAAGGGATGAAATTAATAATGTGATGCCTCGAGAGATAGATGTGGAAGTTATTCAAGGGAATAAAGAATTAAATACAATTCGAAAAGAATCAGAAATTATGTTGAATTCTATCTCACCAGCACACATAGTAGTAGAATCCAAGTCGAACAACAAGGCCAAGAAAAAAAACAAAAAATCAGAAGACAAGTGGGAAGGGGTCAACTAGAGATTCATTCTTTGAATATAGAACAAGTTTTGTTGAGGGAAGCTTAGGCAACGGTGGAGTTGAGCAAACTGTTAGGGGCTAGTACGATTGGAAACAAAGAGAAAATCGTTAGAGACATTGCAAATTTAATGCACAAGCAGGAGCACACACAATAGCTCGGGATGAGGGTGCCGTCTTGGAACGTTCGAGGTATGGGTACTACGATAAAACTATTTTACATTTGAGTTTTTGAGTTGGGAATTTGGAGATTGCATGTAGCTTATGCAGGAGTTCGTTGGATATCTCGTTAATGAACTTGTAGGCTTAATATAAGGTCTTGTCAAGCTAAATGTTTTTACCATGGTGTGAAGAGTAGCGAATGGTTTTGCGGATGCAATGGCGAGGGGTTTGAGCGTAATTCCTAGTTTTGAGTGATGTTTTAACATGTTATGCTTGAGTTGATGAGTCTATTGAGGGCCATGATGTGCAGGTTATTTGCTTAAGGAATTTGGGCGGTTTTGTCTTATCATGGTATGGGGGTTTAGTTCTACATGGAGTTTTGACTTGGGTCTGCATTTTGATAGTGTATTTTACTCGCATGGAAGTGGTGGAGCAGCATGAGAGTCGAGCCTTAGGTCTTGGATTAATCGATATAGCTTTGATGCCTGAGTTGATGCTCAGGATGGCTTTACTTGGCATTTATGGTTCAATGGAGGGGTCATTTTGTTTACTGTTTTCAATTTACATAGTAGTTGGGTGTAGTGCTTTTGTATTCGAGTCATTTATGATGTATTCTAATAATATCATACTACTTTATCGATAAAAAAAATATAAAATAAGACCCTTAAATTGTACCTAGAAATCAACAGTTTGAATCATGAATCAAATGAGCATTTATTTGCAAAAATCGTGAAAGGATATTTTCAATGTTTTCAACAACTCCAAGGGTTTATTTTATAACCTTTTTTCTTCAATAAATGCTTATTTGATCCATGATTCTAATCACATTTGTACTTGATCTTTTTTATATAAGGTCCTATAAACTTATTTTATTTTAAACTTGAAATCATGCAACTTTATTAATAAACATAAGAAAATTAAGAACATAACCTTCAAAAGGTTCAAAACAAAAAAATGAAAAATCTAAAAAAGAAAACTAAAGGATGCTCTGGCCAAATTAGATACTTCTTATTTGTACCACAACAAATATCTAAAGTTCGTTGTAGGAGGATCCTAGGGAGTTGTCAAAATATGAATTAAATGAAATTCTCAATAGAAAACTATATATACCTTTTACGTCGGTTTCATAAGCTCTGATCCACTACACAATTCTGATTACATCGAAAAACAACCACAAAAAAGGATAAAGCTATCCAAGAATATCGACAAACCCAAATCAAGAACAAACATCATGAAGAACAATACACGAGCATCAAGCAACTGCAAAGGTATCCAGAAAACGTGTCATAAGACAGAGACGTGTAATAAAGATAGAGAAAAGGCGTGCCACAAAGGCAGCGAAAAATAAACGCATCAAGATTTGCGAAAAGTAGATAACCAAAACACAGTGTAACACCCCGATCCCGATTCAAATCTGAAGTACTACATTTGGGTCACCTAAAAATCCGACCCAAAAAGTTTGATTTTAAACCGTAGATTTAACCTTTATTCAAAATATTATATCATCAAATACTTCATAGAATTAAATAAACAACATAAATCAATTTACAAAATAGGAGTTCCAAGTTTATACATTGTATATCAAAGTAATGTTACAGACTTGGCCACGTAAGGTCCTATGAGTACTCAGCTCGCTAAATATAAGTATCGTACTCTGGAGATCACCGCTTGCTGGAATCTTGTACTGATAGTGCTCATCAAGCTCCCGGTCGATTTGTCAACCTACTCACAGAAACAATGATTATGAGTGCTGAGCTTACAAAGCTCAATGGTACACATCTACTCTACTATACTTCATGTTAATCATAACCATAAGTATACAAGCTAGTACAAGCAATAATGAGAGATAAATAAATATGCGGTGCTACCACTAGTCGCCTAAACACATGCTAAAATCATGCAAGTAATCATACATGACACACAAGGCCCAACCATACCCGAGATCTCATCAGATCATCCAGGCACAAACATACAAAGTAGAACCACACACCTAGAGTGGACTCGGGGCCACACAACATCGAGAACATACACTCTGAGCAAGACATGGGGCCACACATCATCGGGAACGTACGCTCTACACTCTACATTACATGAGTGAGACCCGGGGCCACACAACATCAGGAACGTACACTATATGCTCAAAATCCCCTCGAGTATCTTCGAATAATACCCGCAGCCCCATAGCATTGGGAACATACATTCGACGTCTTTTACCATGGTGTTGCAACAGTCTCACTTGTATCCAGATCCCATCAACCAAAGACTCAATCAATCAAATGCATACTCGGCATACATGCAACGCGATCCCAAGAATCTCCATATTATTGCTAATCATCATCACATCATTGAATTTTACATTACCGATTTGTTAATAAATTATGGAGGAGTACATTAATCATTCTCATTGGTTATCTCCATTAATCCATATTATCTCATTTATGAAGGCATTAATCAGGTTATTAGTTGTACAAATCAATTTTCATTTCTTATTTAGCATTTATAGGTTATTCCACTTATCGGGTACTAGTACTTGAATACGAGTATCGGTACAGTACCCTCGGGTAGCGGTACTCATATGCGTACCGATAATGAAATTACTTATTGGAAATCTTAAATTTCCTTGAGTACCAATACACGCCGACTCGTACTGATACGGTGTTGAATAGCGTAATGGTACAAGTGAAGCATGTACCGATACCCAACTTACTAGCTTAAAACATCTTAGCATAAAACGAGATAACGTGGCCTTGCTCGCTTCTAAAGCTTATGAAAGTCATTAGGATTTGTTTTCTAGTGCATTTAATTATTTAATATCAGTTACCGACTTTATAATCATTTATAAGTCTGCACACTTCGTTATGCTTCTTATTGCAATAACCATAAACAAAAATAAGCCGATGAACTTTCGAACTACCCATGCTGCCAGACGAAATTGATGATACCACGAGTCTCACATTCCGATAACTATGAGGAACAGACTCATCTCTAGGCCTCTTTCCAAACGAATTGACAAAACTTGGTTGTACAGACGTGTCTGGTTGCTTCCTGACTTGATCAGAATTCTGAAGTTCCTTCTTTTCCATTAGTGCAAGAATCCTCTCAACAGTTTTTGCCCGACTAACCATGTTGTTGAATACTTTATCATGATGTGTAGCAACATCTCTCTAAATCGGCAGTCGAAGTCCCTTCAAAAACCAGTCACACTTATCTTCCTCGGTCGTAACTAACCCAGGAGCATACTTGGCCAACCTCCAAAATTCTATCTCATAATCATTCATTGACATATTGTTCTGTTTCAGATTCATAAAATCATCACAGCATTTCGCTAAGCACTCATATCCTACATATCGATCCTAAAAAGCCTGTCGAAAAAACTCCCATGTGACTTGACTAGATGGAACAGTATCAACCACTGACTCCCACCAATTTTGAGCATCACTCTCTAACAAAGATACAATGGCCCTCGATTTTTGATTGACAAGGTAATCCATCTCAATAAACAATCGTTGTAACTTCTTTAGCCAATACTATGCTTTGGCTAGATGTGTACCAGTTTTACCAACAAACAATTTCATCCAAGCAGCTATAAATTATGTAGATATGAGTTTCCTCGAAACCCTCTAATTGGCGGAGATAACGCAACAACTCTCGATGCACTGTGGCACTGTTCGACAGAACTATCTTAGTGTCCTCAATATCAAGTGAGCTATCACTTCCAATCTGATGTCCTCCCAATGGCTCATTCTCATTATCCAATATCTCATTCTGATTTTCTATTTGCTCAACGGAATATAGATGACCACTACCAGAAGCGGCGGTACGGCCTCGGCCACGACCTCAACCAATTACAGAGTTAGAACTGCTATGCGGTGGAATAATGAACTATCTACAAAAGGTAATAACCAGGAGTCGGAATCGGTACTGGAGTCTTAGATTTAAAACAATTCAAATCACTTAATATCATAGTAAAATTTTTTAGAAAATTCCCATCTGTCCCAAAATATTTTAGATTCATGCAAAAGTCAAAAATATTTTAAAAACAAATTTTGTGAGCCTCACAGTCCAAGGGTTGAACCTGGCTCAGATACCACTAAATGTAACCCTCTAAACTCGGCCCAGAAGAAATGGGCCGAATCTAAAAAGTCTCGTTTAAAAACTTGTCCTTCAAGTAGTAAGTCATAAATTTAAATATTTTAAAAATACAAAATTGTTATCAAAAGTAAATAACTCAATAACATATTATTTATTATTAAATGTAATCGGATAACATTGTTCAGACAATTTGATTAAATATCTGAAAATAACTAAATAAATGCATGCATTTAATAAAACCCAAAGTATAAATCGTCCCAAAGTCTATATTACATAAATATCCCAAATAATGTTATAATAGTAACCCGAAGTAAACAGAAGAGTTCATACTAAATGATAAGTTTTCTGAATAAATATGAGATGCTTCAAGTACTGAGTCGTGTAAAGAGTATGAGTATCTGAAAGAGAAACTAAAGGGGTGTAAGCTAAAGAGACTAGTGTGTCTCTAAAGTGCAAACAAACACAAAATCAAACATTATTTTATTTTCGATAGAGTTTCTCAAAAACACATTAAATCCGATAAATCAAAATCATAATGATGTGATACCCGATGCATGACTCAATACCCGACAATCCGATATCATACAGAGTGGAGGTTGCCCTCGGCAGAGTGGAGGTTACCCTCGCCAGAGTGGTGATTTCCCTCACTTTTACGGAATACATTTCTGATCCCATGACTCATGATAAGATTTTTAAAATCATAAATTTGAATTCTTATGAGTATTTCTTTTCTAAAATTCTGATGCTTGATTTTAAAACACAATTTATATATGATGCATGACGCTTCAATAGTCTCAAACCACAAATAATCAGATAATAAATAAGCAAGACATATAAGACATTGCTTCACAAAATATAGCACGATAAGAAATACACATAAAATTCATTTATTTAAAACACCCTAAGAAACACACCTTTAGTAGACAAAAGCTCTAATCTCGAGAAAGGCGAGCCTCACGCTCGGATCTCACTGAAACATGACCTACGAGGTATGAATTCTATATTAGCATTTATTACTAACACTAAGCCACCGACTAAAATACTAAGAACTGAACTGAAGATATACTCACATGAAGATATAGAAGAACGTGCCCGATCAGTCAGAATAACTAGAGGTAACTCAAAGGCGTAAAAAGCGACACCTGAACATGAGAATAACTTGAGTCAATCCGATATTCAATTTATCTAAAATTACTAAGTACAATTAACTGTAAATAGTAAAACGAAGCTCTCGAGTTTGAATTTGAAAAAACGGGCAACAAATTTGAACTCAGAATGTTGAAAAAGGTCAAGGTGAACGTTTTTTTCTCGAAAAAGTCAACTCTGGTCAGAGTCAACCTTGGTCAAAGCAAGTAGTCAAAGTCAACTCTAAAGGTCAAAGTCAACTATCCAAGGTCAACTGTAATCCCCTAAACTCGGCTCGGAAGAAATGGGTTGAATCTAGGAAGTCTCGTTTGAAAAACTTGTCTCTCAAATTATATGTCATAAATTTAAATACTTTAAAATACAAAATTATTATAAAAAACAAATAGCTCAATAACATTTCATTTATTATAAAACGTAGTCGTATAACATTTTTTCGGCAATTTGATTAAATATCCGAAAATAACTTAATAAATGCATGCATTTAGTAAAACCCAAATTATAAATAGTACCAAAGTCCATTTCACAGAAATATACCAAATAATGTTAAAATAATAGTCTGAAGTAACAAAAGAGTTCATACTGAAAAAATATGAGATGCTCCAAGTACCGAGTCGCCTAAAGAGTATGAGTATCTGAAAGAAAACTAAGGGGTGTAAGCTAAAAAGCTTAGTGTGTCTCTAAAGTGCAAACAAACACAAAATCAAAATAGTATTTTATTTTTCGATAAAGTTTCTCAAAACACACTAAATATGATAAATTAAAATCATAATGATGTGACGTCTGATGCATGACTCAATACCCTACATTCCGATATCATACAGAGTGGAGGTTGCCCTTGCCAGAGTGGAGGTTTCCCTCGCCAGAGTGGAGGTTGCCCTCACGTTTTCTGAACACTATTCCGATCCCATGACTCATGATATAATTTTTAAAACTATAAATCCGAACTCTTATGAGTGTCACATTTTCCAAAAATCATATGCTTGATTTAAAAAAACACATTTCATTGTGCTATGCTTGATGTTTCAAAATATTATCAAATCACAATTAGATAATAAATCAAGCAAATATATAAAATAACATTTATTTATAACACATAAAGAAACACACATAAAATTCATTTATTTAAAACACCCAAGAAACACACCTTTAGCAGAAAGTAACTATAATCTCGAGAAGGGCGAGTCTCACTCTCGGATCACCCTGAATCAGAACATACGAAGGATAACTCTACATTAGCATTTATTACTACCACTAAGCCACCGACTAAAAACACTAAGAATTGAACTGAAGATATACTCACGTGAAGATCTCAAAAAATGTGTACGACCGATCAAAACAGGATGAGGTAACTCGTTAGCCTCAATGTCGATACCTGAACACGAGAATAACTCGGGTTAATCTGATATTTAATTTATCTAAAATTACTAAGTAAAATTAATTGTTAATAGAAAAAACAGAGCTTCCAGGTTCAAATTTGACAAAACGGGCAGCAAATTCGGACTCAAAACGTCGAAAACGGTCAAGGTGAACGTTTTCAAAAAAAGTCAACTCTAGTCAAAGTCAACCTTAGTCAAAGTCAAAGTCAATGGGTCAATAATCCAAGGTCAAAGTCAACTATCCGAGGTCAACAGTCGACGTTGACTTAACTTGTCAAACTGGTCAAAGCGTCAACAAGTCAAACTGGTCAAATTTGGTTCAAGTTGGTTTAGTCCAGTTCAGTTCAACAAGTCAATCCGGTTCGGTTCAAATAGATTACAAGTTCGGTTCAGTTCAAGCTAAAAATCTGGTTCTTTCATTGGTTCGAGCTTACAATCGAAACTGGGCTGCATCACATGCCCACTCTCAAAGCTTCACGATTGGGCTCCCAAACACTCACACACACGAGCCACAACACCCAACTCCATTCATCCACACTCACACAACCTACACACACAAACCCGTTGGGTTTACCATCAAGCCCCACGATTGGGCTCAACCAACAACACTCAGCCCAACTTCCTTAACCCCTTTCAACAGATTCGAAAATTAGAGTTTCCAGAACCTTCAACTGACAGCACAACTCAACTCGACGAGGTAAGGACGTCAGCGACGATAAAACACGATGGCGATGCCACCAAACACCACGGCAAGACTCGAAGGAGACAACATGAACAACGCAGCTTGCTGGTGATTCCAATAGTGACCAACACGGTCATTACCGACCAAACAACAAACAACCAAAGGTTAACTAACAACACCCAAAAGACCAAATAAAACCCACTGAGAAAAGCGAAGCTTACCCAATCACTTACCCAAACTCCAAACGGAGATCAAAGCGGTGACACAAAACAACGGAGAAACCAGAGGGATTCTTTTGATCTCCGAGCAAACGTTTGAAGGTAAGAAAGAATCGAAAGGTTCAAACACAAATTCTATCAAAACGGTGACGAAGAAGACAATCTGAGACCAAGGGTTGGTTCGCAAGGGAAAGAGGAGCTGACTGGTTTATCTTTGTTTTCTCACAAACGGCAGTTGGCAAGGATGATCCAATGGATGGGGTTGTTCACGAGATAAAGTTGGTCACGAAGGCTGTGACAACGTGAGAAACAAACGGAGGTAAGGGGCTTATTGGAGCTTTGTCGGCGATGAAATAAGGGGAGGAACTATATTCGAAAGAGGGGGAGAGACTAAGAGAGGAGGCGAATGAGAAATCAAATGGAATCCTAAAAGACTCTTCCTTGCCGAAAATGATGCTTAAATACCCAATTTAATGGCTAAATTACAATAGGAGCCACTGAAGTTAATTAGGGTTTATAAGCGAGCACTTAAGTTTCCCTAAGTTACAAATTCACCCACGAATTTCGTAGCTAAGGCTTATAATTACGAATTTTCTCAATTTAACCCTTAAACTCAATTAGGGTTTTTGAATTAAATTCCCAAATTCTACGGTTGCCGAATTATGGATTTCAAAATTTAGGATTTTTTCGAATTAGGGAAAATTTGGGGGTGTTACATCAATAGTCAATGTTGACTTGATTGGTCAAGGTCAACTCGGTCAAACTAGTCAGCACTGATGTCATGGTCAAACTGGTCAAAGGGTCAAGTCTTGTCAAATGGTCAAAGGGTCAAGTATGGTCAAATGGTCAAAGGTTCAAGTCAACAGTCTTGTCCTGTTCACAAATTTAGATCCGGTTCAGCTCATTGATCCAGTTTGTTCATTCCAATTCAGATTACATGGCCAGTTCGGGTTCAAAGGTCAAAACTGGTTCAACGGGTTCAGTTCATAAGACCGATATGGGCTTACTGATCCAATTTAGTCCACATATGACTTCGGCTCAATAACAACTCACAGCCCACTGGTTCATAAATGGGTTTGTTTCACACAAGATTGTTAGCTCATTGGTTTCCAAAATGGGCTCACTCAAGGACACAATCCGATGACCCATTTTCCCTCTACTCACAAGGTCAAAAGGCTAGAGTTTTAGAACACCTTTGACAGTGCGGCACAATATGAGGCAAGAACGGCGGCGGCGCAACAACACGGTGACAGCGGCACACCGACGATGAAGAACGACCCCACTGGTGAATTTTCGGCAACACTAACAAAATCTGACATCCAAAACAACCATTTACATGAATAAAGTTGAATGAATACCCAAAAGCAAAGATTGAAACCGTGAATTTCTTACCCCAAAACTAATATCGGAGCCAAAATCGAGTGGTGACAGAAAAAGGAGAGGAACCGAGTGGTTCTATCACCATTTTTTAGCAAGGATGATCGGTGATGAAAACTGATGAGTGGGTTTTGATCGAAATGTGATGAGGAGTCGAACGATGGTGATGGTGGTCTGAATAGACGAGACAAGGAGAAGCCGAACGGTTCTTCCTTCAATAACTCGTAACAGTGGCCGATTAGGGGTAACCGAGGGTACAAGCCGCAAACGGCAGACAAAGGGTCGACAGAGGCTCGTCGAAAGCAAGGGAGGTGGTTTTATTTTTTTAGAGAATTTAGGTGAGGGATATGGGATATTTGAAAGAGAGAGACTGAGAAAGGGAGAGCGACTGCAATACTCCAAAAACTGATGAAGGCTAGGGTTGAAAACAAATATTGAGTTTATACCCTAACAAATGGGTAAATTATAATACAAGGATCCATAAACTTAACCGTTTTCAAGACTGGCCACTAAATTTCCGATTTTAGCCAAAAAGATCACTAAAATGAGATTTATTCCAAATTAATTCCTTAAATTCAAATTAGGGTTTCGAACTAGAAATTCCCAAATTCTAAGGTTTTCACATTACGGATTTTCAAATTAAGATTTTTATTGCGGCAAATTTTTAGGGTGTTACAACTCTCCCTCCCTTAAAAGAAATTTCGTCCTTGAAATTTTCAAACTTAACAACGTATCCCAAAAACTGAGATAGGCTTATACTTGTTCATTATGAATTCATAAAATATCAAACCGGAATAAAGCTGAATGCATCAAAAATATATATACCTGCTATGTCCTGAGATGCATCCTCGAAACTATCACAAGCTCCAGTCTCATGCACAAAACCTGATCGTCTATTCTGGATCTAGCTGATCCACCACTCTGAGCATGTCTACCTCTATTAGCAATACCAGAAGCAACTGATCTAAGTTGCCCTCTACCTCGGTGAGTTGTCTAAACTGATGCATGCGTTTGACTCCGCACAGATGAACCTGTACGTGAACATGGACAATTCTTTAAGTAATGATTATGTGAACCACATCTAAAACACGCTTTGTTCAACAATCTACACACTCTTGTATGCTTCTTATTGCAATAACCACAAACAGAAATAGGCCGATGAACTTTCGAACTACCCATGCTGCCAGACAGAATTGATGATACCACAAGTCTCACATTTCGATAACTATGAGGAACATACTCATCTCTAGGTCTCTTTCCAAATGAATTGACAAAACTTGGTTGTACATGTAACACCCCCTTCCCGACCTGGTCGAGAATAAGGTCAGAGTGTGTTACCAGTGAACAGTGCGATGTTCGGTGCAATAAAATTTCAATTAATAAATAACACATAAACAATGTTATGTTTTTTTAAAATTACCAAACACACATCTTAGTCCAAATTATTCATTTACTATATTTCCCCTTAAGCCAATTATGCCACTTTAGTCACTTTTAACCAAACTTTTAATCAATATTTTAGTGCCAAATATGCCATTTTACTACTTTTAAGACAAACTAACAAACCATTTTAAGCTCTTAAGCTTTATAAAACATAATATTTACAAACATAACAAAAGCATCATAATCAACTAATTTAATTACTTTGCTACCATTCTAGGAGTTCATAGAGACAAAATAGTTTACTTTAAGCTCGAGGTGACTTGCCGCTTTACAACCTAGCTCCGATCTTGAAACGATAACTCTTAACCTGAAATGTATGAACAATGAATGCATTAGAATTATATAGTCTAAGTGAGGTAGCCAATAACAGTGAATGAACATGGTATGCATTTATCATGCTTCGATGACGATCACATTATCAATTATATGAATAAACATATCATGCTCTTCATTCATATTAAAAGCATAATACCAATCATCATGTCATCAATGACAATATCAAAATACCATAACAAAGCAATATCAGTAATCAATAATTTTTTTTCTTGGATCGATTCACCCGTATTTGGATACACGAATTCCGCCACTACACCAACAATGAACAAATATAGTACAATACCCTCCACTACACCGTTTTTGACCAGCACATATCACATCTCTCCACTACACCGTATAAACTCCGTACCACTTAGCTCATGAATTCTATGGCATGTCATTTGTATCCAATACTTCGAATCCAAGGTTCAATAACAATATTTCGATGGCAATAGTATCATATCAATTGATCAACGATCATATTTTCCATATCAATAAACAATAGTGAGAATCCAATGCAATATCCAATGGTCAATGATTCTATTTACTTCAATGATCTCAATGACAGTACTAGCAATGCTACGGACAATGATTCGATGCAAGGAGGTCCTTAACCAAGAATAAGTTCAATTAGGTTCCCTTAACAATATAATCTATAGCAAAGATACGATATTTGAACATTTTAATATCAACATTCCGATCATCGGAATCCAATTTTGACTAACCCCATTTTTTGGGTGTTACAACTCTCCCCCCTTAAGAAAATTTCGTCCACGAATTTTTACCTGGAATAATGTCGTGATCATCCACTTGTTCTTTTCCTCTTACATGGTACATCTGTGCAGAAGCTTTAGATTCAGGTCGATACGATGCTTTGGATGAACCTCTAGATTTTCCGAAGGATACTTGCCTCGCTTTCTTGCCACAAAAGGAATGAGTAGGGGACAAATTACAAACTGGTTTTTAGGACAATCTTGTCTAAGGTGTCCCATCTCACCACAGAAGAAACAAGCTCCGGATTTCTTGCGACATTGTCCCTCAGGGTGCCTGTGTCGACAGAAATTACAAACTGGAAACTTCATTTCTTGTTTGGAACCATCAATGCTCTCAATGGAATTAGCAATAGGGAAGAAATGTGTTACAGCTTGTGGTTTAGCAAGATATTCATACTTGGAAGGCTGTGAGTGCACACTCGGTTTTGAATCTTGATACATCCATTTCTTGAAAGATTTATAAGGTTCATCTCGGTGTCTTTTCTCAGATTTGCTCGACCCACTATTCTTGTGAGCCTTTTGAGCACCTTTGGTAGCTTTGACTCTATTCACAAGGGTTTGAAAATCGGTGATGTACAAAGCCGTGAATATAGGACGTAGTTCATCGTTTAAACCGTTGATGAACATCCTACACTTCTCTTCTTCTTTCTTAATATATTCAGCTCCATATCGACAGTACTTACAAAAGTCGTGAATATACTGCTCGATAAGTCGATGACCTTGCTTTAGATGAAGGAAGATATCACGTCTCTCAACAAGGTAGTATTCCCTGATGTACTTCTTTTGAAATTCTTGTAGGAAGAACTCCCAGTTCACAGTCTCTTCAGGGACTGCCAGAAGCGTTGCTTCCAACCAATATAGTGCTTCATCAGCTAACAAAGAGAGGGCACATTTGAGCTTGTGTTCATCATAACACTGTAACTGCTTATTCAGAATCCGTAAAGTATTGTCTAACCAATACTTTGCAACTTCAGGGTTATCTTTATTTTGCCCGGTAAATGAGTAAGCCCGATGTTGAGGTAACTTATCAATAGGAGCTCGGGTACTCGGAATAGAAACAATGGGAGTTTGAGAAGTTTGCTTAACTTTCATCGATGTCATGAATACTTTGAACATATCAACCATGTTCCTAAAGCATTTGGTTTGAGCCGATTGTACTTCAGGCTCAGGGTTTCGTACTAGAGGGTTTTGTGGATTCAGATGATCCTTCCTTCTAACTTCCTCACCATGAGTTGAGGAATCAACAATATGCTCATCTATTCGAGCTTGATTAGAGTTAGACATCTATAAATAAAAGATCATATTAGCCGACAAGTCACAATACACAATAAATAACTTCTAGGTGGAAAAGTAACACAAGATACAATACATTCAAGCATAGGTTTAGTCCAGAACCGACTAAACTCTAGCTCTGATACCACAAATTGTAACACCCCCTTCCCGGCTTGGTCGAGAACCGGGTCGAAGTGTGCTACCGGTGAACGGTGCGGTGTTCGGTGCAATAAAATTATAATTAATAAACAACATATAAACAATGTTATGTTTTTTAAAAAATCAACAAACATACATCTTAGTCCAAATTATTCATTTACTATATTTCCCCCTTTTTAAGCCAATTATGCCACTTTTAACCAAACTTTTAATCAATATTTTAGTGCCAAATATGTCATTTTTACTACTTTTAAGACAAACTAACATTATATTTTAAGCCCTTAAGCTTTATAAAACATAGTCTTTACAAACATCTCTCTGAATCGGCAGTCGAAGTCCCTTCAAAAAACAATCACACTTATCTTCCTCTGTCGCAACTATCTCAGGAGTTGTAACCCCCTTAGCTCGGCCTAGACGGTTGACCCGAACTACGAAGATTACACGGGGAAAACCAAAGTCAACCTGAAAGTCAACCTTGATTAACGACCCTTTTTTCCCTTTTTAATCTTGTCTAGATACATGTTAACCCTAGGTGAACACTTGAGAAACATATACGTGTAAAGCACAGCGATCGGATTTCAATAAGGGATTCAATTGCACAATATACAAATATTAGGGACCAAAATGTAAATTCTGGAAATTAGAAGGTCTTAACTGATTTTAAGGTTACCAATATTTAATTAGTCATATTACACGCTTCCCTGTCAAATTTCACCTTAATCGAACACCTCAAACTCGTGCAATTGCAATTACAATTTTTGGGACTAAAACGTAAAGCTTGCAAACCTCAACACTATTCAAATCAGTGCCCAACGGTCACCTGTTTTGAAACTGTGTTGACCGTTCCGAAACACGGTTCGTTTCGAGACTGGTTTCAAAACAGGACCTTCCAGTGGCCAAATCGTTTCGGAACGGCCTCCAGCCGTTCCGAAACACGAAGGCCATTACAGGCCCCCGTTTCGAAATGCCAGTGCCTGTTCCGATACGGTTTGCCCAGAAGCTGTAGATTTTGCTGGTTTTTCATACATAAGACCACTCAAACACATCCTAACGACTCCCTAATCATGCCCACAAGTCATCATACATATAAGGTGCATGTTTGCAACTTCTAAACACATTCATGGCATCAAACATGAAACTTCACATGTCTATAGGCATGCATCCTAATATCCAAAACCAAACAACCAACAAATCTCCAAATCAAACATCAAAAGGCCAATTACAAATCCAATCATCAAAAGCATCATGCCACAAACTAGGGAGTTCAACACATCTCCTAAAACACATCTTAGGTTCCCATTGCCAAAATACCAAAACTAATAGTGTTATGAAAACATCACCATACATGAGCTTAGTTTCCCTTGGACCCTTAGCCTCCTTGTTGCCTTCAAACACCTCAATTATCTGCATTATTGGTTCAAGAGAGAGAGCGTAAGCACAATAGCTTAGTGAGGCATGCTCTAAAGAAACAACACAATAATGCATTTTAGAAACCACTTTCAACAAAGCTTTTAAACACATGCTCATCTCTTTTCATGCAACCTTGCATACTTTACAAGCATCTCATGCTTCATTATAAACAACATATCATATTGGCTTTCAAGTGATAATCCATAACCATTTACAACACAAAACACAATCGGATACGCGGATTACAAGTGTTGTCCCATACGCTTCATACACACTACCGAACAACACAAGGTGGAGTTTACCGATACAATCACAACCCCTCAACACCCGTGATGGAGTTTAACGGTACAATCACAACCCATCAACATCACTCATCGGTAGTTGTATAATTCCACTAACGAGAACACGGGACACATAACACAAGATCCACAAACGGACTTTTAACCACCGTTGTGATCTTACCTTACTCGTTAGTGAACTTGGATGGAGCTTACGGTACAATCACAACCCCTCAACATCCAAGGCAACTTTATTCACGGTGCACCCAATCCTATAGCCGGCTAACTATATCCGATTCAAGTACTTTAAAACCATTACATCACTTGCCAATATACATCATTTACCATGAACAATTCACTGTTTAAAGCATTAAACAAAGCCATTTATCACCATGCATCACTATGCATCAAAACCATATTAACAATATGTCAAACCAAGGATCTCTTACCTTGAGCATATTTCAACTCATGGCTTTCAAAACCAGCATTAACCATGCTAAAATATGCTTTCAAAACAGAATTTAAACATACAAATCACAACCAATGCATCAAGCCACCTCATGGCTCATCCAAGAGAGTTTTTCCGAAAACTTACTCTTGAGCTTAGCTAAGTTGTTTAGACTTAAACTAAGCTCCCAAAACCTTCAAATAATTGTTTCAAAGCTGGAAACCCAACTCCACTCACCAATTACGTTTCGCTTGCTTGCCGAAACGCCGGTCAAGCCTCCGTATCAACTCCAAAGGTGTCCGAAGATGTCTCCAATGTTTTAAACACATCAAAGCAGAGGATTAATGCATCGTCATGCATTGAAATCTTCAGACAACACACTTAAACTCGTTGCTCTAACCAAAACCAACATTTCTGCTACCAAACACAACCGAAATCACCTCCAAACTCTTCCAAAACATAACCCAGCCAAGATCCATCACTTCTAACCATTCCTAAACATCAATTAACATCCAAAATGAACCTAAACTTGTCCTTATACCTCTAGCTATAACAGAACACCAAGATCACCCCAAAAACCACCATTTTCATAAGCAAAAACTTAGGGAATACAACCTACTCGGGATTGCATTGATAAAACCTCATTTCCACATCATTAGACATCCAAAATACATTTAAGAATCATCTCAAAACAGAGCCCAAACAATCACAACGAAATTCTTCAAGATTTCTTCCAAATCTTGAGTTTTAAACCAAAATCAAGTTTCTAACATTAAAACCATTTATAAAACTTAAATTAAGGATTGAAAACTTGGGAATTTCAGTAAAGAACTGAGTATTTAGAGGAGAAGAACAATCTTACCTCTAAATGGTGATTTCTCCTTGATTTGAGCCAATTTTCTTGAAAATCCAATGAGGAAATCAAAAGGATTTGATGCAAGATTGATTAGGAACTAATTGATGATAGAAATCTCATCAATTGTAGTGAAGATCAATGAAAAAGTTGCTGGAGAAAAAGTGTTTGGATGGTGGGATTTTGAGAGAAAAAGGAATGAGAAAATTTTAGGAAAAGGTAGTTATGAAATTCTAAAAAGTAGTTTCACTTTTCTTTCAATTAATTAAAACATTAATTAATCCACCCAAATTAAGGAAAAATCTGGAGAAATCATTTTTGGGTAAATTAGCTCCTTAAAGATTCAAAGTTTCAATCCTTACAAAACAGTCACCACTGAACTTTTCAAAAATCGCATTTTAGTCACTATTCCAAAATGTAATATTTCCAAATCTTATTTTGTAAAATTGATTTCACCACTCTTATATATATATATTAAAAGAGGATTTTTAGGTATTTTCCATATTTTTAAAGCATCCCGGACTAGGCTTTCCTTAAAACCTCCTTTTATATACGAACCAAAAATTAGACCGGTCCGGTTCAGACCCTAAACTTCTAAGCCCAAAATTGGGGTTTTACAGGAGTATACTTGGCCATCCTTCGAAATTCTATCTCATAATAATTCACTGACATATTGTTTTGTTTCAGATTCATAAAAGCATCGCGACATTTTGCTAAGAACTCAACTCCTATACATCGACCCTGAAAAGCCTATCAAAAAAACTCCCATGTGACCTGACTAGATGGAACAATATCAACCACTGACTCCCACCAATTTTGAGCTTCAGCCTCTAACAAAGATACATCGGCCCTCAATTTTTGATTGACAGGGTAATCCATCTCAACAAAACAATCGTTGTAACTTCTTTAGCCAATACTCTGCATCGGCTGGATGTGTACCAGTTTTACCCTCAAACAATTTCATCCCAGCAGCTATAAATTTTGTAGATATGAGTTTCCTCGAAACCCTCTAACTGGTGGAGATAACACATCAACTCTCGGTGCACCGTGGCACTGTCTGGTTGAACTGTCTTAGTGTCCTCAATATCAAGTGAGTTATCACTTCCAATTTGATGTCCTCCCAAGGGCTCATTCTCATTATCCAATATCTTATTATAATTTTCTATTTGCTCAACGAAAGATAGATGACCACTACCAGAAGCGGTAGTACAACCTCGGCCACGACCTCGACCAATCAAAGAGCTAGAACTTCTATGCGGTGGCATAATGAACTATCTACAAAAGGTAATAACCTAGAATCAGAATCGGTACTGGTGTCTCAGATTTAATACAATTCAAATCACTTAATATTATATTAAAATTTTTCAGAAAATTCTCATCTGTCCCAAAATATTTTAGATGCATGCAAAAGTCGAAAACATTTTAAAAACAACTTTTGTGAGGCTCACAGTCTGAGGGTTGAACTTGGATCTGATACCACTAAATGTAACCATCTAAACCTAACCCAGAAGAAATGGGTCGAATCTAGAAAGTCTCGTTTGAAAATTGTCCCTCAAGTTATAAGTCTTAAATTTAAATACTTTAAAACACAAAATTATTATCAAAAGTAAATAACTCAATAACATATTATTTATTATAAAACGTGGTCGAATAACATTGTTCAGAAGATTTGATTAAATATCCAAAAATATCTTAATAAATGCATGTATTTAATAAAACCCAAAGTATAAACAGTCCTAAAGTCCATATTACATAAATATCACAAATAATGTTATAATAGTAATCTAGAGTAAACAGAAGAGTTCATACTGAATGATAAGTTATCTGAATAAATATGAGATGCTCTAAGAACCAAGTCGCCTAAAGAGTCTGAGTATCTGAAAGAGAAACTAAAGGGGTGTAAGCTAAAGAGCTTAGTGTGTCTCTAAAGTGCAAACAAACACAAAATCAAACAATATTTTATTTTCTAATAAATTTTCTCAAAAACACCTTAAATCCGATAAATCAAAATCATAATGATGTGATGTCCGATGCATGACTCAATACCCGACAATCCAATATCATACAGAGTGGAGGTTGCCCTGACCAGAGTGGAGGTTGCCCTCGCCAGAGTGGAGGTTTCCCTCACTTTTATCGAATACATTTCCAATCCCATGACTTATGATATGATTTGTAAAATCATAAATCTGAATTCTTATGAGTATTTCTTTTCTGAAATTCCGATGCTTGATTTTAAAACACAATTTATATATGATGTATGATGCTTCAACAGTCTCAAACCACAATTAATTAGATAATAAATAAGCAAGACATATAAGACATTATTTCACAAAATATAGCACGATAAGAAATACACATAAAATTCATTTATTTAAAACACCCCCAAGAAACACATCTTTAGCAGACAAAAGCTCTACTCTCGAGAAGGGTGAGCCTCACGCTCGAATCTCACTGAATCAGGACCTGCGAGGTATGAATTTTATATTAGCATTTAATACTAACACTAAGCCACCGACTAAAACTCTAAGAACTGAACTGAAGATATACTCACGTGAAGATCTTGAAGAACGTGCCTGAACGGTCATAACAACTAGAGGTAACTCAACGGCATGAGAGGCGATAGTTGAACATGAGAATAAATCGAGTCAATCTGATATTCAATTTATCTGAAATTACTATGTACAATTAATTGTAAATAGTAAAATGAAGCTCTCGGGTTTGAATTTGACAAAACGAGCAACGAATTCGAACTCAGAATGTCGAAAAAGGTCAAATGGTCAAAGGGTCAAGTTAACAATCTTGTCTGATTCACAAATTCAGATCAGGTTCAGGTCATTGATTCAGTTTATTCATGCCAATTCGGATTACATGGCCAGATCGGGTTCAAAGGTCAGAACCGGTTCAACGGGTTCAGTTCACAATACCGATATAGGCTTACTGATCCAATTTAGTCCGCATATGATTTCGGCTCAATAACAACTCACAGCCCATTGGTTCACAAATGGGTTCGTTTCACACAAGATTGTGAGCTCATTGGTTTCCAAAAATGGGCTCACTCACGAACACAATTCGATGACCCATTTCCCCTCTACTCATAAGGTCAAAAGGCTAGGGTTTTAGAACACCCTTTGAAGGTGCGACACAATATGAGGCAAGAACGGAGGTGGCGCAACAACACGGTGACAGCGGCACACCGACGATGAAGAACGACCACACTGGTGAATTTTCGGCAACACTAACAAAATCCGACATCCAAAACAACCATTTACATGAATAAAGATGAATGAATACCCAAAAGCAAAGATTGAAAACGTGAATTTCTTACCCCCAAACTAATATCGGAGCCAAAATCGAGTGGTGACAGAAAAAAGAGAGGAACCGAGTGGTTCTATCACTATTTATGAGTAAGGACGATCAGTGATGAAAATTGATGAGTGGGCTTTGATCGAAACACGATGGGGAGTCAAACAATGGTGATGGTTGTCTGAACAGACAAGACAAGGAGAAGCCAAACGGTTCTTCCTTCCATAATTCGTAAAAGTGGCCGGTGAGGGGTAACCGAGGGTACAAGCCACAGACGGTGAACAGAGGGTCGACGGAGGCTCGCCGAAAGCAAGGGAGATGGTTTTATTTTTCAGAGAATTTGGGTGATGGATATAGGATATTCGAAAGAGAGAGACTGAGATAGGGAGAGCGACTGCAATACTCCAAAAACTGATGAAGGCTAGGGTTGAAAATAAATATTGAGTTTATACCCTAACAAATGGGTAAATTATAATACAAGGGTCCTTAAACTTAACCATTTTTCAGACTGGCCACTGAATTTTCGATTTTAGCCAAAAAGTCACTAAAATGAGATTTATTCCCAATTAATTCCTTAAATTCAAATTAGGGTTTCGAACCAGAAATTCACAAATTCTAAAGTTTTCAATTAGGAATTTTCACATTAGGGAATTTTCAAATTAAGGTTCTTAATTTGCGGCAAAATTTTTGGGTGTTACACCTAAAATATATATTTTTTATCTAGATTCCTAAAAGTTGACATGTGTCATTGATTAAAAATTACATTATGTACCTATTTTGACCAAAAAGTATAATTTAGGTACTTATTTTAACCAAAAAAATATTTTAGGTACCTGAATGAAAAAATTGATATACTTTAGATACCTATTTGTGATATAAGTCAAAAGTAAATTAATAGTTCTAAGATAAACCCAAAACAGTGGAAAGCTAATTTTTAGAAAATGAAACATTATCAAGGACAGTTATTGAAAAAAGAAAGATAATTTTTAGGCGATTATTATTATTATTATTATTATTATTATTATTATTATTATTATTATTATTATTATTATTATTATTATTATTATTATTATTATTATTATTACTATTACTACTACTACGAGATTGTTAGGTTATTTAATAAATTTAGATGTATTCAATAGTTTTTATTTTTATATTGTAAGTTTTTTAATTCGTTTAACTTTGATTTTGATTTTGATTTTGATTTTTTGAACCCACTTCATACGAAACTTGGATCCGCTACTATTGCCATATGTGATACTATGCCCAACGATGTTAAAAATATTTAACATTTCAGTCGATATTTATGTTTAAAAAATGATTCGACTCTTTTTAAAAAGTTGATGGTCTAATCTGACTCATTTTGAAAGTTGAGTTTCAAATTTACCTAAAGAATAATAAGGGCTAAAATGAAAAAAAGTCAACATTAAGGACTAAACTTTTCATTATATTTCTCTACTTTTTGGGGGGTCTCATATTTTCTCGATACTTGTTACATCAATTGGGCCCAATAAAAACACAAAATAAAGCTATTAAACTTTTGTGTTCCCAAATATTCTCAGTTATAACACATAAGAGGGCCATACATATGAGTAAATATGGATACTCCTTTTTTTATGCTTTTCTTTGCTTTTGAGTCCTATCTTTGCCAATCAAAGAAGGTTTCAGAGAGAGAAAGAGTGAAAACAGCAGATAGAACATCAAAGAAAAAGAGAATATATAAATTTATGAACAGTTCAATGCACTTAGTTGGAGTTAGTGGGTCAGATATATAATAGCCAGCTTTTTGAAAATTTAATATCAAATTTTTTTTGTAAGGTAGGTAGAATATCAAAATTATAAATATATATAGGTTAAAAAAGTATGTATATTTTGTTACTGCGTCTGCATGGTAAATATAATTTTATAGTATGCAGCTTGAATTTTGCATTTACTTGTGTATAAATATTTGTACAAAGGTGAAGGTCACAGTTTGGGAAATGGGAAGGGTTTGCTGAAGTTGAAATTCAAAATCCAAATATATTAATATATATTAATTCATAAGAATAATTGTATAAACGAATTTAATTAAGTGTTGTTTGATAAACTAAAAAATTAAATATATATCAAATTGACCTAAGTTTTGAATACGCATTTTTTAATTGTCTTGTAATTTTATCGAATTAGATATAAGCTAAAACACATGAGAAAATTATAAATAGAACTAAAAGAGCTGTGCTTTTTTCTATAACTAGAGAACTATATACAGATTGAGCAAACTCTTTGTCTCGCCATTTTCCTTGTAGAATCCCAAATACATAGAAATAAATAGCCTCGTCAAATTAAACAAACAAAAGGTAATTACATTTGATAAATAACATTAAACGCCATGGAAATGTTAGCATCAAATCCACGTGTTCTTCAAAAATAATTAGCAGAGGCGTAAAACAAGCAAGACCACAACCCCCAAATTTTTTTTTAAAAAATTGTCAATATATTCTTGAGAAATTAAAAAAAATATTTGGGTCACTCAAAAAATTAATTTTTTTATTTCGCTTGTTTTTAATAAAGTCTCATTAATATATATTTATATTAAATTGAATTGATAATCTCAAAATATAAATTTTATATATTTGTCTTAAATTGTCATTAATATAAATACGTAACGTGTATGTGAATTCAAACTTATTTTTTTTAATGTTACCTTATCCTACGAGTTAATTTTTCTAAGTTAAATTTTTTCTATTACAACATTGTTTTTTTAATTATTTCTCAAAATATGGTATTTTTGGTTTTCCTAAATATAAAAAATTTAATTTGGTGGAAAATCAAATTTTAATGTTCCTCTATTTTTTTAATTGACGGAAAATTAAAAAAAAACAACAATCTCTTGTTGTATTTAAATAATTGGCTCAATGGCGTAAGAAGTTATTGAACTTTAAAAAATCAATTAAACCCCTAAATTTATTTTGCACCCTATTAAGCCCTTGAACCAAGAAATTAAATCAATTAAGCTTTTGAACCAAGAAATTGAATCAATTAAGTCCTTTGACCAATTTTGACCATTAAATATTAACAGATTTTTTGGATATGTTGGTGCAATGTGTCATGTCACAATGTTTCCACTCGATATTTCCATATTTTTTTATTTCATTTAAAGAATTCTTTAGAAGTTCTAAAAAACTTATAAAATTTATATAAAAAAATATTGTTTGAAAAAAAATATGTAAAAGTAACATAATAAAATTATAGTGTATCATGTGCCATAATATCTAAAAAAATGATCAAAATTTAATGGTCAAAATTAGTCAAATAACTTAATTGATTCAATTTATTGGTTCAAGAGCTTAATTGAGAGCAAAATAAAAAATAAAAAAAATTAGAGGCTTAATTGATTTTCCCCCCAAAATTCAAGGCTTCTTACACCCTTAAACCATAATAATTTTAGACTCATTTCTACTATAAATGCAAATTCATATTGATTTGTTCAATCTCTTAAGAGTTTCTTCTACTCACGAAACAATATGAAAGAAATAATAATAGAAGTTTTGTATTATACACACATAAGCCTTTTTCTACCAAAAACAAATTGGCTCCAAAATCGAGTGTCAAGATGCGCCACTGATAATTAGTCTAAAGAAAGAACCTTTGGCCATTACCAATTTCGAATGATGGCAGCAGGAACCTAATATATAGTTCAATCGGCGGTCTCCATGGAGTAATTCAAAGGTTCTGATATACTGTCTAGGCCTCTAGGGGTATATGTTTGAACACAAATTTTCAAAGTTGTAAATACACATTCAATTAGAGTCATAAATGTAAAGCTTTTAAGTATTTTGATACCAACAAACATATAATGGAGGAAAGTGATTATAAAATCGATGAACTTGAGATCGGAAAACGAAAGGTTCATGGCAATCTTCATGTATCTGTGTACATGCAAATGCAAATATGTAAGCGTGTTTCCGTGCAAATTTGGCGAGGCGTACAATTATATCAGATTCACTCACGTTTATAGATCAAGGAAGAGACAATTGTTGTTGGCGTCGAATCAAAGCACTGAGGACACTGCCTTTTAACATCAGTTTAGGGGCCACACAGTGTAAATTAGGCTTATGGATTTATGATTAAAAAAGCTAACGTTTAGCTGTTTCATTCCATTTTAACCCAATCACTGTTCTGAATCAAAGAAAAGGCTTTATTATCATTTCAGGGTTTACCAAATTAGCTTAATGGTAATAGTTTTTATTATGTAATAATCAACTATAATGAGTTGTTAAGGAAGTTGGACAATCATTTCACAGCGACTATTCTAGGGTTTGCTGGTGTGAAAAAGAACAGAACCCAAAAAAGCAATATAATAATATTGATAATTTCTTCCAATAATACTAATAAATGGTCTTTTTAGATCTTCATTAATGGAATATTTTGTTTTTAATGATGATAATAATGAGACGATGCATGTACCAAATACAATAATACAGTAGAAGGAAGTAATAAGCTAAGTTTATTGGTGATAATATTAAATATATTAATTAAGTCGAATAAGGAAGGTTTTCATGCTATAAATACATAGCCTAGGGTTAGGGTTTTTCCATGACATTATCACTCTAAAAAGCTCTGCCTCCTTTTCTTTATGTTAGTAGTCGTAATTTTTAATTTTTTATTTTAATTTTATGCCAACTTGTCTTTCAGTTATTGAACTAATTTTGATAATTGTAGTTCAGTTCTTAGGGGCTATATACAAGGGGATAAATGAAGCGAGTAGTACTTAGAAGTGTGGAGCCTCCAAGGCCGGTTACGACTGTGAGATATGGGGAGTGCCAAAAGAACTATGCGGCGGCCGCCGGATGCTATGTCTTCGATGGGTGCAGGGAGTTCATGCCCAGTGGAGCAGAGGGAAATGCCGCCTTCACTTGTGCTGCTTGTGGCTGCCATAGGAATTTCCATAGAAAGGTTGAAAGCTAAGGTACTTGGCGACTGTTCTTCGTCTCCATCTTCCATGGGGTTTCCTACCATTAATTTGTGTTATGTTTTTTTTTTTTGAAGGAATGTTTTTATCTTAGGTTTCTATTTAATAAAGAGAGCAATTTCATATTATATTCGATTACAAAAACAATATATGGAATCATGATAATGTTGTTTCTGGTATAGCGGAGGCCGGAGGAAGTAACCCAGAATTAGATATGTTGAACTTCAAATTCGAGACTTGCCGGATGGATGTATAAACCAATTAAGTTAAACCCTAGGTTTCAGTTTGCCTATTGGTTTCTTGTTTGATCGTACGTTCTGAAAGAACAATCAGCTAAAGTTAATTAGGTAGCGGATAAAGATGATGATTTTGGCTAATTAGATTAAGAGAATATATGTTTATCAATTAACTTTAAAGCCATTTTTTTCAGTAGGAATATGCTTATGAAGTTTGCTAAGTTACGAGTAAAATATTTGTGTAATGATGCGTTGTTTAATACGATGCTTGATGAAATTTGTGATTGTTTTCCGATTGTTATATGGTAATAGTAAAACAAGGAATCGAGCGTTGTTCTTTCAGTATAATTCAACATTATATTGACTCTCTCATATGAGTTGTGATTGAAATTATTGTTTAATTTGTTTGTTTGTGAACTGTAAATTTACTTTAAAAAAATCCACGCTAAAATGATTAATTCCATAATTTTGATAGTACTTTCACTAGTTTGAAGCTTACAATAATTGAAACCTACTTGGCCTAGTGTGATGATAATTCCATTCCGTTGGGTATATTGTTTTTTGTGTTATTCTCATCTTTTTTAAAAGCTAAATTAAATGCAAAAGTGATTAATTTTCAGCTTTTTCGATTTTTTGTCGATATTAATTAGGTATGATCTAGTCATCTAGATGGTATTTATTGATGCTCAATTGCAGCAAGTTATTTTTTTATACCAAACAATTAGCAACATTATCTTGTGGTGGTAAGGGCAAAAATCCATGGAATATTTTCTAAATGCGGAAGTCTAATCTGTATGGTAATTAAGAACACTTTATATTTAAGTTGAGAGGCCCACATATATAATCATGAAAAATTCTGTCACGCTCGGCGAACACCGTAGATAATTATTTTGATTTATGTTTAAAAGAAAATTAAAAATTAAATAATATATTTTAATTAATTTATCTTTTGATTTTTAAATAATTTATAATTATACGGTGAGTTTTTTAGATTTTTAATCTGTATAAATTAAATTAATAGTATTCATCGGTGCTCGTCGTCAGTGGTGCTCATCGGTACTCGTCGAGCGTATCAGACTCATCCTATAATCACTAATGGAATGTTTTTTAATATGGTCTAATCTGCTAGTTGTTATGATGGGAAACTTTCTTTGTGATGTACTTGAAAGGCAATTATAAAAAGCTTAAACCACTAATATGGCTTTGAGTAAAAATGTGGCTCCTCTAATTGAGTAACTCCGATCCTTCCCGATTTCCTTTATGAAAAATAGACGAACCATGGTAACTTGACCATACTAGATTATTTTGAGACAACCTTCAAGTAAAGTGCCTAGCGGGAGGGTCATCTTCAAACTGTCGACGCAGTAGTTGCTTGCATCTACTTCCACGATTACAGGTTCTTTACCCAACGCTTTGGCAATTTGCATGCCATAGCTCCACGGTGAGGCTTCCTCCAACATACCCAAAGTGGACATTTCATGATTCTCTCTCCATGCCCATGTTGTTGGCTTTATGAATCTCACAAGCAAAACACATTGAGCTGATGGGGTGTAAAGAATTGACATTCTTGTTTTTTGTATTTGATACAATACATGAATATCTACATATACAGAGCTTAGTATAGAGTTTCAGTTAAATACATATCTATCTTACAAAAGTTAACAAGATAGGGATTTAAATTGCGGATGCGGTCACGTTTTCGGCCGCGACATTTTATCGTGATTGCGGACAATAATGGATGAATTGTGGCTATTGCTTACCGTTATTTTTCACAATAGTGGCTTTTGACCGTACCGCTATATTGCGGACGCGGACTGCTATTTAAATTCCTAATCATGATAAGTAATTTAAATAACAACTCGATAATTGTTTTTTTTATCTCTAATACAACCCCACAAGATGGAGGATCCATCAGAGACACCAAGCTTGGACCGAAAAAGAAGAAAAATCTTTCTTCCAAGGGCTTTGTGAGGGCTTTGGCAATTTGAGTTGGATGGAACACATAGCGATCCTGCAGCAACTAAGACACAAAAAAAAAAAAAAAAATCAAGGGCAATATGCTTCATACGAGAGTGAAAGACGAGATTTTTGAAAACGTATGTTGTACTAAGGTTATCACATAAGAGAGACACCAATTTCTTTGAGAAGATGTTAAATCCACTAAACTTCAACAGTTGCATTAGGTAAGGCTCAATATTCTGTTTGGGTATACTTGCGAGAGACAATCTTTTTGACGAGCTGATTTCCAAGAAATAACACTAGCGCCAAGATAGATCTGTTGTCGATGGACAACCCGCTCAGTCCGCATCAGTGAAGGTTGTAAGCGTAACTGAAGACGACGACGAACAAGCAATCCATGACACAAGCTACCTTTTTGGAGCCCAAGGATTCACTTAGCTGCTAAAGGACCATGCATGTATTGTAAGAGACATTCCACAGCAAACGAAATGTTTGGGCGAGTGAGCGTTTGATATTGAAGAAGTCCGAGTAGGTGGCGATAGTTGGATATATCGACTGCAACAACTAGATCACGTGGAGACAACTTATTAGAGGATGACATAGGCGTAGAGACAAGCTTGGCGCCGTCCATATGAAATTGAGTTAGTATATCAGTCGTATATTGTGCTTGAGATAAAAATAACTCGGAAGAAGTAGAAATAGCTTCTACACCAAGAAAATGATTGAGAGATCTCATATCTTTCAGACAGAACCGTGTTGAAAATAGTGCAATTAATGGAACGATCGACAAAGGCATTTTCATTACTAGTAAGCACAATATGGTCCACATATGCTAAGAAGTACATGGTGATTTCCTTATGTATCATAGACATAAAGTGAAACATTCGCCTTGGACTTCTTGAAGCCAAACTTTATGAGAAACTGTGAGAGTTCAAGATACCATGCTCGTGGTGCTTGCTTTTGACCATACAAGGCTTTACACGATTAAAAAATATGAGAACGGTGAGTGAATCAATATATCCCAGAGGTTGCCGTAAATAAACTTCCTCATGCAACGTGTCATTAAGAAAACACAAATGGTTGAAGACACATTCGACAGACAGTGGTTCGAGTTTGTGACTTGTCTAAAAGGCATGTGACCCATGTGTTGTAGTGAGAGAGACATAATAAAGTAACTATAAACATGTTTCGATAATGTGACGAAGATGTTGTTTAGATGACCCATTGTGTTCAAGGTTATGAGGTAGAGAAGTAAAATGAGAAATACAATCTATGTTGAGAATAGGTAAACTCATCCCGTTATTTAAGAAAAGAGACACGATGTTACGCTTGAAATATCACTCAAAAGGCCTCTTGAATTGAGGAAAGATGGCAACAACATTAGATTTCTGTTTTATCAATGTATAAGCAGATATATTTAGTAAAAAGATCAACATATATCATATAATAAGAATACCCATCACATGAGGTATGTTTGGTGCTCTATACATCAAAATAAATCAATTCAAAAGGTATTTTGGCCGAAAGACAATTTGTAACTTTTATTTATAAGACAATATGAACAATGAAATTTGTATAAAGTAGTTGAATCAACAATTATATTACATCTGTGTAATTATTAGAAGGATGACCAAAATGATGATGAATCTGGTTCAAGGGCACATGACTAGTGAAATTGGCTTGAGGTAGATAAAACACCCCTAATCTGGCTCAGTAGGAAATCGAATTAGGAAGTGTTTCCAAACAAACAAAAACAATCTTTCTTGATAACTTTAGCACAAAAAACTTAATATGCCTTTGAAAAACAAAGTAATTTAAAACTTCTTCCTTCCTTTTTTTATTTTTTATTTAAAAAAAATTACTTTGAACTCTTATGTCAACTATGTGACACCATCTAAGAGTACTTAAGAATTTATGAATCGTATTTCTTGACACTTGTGATCTCGTCCAAGCTCGATAGCTAATATGAAACGTTAATACCCTGAAAGGTAGGGGTAAGAATTGTCGGGTACTCTGGTTTCGGGTACCCGGTTCATCCGGGTACCTCAATCTTCTGCCCGTGTCCCGGCCTATCTCATCCGGGTACCCGAGTTTCGGATACCCGAAACGCCCGGGTACCGGGTACCCACCTTTTTATTTTTTTAATTTTAAAATTTTAAAAAAATCACATATTAAACACAAGTATTTTTAAAAATTTTAAACTTAAAAGTATATAATACAAACATAAAAAGAATTTAGGGATTTAAATTTAGTTTTAGAGTAAAAATATTAAGAAACTTAAAATAAAAATATAATTAAAAATATTAAAAATATATATTACATGTTATCGGGTCGGGTCGGGTCGGGTACCCGGTAACTTAAAAATTCCGGCCCGTGTCTCGGAAAAATTCTCGAGTCGGGTACCCAGCCCAGTCGGGTAATTTCTTTTAGAGAATTACCCGGTATTTTTAAGTCCGGGTCATCGGGTCGTCGGGTCGGGTCAACCGGGTCGGGTATATTTGCCCACCCATACTGAAAGGTTGATGAAAGAATATGGTAAGCTAAAGCTTCGTGAGGTAATACTACAAGCTGATTACAATAAAATTGACATTAATACTAGAACCATCCAAGATTCAGGTAAGTACCCAAACAAAAGGATATTCACACAACACAGTATCAATAACTCAACTTATAATATTTCAAAATAATTTACCATTGCAACTCATAAACATGGTTTGTTTATCTCATAAGGTATTCTATAAAGCATCTGGCATTACAAGCTTAACTATTTCCCCAAAGAATATTTATCAAGTTAAAAATCACTTTATTCGCTATATAAGTCATTATCATGTTTCTTTATCTAACTTATATACTTTCTTGATTTCTTTTATCATAGTCTTGTGACTCAAGCAACCTACTTCATTTGTTCACTATTGTTAAGATTCATTTATACTCTCTTTAATCCACATGTATACATTTACATATATTCAGAACAGTCCAAAACATACTTGTATATAATCAAAACAATCCTTAAATCTTATACATACTTGTATAGGTTCAAAACAATCCAAACATACTTGTATGTAACCAAAACAGTCCTTAAATCTTATACGTACTTGTATAGGTTCAAAACAGTCCAAACATACTTGTATGTAACCAAAACAATCCTTAAATCTTATACATACTTCTATAGGTTCAAAACAGTCCAAAATACTTGTATATAACCAAAACAATCCTTAAATCTTATACATACTTCTATAGGTTCAAAACAGTCCAAACATACTTGTATATAACCAAAACAGTCATTTAATGTCCTTATACATTCCTTCAAGCTTTCAAAGATATTTTAAGTCACATATAGAGCTGCTGCTAGGCAGACTGTGCACTACTCGATTAAAAATTCATATCTTCCATTTCGTATGTTAGAATTTCAAACTATTTACACCGTTAAAAAGCTGACTCAATTAACTTTCTAACCATATAAGTCTTTTATTATTATTATTTTTGGATAAGTGTGTTGTTGTATTATCCAAGAAAGCATGTATAAAAACCCTGCAACAGTACAAAAAGCCTATGATAGAACTTGGGAGACCAACTTAAAGGAGTCCCCAAGCTATACAAATGTCTCTATTTACATCATCCATTCTAATATTCTTACTATGGACATGTATACTCACAGTTTCCTTTATACAATCTGTTAGTCTATTATAGTTTCTATAAGTGCCCCTAAATTTTTTGTAGTTTCTTTCCTCCCAAATATGATACACATATGAGTTCCATGCTGGCTTGAGGATATACACAAGCAAGAACTTGCCCTTCAAGTGTCTGTACAGCCAACTCATCTCACCATCCCAATCCAACATCTCACTGTTTAAGCCACAAAACTTGAGAACTTCATTCCAAATCTGCGTCGAATAAGAGCACTCCGCAAACAAATGATTCCTAGATTCAGGAGCAGCAACACACATCAAGCAGCAGTTTCCAATAATCAACCCCTTACGCTAAAGCCTGTCTAAAGTAGGCAAACACTTCAGAATAGCCATCCAAAGTATCACTGAGTGCTTTGGTATGTGCAAGCTATACCGGATCAATCTGTGCCAAGGTACTTTAGGTACCGTCTCTCTGATTTCATTCCATATACTTCCAGTCTTCATGCCTCCAGTGAGGTTTAGAGAGCGAAGAACATGCCTGACCTTCAATAGCTTCCTAATCCCCCAACTGAAGTGTGCTTTGGATTCCATATCCTACAGATCTCTCCCCTTAAACACATGAGCTCGAACCCATGCTACCCAAAGAGAACCTTCAGCAAGTAGCAGGTCCTTAGCTAACTAGATTATGCATGTCGTATTCCATGTTGTGAGATCTTTGACTCCAAGTCCACCCTCATTTCTTGGCTTACAGACTATTTTCCAACTCACACGAGCACCAACAACATATTCATCCTTCCTCTTCCAAAAAAACCTCATACAGAGCTGCTCTAGCTTTTGAATCACACCCTCAGGTAAAACGACTTGCCTTCACCAATAGTTTGCAATGCTAAATAAAACAACATTGATTAGCTGCAATCTCCCAGCATAACTAAGGTGTCTACTAGACCATTGCCCCAATCGAGTCTTTACTTTGTCAATAAGAGCAAAGCAGTCCTTTTCAGTTAATTTCCTCGTGACCAAAGGGATGCCTAAATACCTTACAGGTAATTTGCCAACCTTAAAGCCAGTAGCAAGCCCCAACTCATTCTCATCATCTGGGCTCACCCCTGCCACAAATAACTCAGATTTCGTAGCATTTAACCTCAATCCAGACATGACATATAACTTCTCAAGTACACACTGTATTCCTTGCAACGAACCAAGATTACATTTGCAAAAAATAAGCAGATCATCTGCAAAGCATAGGTGAGTGATCCCTACCTTTTTACACTTGGGATGGAACTGAAATATGTCATTTTTTGCAGCTAAGTCAAGCAGGTGCGAGAGCACATTCATGGCCATCACAAAGAGGTAACTGGATAATGGATCTCCTTGCCTTATCCCTCTCTTCCCCTTAAAAAATCCCACCAAACTCCCATTTAAGGAAATAAAGAACCTGTTGCCAGTGAAACATACCCTAATCTAGTCTCTAAACATCTGTGGTAGACCAATGGCTTCCAAGACTTGCATCACAAAATCCCAGTTCAGTGAGTCAAAATCCTTTTGCAAATCTACCTTCACTGCACACCTAGGAGAAATAAACTTCCTACCATACCCCTTAACCAATTCTTGAGCAAGGAGAGTATTATCTACAACGCTTCTCCCTTTGATGAAAGCTGACTGGTTTGGTGAAATAATACTAGACAAATACACAGTCAAACGCTCAACCAAGATCTTTGTAATTGTTTTGTAAACTACAGAACAATAGGATATTGGCCTGAAGTCTTTTGCTTTACAAGCATTAGGGATCTTAGGCACTAGAGTGATGGCAGTGGCATTAAAAGCTGGTAACAAGCTATATAAGGTGAAGAAATACCTCACAGCTGCCATGAAGTCCTCTCCAGCAATATTTCAGGCCATTTTGAAAAATCATGAAGTGTACCCATCAGGCCCAAGTGCCTTGTCCTTGCCTTGGCTAAAGATTGCAACCTTAATTTCCTCACCGGTGACTTCTCTAGTAAGCAAGCTTTGCTCCTCAACAGGAATCTGCACCTGAAGTATACTTCTCAGCTCCTCAACAGTACAATTCCCCACTTCTCTATCAACAGAACCAATTTTATTAGCGAAGAACCCTATAAGTTCCTCAGACATCCCCTCAAAAGTGTCAAGCCTTTCTCCCATATCATTTTGAAGGAAGTGAATGGTGTTTCTTTTCTTTTTTGCCGCAACTGTAGAATGGAAGAACTTTGTTCCCTGATCACATTCTTGCAACCAGTTGATTTTTGCCTTCTATTTGTAGAACAACATTTCAGCTTTCTCCAGTTCCTCTAGCTCCCTCATCAAACGTTTCTCATCTTTTACAACATCTCCATTTACAGGTAATGCCAAGTTTGATAACTGCATTGCCTCCAGTTGGATCCTCTTATCTGCTACTTTCTTTGTAATATCAGCATAATGGGCATAGTTCAAGGCCCTTAGACAAGGTTTCAATCTCTTTAGCTTAGTGAATAAAACATGCAAAGGATCACCATCAACAAGAACAACCCAAGACTCTGCTACAACTTTCTCAAAATTATTGTGATGGGTCCAGAAATTAAAAAACTTAAATTGCTTTGGCTTATGCACATGAGCCACCACTGAGGTTTTTACCACATCAGGACTATGATCTGACACCCCTGGTGCCAAGATCTCCACACTTGAGCAAGGCAAATTGATAAACCACTGAGAATTCACCAGCACTCTGTCAAGCATTCTTGCTAAAAAAGTTTCTTCCTGCTTGTTAGACCAAGTAAAGAGTGGACCAGAGAAAGAATGGTCACTCAAACCCACATCTCTCAAGCACTCCAGAAACTCCTCCATATCAGGGTAGAATGATGCCCTACACCATCAAAATTAGACCCCTCAAATGCAGATCCAATCACATTAAAATCTCCCATACTATCCAAGGAAGCAGCCCCACCATTGACTCAACCTGCCTAAGCTGGTTCCATAAACCCGTCCTAAGAATGCTTCATTACTGCCATAGACAACAGATATGAAAACTTCCGTATCACCTACCAGTCCTTTGATTGTAACTACTTGAGTTCCAGTGAAAACCACTAAAAATTGCAAATGCCTCTTACACAATATCCATATTTTCCCCAATTCAATACAAGTATAGTTATCAAAGCAATTCCAGGCATCAACATAATGTGAGAGAATATTAACAGACTTCTCCTACCTTACCCTTGTTTCAAGAAGACATACTATATCAGCTTGCAATAGCTCCATCTGCTGCATTACTTTCCTCTATTTTTTGGGGTCGTTAAATACCCTCATGTTCCAGTAGGTTACTATCATTTAGAAGCACCCTTTACTGCAGACCCCTTGGGCTTAACCTTGTCCATCTTCTCTGATTTTTTAGCTTTCATCTCCTGTAGTAAAACAACAACACCAAGTGAGGCATTCCTAGGCTTCCTAGGCTCATCAGCATCAATTCCATTTAAGACCTCAAACTTATATGTGGACTGCGCAAGCATCCTAGATTTTCCCTTGCCTTTATTCTTCCCTCTGTCATTAGGACTGTGCAGAGGTGGAAACTCTTCTGCCAGAATAGCCATATCTCCCACCAAGACAGAATTATCAGATTTAACCTCAGCTTTTGCATCATTGGTATAAGGTTTGGCCTCAGCACTATCAGGTTTGACCGTAACATTTGCCTCAATAGTATCAGTTTTGGCCTCTGCGTTATCAGCTTTAACTGCAGCAGTAGGGGTCACTGCAGCATCAAGCTCACCAGATACTGCACTATCAAGTCTTTTATTTTTACTCCTTACGAATTAGTACAAAATTTAGTTAAAAGACACTGCCCAATTCTGCTACCGGGCAGATTGCACTATCCTTAAAGAATCATCTCCATAAACTGTTCTATAACTCAGAATACAATTCCGTTTGTTTTAAATGAAACTAGCCATAATAAACTTTCTAACCATATAAATTATAGCTTCCGATTCAACTTGTATAGTTTATGAAGAGTTATCAAAGTTACTGCTATTGCAGGTTGTAATACATTTTAAAACCAATTTTGACCTCCCCTCACTTAGAAATTGATAGCTTTAAATCTACAAAATGGAATCATAGACGTGAACTGTTTATCACTTAATATATCAAACATAAACATGAGTTACTTGTCATAGAAGATAATAACATTATTTCGTAGGCATGAATTACTTATCCCCAAGGTATCAAACATATCATCTCCTAGACACATGTTACATATCATATAAAGTCTTATGTATAGTGTACACACCAAATTTTTTTATTTAGGGCCTAACACACAACCCGAATACGGTCCAACAGGCTTAATAAAATAAAAAAACAAGGAAAAAAGAAAAACCAAAAAAAATTATGGAAAATTAAAAAAAACAAAATAATGTGAAAATAAAAAAACCCTAAAAACCTTAGTTCGCCGCCCGTAAGAGTCCATAGCCACGAGGACTCCTCTACATGCTCAGCAATCCCGTTTCTTGCGCTCTACACATACATTCCAGCTTTTCCCAACAGTTTCCCTATGAATCCGGGAAGATAAGACTTGAAAAAACCCTAATCTTGGCCTATAAATAAGAACGCCGAAGATCTGAAAAGAGGGAGGAGGGCAAAAATCAAAAAAATAATTAGAAGAAAGCCACATTCTTACCCCGATTCACGGTGTTCGGAGTGTTATTTTCCAGATCGCAATGGTGGAAGAGCCCACAACATTGTCAGATTCAACATCTTCCGAAAGCAGCCCGATCCAACGGCGGATTCAAGTGTTTGAGAAAGGTAAAACTCGAATCGTTTTGTCTAGATCTAATTCGATTTGTTTGGGTTTTGCTGAAACTGACGTTAGATTCGGGCTTAGAACTAAAAAATGATCAAATAAAAGTTTTTTTTAACTTTCGTCATCGTCGGCGTTTGGCCGACGGTGGCAGCGGAGACTGAGATACTAGAGAAAAAATAAGTTAAGGGGATGTGGGTAACCTTTTAATAAGCTTCAGAGATGGTAAAAATTAAAAAATATAAAAGATAACCAGGACCCCTTTCAATTAAAGACACGACATGTAGTGATTAAAAAATGAATTTTTAATTCATTCAAAGCATATCTCAATAAATGGGGTGGCAGGGAAAAGTGATTCAGAGTGTTCACACGCAAGCTCTGTAATGGGTGATTTAATTTAGACTTTAGGGGAAAATTACATTTCGGTCCTCACCTTGAAGAAAGGAAGCACGTAACCCTTCTGACATCTACTGCACCATTAGCTTCAAATTTAATTTAGGGGTTAATTACGCCCTAAGTCCTTCCTTTACTTTAGGTTCTTTTATATGTTAGGTTTAATTAGTTTTTTTTTTGTATTAGCCTCAATATTTAGGTTCTTTTACTTAGGTCCTTAATTCTCATAATTAATTAGATGATTAATTGGTTATTTTTTCCTTCTAAAGTGGACGATTAATTATTTAATTGGACTTAAAATTGAGTTTAATTATAATCGGTCTTAAAATTTTGCGAATAATGTGATTTGGTCCTAAAAAATGTTCGATTAATAATTCGTTTAATTTGAGATAAATGGTGATTTGACTTAAGGTTATGGTCTTCAATTAAAATATTAATTTTCTATTTGTTATTTTTATATATCATCTTTTGGCATGTTTAGTTCTTATTCGATTTATTTGTATATTTTCGTCATATATAATAGTGCTATTAACCCCATCTTTGAAGCCTTTTAGACAACACAACCCCTCTAGGTACCAATTTTGTGCGTTGTGGGGGTGCTATAACCTTCCCCACACGTAACCGACTCCCGAGCCCAACTTGACTCCGGTTCAGACGCAGACCATTTTTTTACAGGTTTTCGGTCATACCCAATCCAAAATGACCGATGGCGACTCCAACCCACGACGAGCCTTTGAGGGCCAAATAAATTTCGGCCCGGACCGAAAATGACGTCTACAGCTTGGCGACTCCGCTGGGGACTATTCAAGAGAGTTAGGCCACACAAAAAGCGGTACATGTTGTGTTGCATCATTCCATGAGCTTTCTACTCGAGCTTAGTCCCGTTTAAGTGGGGGCAAAACGCTGCTCCTTCGTGAGGTTAACCTCCGTATGGGATAGTAGTCGCCTCCGGGATGCATATGATCTATGGCTTCGTAAGGGTAACCTCCGTATGGTCATAAGGAAATGCATCCGCTCGAGTTGAACCTGGTCTTGAGAACCTATAATGGGGGAGGACTAGGGACCTTACTAGCCTTAGCAGGCGTCAGTGAGGACAATTCGGGTACCCTGTCTAGAACCGTAACCTCATATAACAAACCGTAGAAACCCACCCATGTTAGAGCCATGCCGAACTCAAACCTTAAGGTGTCACCCATTGATATATGAACATGTGTTTTGTTTCGTTTTGTTTTTTTACTATTCGTATTATGTTTTTTTTTGTATTTAATTATTTGTTATATTTGTGCGACACTAATCAAATTTCTTTGGGTGTTTATTGTTTATGTACACATGCACCATCATTATCATAGAAGGGTGCTGGTTATTAAATTAATTTGATAGAAAAACCTTCGTCATGGCCAAAAGAGTTCAATGCTTATCAGAGAAAAATGATGATGTTCGAAAATTGTCAGAAAACACCCAGAGAAGGAGAGGCGATAATATACTAGCAAGACCAGATGAACAATTCTCAGGATACGTTCACCTTAAACTTAAGCAGAACGACACTCAAGAATTAGCGGAGGTTTGGGGCCAGTGGAAGACTGATCAGAGGCAGATTTTGTATGACGCATATGGAGACATAGCCTATCTGTTGCAAGTACACACAGATAAAGGGCTGATACGGGCTATGGCGCAATTTTGGAACCCTTTATACAACTGCTTCACATTCAATGGGGAAGACATGACCCCGACGATAGAAGAGTATGCGGCGCTGCTCCATCTAAGGAAGGTGCATGAGTTTGAAATTTGTGTGAAAGGGGCTCAACCTAAGACATACAAGGAGAAGCTTATGACTTTGACTGGGACTAGCATGTCATGGGTGGAAGCCCAGTTTCAAGGCAAAGGAGGCAGTAAAGCCATCGCCTGGGATAGACTTCGGGGATTGATCCATTCTCACCCTGATCCGAGAAAGCATGTTGATATATTTGCCTTAGGGATTTATGGCTTGATCATTTTTCCTAAAATAGCCTGACACATTGAAGCATCAGTGATAGATTTATTTGGAGAGCTCGATTCAGGCCTTAATCCAGTTCCGGCTATCTTGGCGGAGACCTTTCGATCCCTTAATTTCCTCAAAAGGCATGAAGGCGTATATTTTATAGGATGTGCACAACTCCTCACCGTATGGATGCAAAGTCACTTGGGAGCCAAGAGGAAGTTGTCCAGACGCGTACATACTCCACAATATTCACCATTACGGGAGTTCTTAACAAAGGAGCCAAAAAAGAAAAAAAAAACGTCGGGAGAATGGGAATCAATCTTGCGAGTCCTGAGGTTGGAGGACATTACTTGGCGGGTTTATTGGTTGGATTACAATTAAATCTTGTACAAGTGTGGTGCCTTTGATTGGGTCCCTCTTCTCGGTATCTGGGGTGCAACTGGATATGCTCCTCTATTGGTATCAAGGCAATATGGGTCATTACAATTTGTCCCAGCCACGAGGGGATTAGGGTTGTGTGAGTTCGTCTTCAAGAGTGAGAAGTCTAAAAAGAAAATTCTTGAGATAGCCAGAGCTTGGGCTCACCCGTACCAAGCCAGATTTGGACCTCTAAGGCTTACATCGGATTACCAAATTTGGAGGACAAGGAGGAAAAATTGCAACATCCCACCACCTAGCCAAGGGAAGACTCCAACTTTAGAGGAACGGTTCAGAGAAATGCCTACTGAAGCTGATATAGTTAGACAAGAGTGTGAGGAGGAGAAGAAGGCGCTGAATAAAAGGATTGCTGAGCTAGAAGCCAAAAATGAAGAGCTAGAGTACAATGCTACATATTTTAAAAATCAATCAAAGGGGTTTGAGAACGCCAACTTGCACAAAACTCCACAAGAATGGGAGCAAGAGATTCATGATCTAGAGAACGATACGAAGAGTTGTATGAAGCTATTGAAAACCAAAGAAAATCGAGTGGAAGAACTTACAGCTAATTTGCAAGAAGCTCAACAGACAAATACGACAACCCTTAATGATCTCATGGCTAGTCGCGCTCAGAACCAAGAACTGCAAGAACATCTTGCATCTCTGCAAGGGATTCTTCAAATCTACCAACAACAAGACTCGGTGATTGAGCTTGAAAAGGCGCAAGTTGAAAATGAGAATTTGAAGGAGTTGGTAACATCATTAGAAAGTTCACTGCAACAATACAGGGACTTGATAGATGATATGGAAAGGGGTTCTAAACTTAGCGAGGAACAGTGGGACCTACGACTTCGGTTTGCAAGGGGTGATATCAAGGTGAGAGAAGACTTGATGAGGGAAGCGCTCATTCAGATCCAGAAGACAGTTGAGCACATCACTGATTTGGCCAAGGAAGCAGGGTTGTTGAAGTTTTGGATCAATTCCTCGACACACTTTGCAAATGAATGGAAGAAGTTTTTGGGAAAAGTTGAGAAGTTGGGAGATCAAGCTAAGCCATACCGTCGAGTTTGGTGTTAATTTGTTTTTTTTTTGTCATTAAAAACGTTGATTGGAGATTTTTTTCTTTCTTTATGTTTTTGGGATATTATATTTTATATGTGGATGTTCGTGGATGCTTTTTTTTTCTTATTTTGGTGGATGGATTATATTTTTCTTTTCAGTTATTTAATAAAAGTTTTTTTCTCGGTTCGTGCGAATATTCTTCTATCCTATTAATTTTCTAACCAACACCTAGTTGTATTCATTCTTGCATTCATCATTACACATTACATTTATACAATGTGTTTCATATGCATTAACATTAAATAAAACACTAATCCATGGGAGTTCAATATTAGTGATACTGGAAATGAAGGACGATCAAAGCGACCATCCTCACTACACGTGATTCAAGGCTAGAAAAATGGAAGAGAGACTCCAGAAGCTAGAAAAATTTCAAGAACAAGTCATTCAGGATGTAAAGGGCTTGAGAGACGACATAGGAAAAAGTCAAGAGACTCTTCTAAGTAAGTTAGAGGATAAGCTGTCACAGTTGTTATCCAAGGCAACAAACGCTGAGAAAGGAAAAACTCACGAAGTTCACGAGGAAGACTCATCATCTTTACCTTTTGGATCAAAAGAAACACATCCTCGGTTTGTGTTCTCTGCTGGGGGGCTAAAATCAAATGTCCATAACCAAACAAATATTCAAGGCGCTTCTGGTTCAAACATGTGGGGAAGCCCAATCAAACCAGAAATCCCAAATTTTGATGACCCTGATGAGTTGGAAAAATTGAAGAAAGTGCAACCCAAACTTTTTGGTATAAATGATGACAAGTTCAAGTGCTTGGAAGAAAGAATCAAAGCTATGGAAGGTACTGATGCCTTCATTGGGACAGATGTAATGGAGCTGAGCTTGGTCCCTGATCTGATTTTACCCCCAAAATTCAAAGTGCCAGAATTTGAGAAATTTGATGGCACGAGCTGTCCTAATGCCCACCTTACTATGTTTTGCCGTAAAATGGCAGGGTACGGGAACGATGATAAGTTGTTAATTCATTACTTTCAGGACAGTTTAGCTGGGTCTGCCATGCGGTGGTATAATCAATTGAATAGGGCCCAAATAAGCACATGGAGGGATTTAGCACGTGCTTTCAAATAACAATACAAGCATGTCCTGGACATGGTACCTGATCGTTTGACGCTCCAAAACATGGAAAAAAAGCACAATGAAACGTTCCGACAATATGCTCAACGTTGGAGGGACATGGCTGCACAAGTCCAACCACCATTACTTGAGAAAGAGACGATGACCCTCTTCATTGATTCTTTGGAGTCAATATATTATGAGAAGCTTGTTGGTAATACCACTAGAGACTTTGCTGATCTAGTAACAACATGTGAAGCAATTGAACGTGCTATTAAAAGCGGGAAACTTAGCAGTTTCGAGACTTCAAAAAAATCGTATACCAAAAAGAAAGAGAATGAAATTAATGTTGTGGGAGATAATGGACATCCATACCCAGATATCAATCATCACCACAATTTGTGTATCGTACGAGATATTCGAAACCCACTACAACCTCTCCAAATCAAGATAAACAACCGCAAGGAGGGCCCAAGCCACCAAGGACTAATACAGAAAGACAATCTTTCACGCCTATTCTAATTTCTTACAAAGAGTTGTATGCTAAATTATTGGAAGAACGATTGATATCCCCCGTCTCTCTCACACCGTTGCAACCACCATACCCAAAATGGTACGATCCTTCTGCACATTGTGAATTCCATGCTGGAATCCCTGGTCATACAATCGAAAATTGTCCAACTCTCAAAAGAAGGGTTCAGAGTTTGATTAATCAAAATATCCTTCAATTCAACACACTAGAGGGGCCAAATGTCGCTAATAACCCTCTGCCGACACATGAAGAACCAAAGGTTAACGCTATGATGAGAGGTGGTGAGTTTAAAATTAAGACACGACTATCTGAAGTGCAATCACCGTTAAAGTGGGTTTGGAAGAAACTGGTAGAAAGAGGATTGGTGAGTTCTAACCGTGGAGCTGTTATGACTAGTAAGGGTGATTTCTGTGAATTTCACGATGATGTGGATCATGAGATTCAACATTGTGATGAGTTCAGAAAGATTGTCCAGAAACTGATGGACAATAAAGAAATAGAGTTCTTCGAAAAGAGTCAAGAAGTTAGGGATGTTTTTACTGTGGATGGACAATCGTCCAAAAAGAGTGATGAAGCCAGACGACCTTTTGTGATTAATTGGCCTAGAATGCATGAAGAGGAATTAGAGAAGCCTCTGCCTCGATTGGTGATTGAGACTCCTTCTCCTTTCCCATACAAGAGTAATCAACAAGTGCCATGTATTTATGGTTGTAACATGACTGTTACAGGGAAAGAAGATTCTGAAATTGCGGCTGCAGGAATTAGTGGAGTTGGGAACTTCACTCGAAGTGGAAGATGTTACTCTCCTGAAATTGCAAAATCGTAGAGATAAGAGATGTTGAGCAAAAGGGCAAGTTCCCACTGATTGGAGAAAAACTAGAAATTAATGAACCTGTAAAAGAGGAAGAAGCGCGTGAATTACTGAAGTTTATCAAGCATAGCGAATACAGTGTGGTTGAACAATTACACATAGAACCAGGCCGTATATCTGTGTTATCTTTGTTGCTGAGTTCAGAGCCCCACAGAAATGCTTTGCTAAAAGTGTTGAACCAAACATTTGTCCCAAATGATGTTTCAGTGGATAAGTTGGATAGATTGGTAAATAATCTGCATGCCGACAGTTTCATCTCTTTTAGCGAGGATGAAATTCCTCTTGAAGGTACGGGGTCCGTCAAAGTATTGCACATAACTACCTATTGCAATGGACATATACTACCTCATGTTCTGGTCGACAATGGATCTGCTCTGAATGTCATGCCCATGACCACATTAAATAGGCTTCCAGTGGATAAGGCTCACATGAGACCTTGTCATACAACCGTAAGGGCGTTTGACGGAACCAGGAGAGAAGTCGTGGGGAAGATTAACATCCCACTTTTGATTGGTCCAGCTACGTACAACGTAGAATTTATTGTTATGGACATCACACCTGCTTATAATTGTCTATTGGGATGACCCTGGATTCACGCAGCCGGAGCAGTACCTTCAACGCTTCACCAGAAAGTTAAGTTTGCAATTGACGGGTGCCTTGTAAGCGTTAGTGCTGAAGATAATATCATTGCATCTGCATCAACGGAAACTCCATACATTGACGTGGATGAAAATACAGTCGATTGTACATTTCGATCACTCAATTCGTGAATGCTACTTTTGTTTCTGAAGGAAATAAGATCCCAAAACCCAAACTCTCAAAGAATACAATGATGGGAATACGGCTCACTGTTGGGAAAGGAGCCAAATCAGGAAAAGGACTTGGGAAATATTTGCAAGGGATACATACGACGATACAACCATTTCTGAAATATGATCGAAGCGGTGTTGGATTCCAACCAAATTCACGTCAAAAGACGAAGCAAATTTTGAAAATAAGAACAAAGAGAAGGGCCAGACTGATTGGCCAGAATATCGAAGGGGAATTGATGGTATTTCTCCATATTTCTGAAACCTTTGTGTCTGGGGGACACATTCGTTCTGAAAAGGAAATCCTAGTGGTACCTCCAGAGAGGTTCGAAGAATTAAGCATAAATGCTATAGGGGAAGAGGAAGAAAACGCAGAAAATCGGTCAAAGATTCGCCTGTGCCCTCCGGGTTGTGTCTTGGATAACTGGACCGCTGTTGAACTCCCCATTTTTTTAAAATCTTTATCAGAGTAATGCTCGAAACTTGCCCCGCTACTTAGGCCCGAAAGTAGTGGGGATTTATTGTAAGGGCCCCCATTTAGGCATCAGTTTATCAATTCAATAAATGAATGCATTTTCCCTTTCAATCTGGTCTCATTGTTTGTACATTCTTTTCTTTTGTTCACTTGTCGCATTTCATTAAAACATTCTACACTTCCCTTTCTTGTGCCTTGTATATATATATTTCCTCTTACACATTTTCAGGCCTTTAGATATCAATTGCACGAATGACATTGCTTCGAGCTCAAAAGTCAACTTTGAACAGACTATATGCTTAGGGGAGTATGAGTCTGACGGCAACTATGAGGAACATGAATTGTCTCCTGGTCTACTTAGACTAATTGAGCATGAGAATAAACAAATTCTTCCTCACCAAGAACCAATGGACATAGTGAACTTGGGAACTCAGGACGACCAGAGAGAGATAAAGATCGGTACTTTCATATCTTCAGATGCAAGAGACAAACTCACCTCCCTACTTCAAGAATTCAAGGATGTGTTTGCCTGGACCTACCAGGATATGCCCGGATTAAATACAAATATTGTAACACACGAACTTCCGTTGAAGCCAGAATGCAAGCCTGTACAACAAAAGCTCAGAAGAATGAAGCCAGATATGTTACTTCAGATACGAGAGGAAGTATAGAAACAATATGATGCTGGATTTTTGCAAGTGGCCAAATATCCAGAATGGGTAGCTAACGTTGTTCCGGTACCAAAGAAAAATGGAAAGGTGCGAATGTGTGTTGACTACCGAGATCTTAATCGTGCTAGTCCTAAGGATAATTTTCCTCTACCACATATAGACACGTTGGTAGACAATACAACAAGACACCACTTGTTCTCATTTATGGATGGTTTCTCTGGCTATAATCAAATCAAAATGTATCCCGATGACATGGAGAAAACTACGTTTGTAACAGAATGGGGCACATTTTGCTACAAAGTGATGCCTTTCGGTTTGAAAAATGCAGGGGCAACATATCAAAGAGCCATGGTGACATTGTTCCATGACATGATGCATAAAGAAATAGAAGTTTATGTGGATGATATGATCGCCAAGTCTCGAACAGAAGAAGAACACATCACAAATCTTAGAAAACTCTTTGAACGTTTGAGGAAATTTCAATTGAAGCTAAATCCAGCAAAATGCACATTCGGAGTTGCTTCAGGCAAATTGTTGGGTTTTATTGTTAGCAAGCGAGGTATTGAGGTAGATCCTGATAAAATCAAGGCTATCCAAGAGCTTCCGCCTCCACGTACTCAAAAGGAAATTTGAGGCTTCTTAGGTCGTTTAAATTATATTTCTCAGTTTATCTCTCAATTAACCGATAAATGTGATCCCATTTTCCGACTCTTAAGGAAGCATAATACAGGCGTATGGGACTCAGCATGTCAAGAGGCCTTTGATAAAATTAAGCAATATTTGTCAAAACCTCCTGTATTAGTTCCTCCTGTATCAAGCAAGCCTTTGATTTTGTATCTAGCTGTATTCGAAAACTCTATGGGTTGTGTATTGGGCCAACACGATGAAACTGAGAGAAAAGAGCGAGCTATCTACTACCTCAGCAAAAAAATTACCAATTATGAATCGAAATACTCTTCTATCGAGAAATTATGTTGCACATTAGTCTTGAAGGCTCGCAGGCTTCGTCAATACATGCTATACCACACAACATGGTTAATTGCAAAACTAGATCCAATAAAATACATGATGGGGTCACCAGGCTCATCAGGAAGGATGGCTCGATGGCAAATTTTACTTTCTGAATATGATATTGAGTATGTAAATCGGAAAGCCATCAAAGGTAGCGCCATTGCGGACTTTTTAGCTAGTCGTGCTTCTTCTAAGTATGAACCTTTGAGTTTTGAATTTCCTGACGAAGACCTAATGTGCTTAACTTCTAGTGAAGAGGAACCAACTGGTAGGAAACCTTGGAAAATGAATTTTGACAGAGCTTCAAACGTATTTGGGCATGGAATTAGGGCAGTTTTAGTGTCTCCCAAAGGGAATCATTATCCATTTACGGGTCGACTGAATTTTGAGTGTACCAACAATATGGCGGAATATGAAGCGTGTATAATGGGACTTCGTGCGGCAATCCAACGAAAAATTAAAGTCCTAAAAGCATACGTCGATTCGTCGTTAGTGGTTTATCAACTTCGCGGAGACTGGGAAACTAAAGATGCAAAATTGATTGAGTACCGAAAACTCATCCTTGAATTAATAAAAGAGTTCGAGAAGATATCTTTCCATTACCTTCCCCGAGAAGATAACCAAATGGCTGATGCATTGGCAACTTTGGCTTCTATGTTTAAAGCGAATAAAGATGATGATATAATGCCCATACAAATGAGTTTTTATGATTCACCTGCTAGTTGTTATACCATCGAAGATGAGGTAGATGATCACCCTTGGTATTACGATATTCTACAATATATCAAGTATCAAAAATATCCTGAGGTGGCAAATGATGTGAATAAAAGAACAATTCGAAGAATGGCTGCAGGGTACGTCCTTGACGGAGAAATTCTATACAAAAAAGGGAGCGACCAAACGCTGCTCAGATGTGTAGAAAATCATGAGACAGAAGATTATTGAGGAAGTTCATGAGGGAATTTGTGGAATTCATGCAAATGGCCTTAGTATGTCTAGGCAGATTATGAGGCTGGGTTATTACTGGCTGTCTACGGTAGAAGATTGCGTCAACTTTGCTCAGAGATGCCATAAATGTCAGATTTATGGAGATAAAATTCATGCGGCATCTTCACCTCTTCATGTTATAACGGTTCCGTGGCCATTTGCAACGTGGGGCATGGATGTGATCGGACCGATTACGCCAAAAGCATCAAATGGACATCGTTTCATTTTTGTGATGATTGATTATTTTACCAAGTGGGTGGAAGCTGCTTCGTATGCCAATGTAACTAGGTCGACAATATGCAAGTTCCTAAAAAAGGAAATCATTTGTCGATATGGTCTACTAGACAGAATTATCTCTGACAATGCTTTAAATCTGAACAACCAAATGATGAAGGAAGTGTGTGACCAGTTTAAGATAAAGCATCATAAATCAGCACCTTATCGCCCAAAAATGAACGGGGCCGTAGAAGCAGCCAATAAAAATATCAAGCGGATTGTGGAGAAAATGGTAATAACATATAAGGATTGACATGAGAAATTACCTTTTGCCTTGCTAGCGTATCGTACATCTGTGCGAACATCTACGGGGGTAACTCCATATTCTTTAGTTTACGGAATGGAGGCAATATTACCGATTGAGGTTGAGATTCCATCTCTTCGAGTCTTAATGGAACTTAAGTTGGACGAAGCTGAATGGATTCAAGTTAGATATGACCAGTTGAATATGATAGAAGAAAAAGGATTGAAAGCAATTTGTCATGGGCAGATGTACCAAAAGCGAATGATTCGAGCTCATGATAAGAAAGTCCAACCAAGAACGTTTCGAAAAGGGGATTTGGTTCTAAAAAAGAGGTTGCCTACGCAGAGGGATTTTCGAGGAAAATGAATGCCAAATTGGGAAGGGCCGTTTGTTGTGAAAAAAGCTTTTTCTGGTGGGGCATTAATCCTAACCGAGATGGATGGGAACGAGTTATCCAATCCGGTGAATTCTGACTCGGTGAAGAAATATTATGCTTGAATTCATGACATACCAAGAGGTGAAAGCCCGAAAGGGCCCTGTTGGCAAAAAAAAAGAGTAAGAAAGAAAGGCCAAGAGGTGAAAACCCGAAAGGGCCCTGTTGGTAAAAAAAAAGAAAAGAAAAAGAAAGGCCAAGAGGTGAAAACCCGAAAGGGCCCTGTTGGTAAAAAAAGAAAAGAAAAAGAAAAACCAAGAGGTGAAAACCCGAAAGGGCCCTGTTGGTAAAAAAAAGAAAAGCCAAGAGGTAAAAACCCGAAAGGGCGTTTGAGAATCAATAGAAGATTCAAGGATCAGAAGCTCAAGAATAGTCCAAGTATGATCAAGTGAAAATCTACATGCCTTCAAATGTGGTCCAAGAACTCAAACTTTACTGGGCAGAGGTCATATCCAAAGAGATCCTTGAGCGAAGTAGCAATTGAGTCCTCGCAATTGATATTTAGGGGCATTTTCTTTTTTCTCTTTTCCCCCTCTTTCTTTTGTTTTTGTTTCCCTTTGACCATTTGTTGTCTTAGACGTTTGTTTATCATTTGTCAAGGCTCAGACCATTTTCGTTCAATAATATATATATATATATATATATATATATATATATATATATATATTTGCTACCTTGCATTTCCTTGTACTTATCATTTGGACATTTGTGCATTCTTTTGATTGGTAATCTCGTTGCTCTACCTAAGGGGGTTTACAATATATTTTGATGTTCGATGTATTACTCGAAAAGAGATTTTAGAACATGATAAGACTAGAAAATGCTCACGAACACTATTCTTGGATAAATGGAAAGGAACGAATTCAAGAGGCACGATACGAGGCAGACAGAAAAAGTACAAGGACTTTGATCTCAACGAAAATAAATTCAGAACTTAAAATATATACAATTTTCATGCATTTAGAATAGTGGAGCATTTTGCATGTAAGATAAATACATTAGAAACACGTGCATTTTTTTTATCAAGACATGTTGACAAGGATGTCATTAATCGCCTTCAAGATGAAGTGCCGTCAAATTACTTTCAAGATGAAATGTCGTTATATGCTTCCAAGAAGAAATGTTGTTAATCGTCTCCAAGAGGGAATACTATGAATCGCCTTCAAGATGAAGAGCCACCAATCGCCTTCAAGATGAAGTGCCACCAATCGCCTTCAAGATGAAGTGCCATCAATTGACTTCAAAATGAAGTACCTTCAAGATGAGGTGCCACCAATCGCCTTCAAGATGAAGTGCCACCAATCGCCTTCAGGATGAAGTGTCATCAATGGCTTTCAAGATGAAATGCCGATGTATGTTTCCAAGAAGGAATGCTGTTAATCGCCTCCAAGAGGGAGTGCCATGATTCGCCTCCAAAAGAGAATGACATTATCACTGGAAAATTTGTTGTTTTTGGTCTTTGCTTCATTCCTCTCATTCGAGCAATGAGCAAAGAGGGACAGCTGTACACACCATTTTTTTTTATTTAGGGCCTAACACACAACCAAAATACGGTACAACATGCTTAATAAAATAAAAAAACAAGGAAAAAGGAAAAACCAAAAAAAAAATTATGGAAAATTCAAAAAAAAAAAACAAAATAATGTGAAAATAAAAAAACCCCTAAAAACCTTAATCCGCCGTCTGTAAGAGTCCATAGCCACGAGGACTCATCTACTTGCTCAGCAATCCCGTTTCTTGCGCTCTACACATACATTCCAGCTTATCACAACGGTTTCCCTATAAATCCGGGAAGAAAAGACTTGAAAAAACCCTAATCTTGGCCTATAAATAAGAATGCCGAAGATCTGAAAAGAGGGAGTAGGGCAAAAATCAGAAAAATAATTAGAAGAAAGCCACATTCTTACCTCGATTCACGGTGTTCGTAGTGTTATTTGCCAGATCGCAACGGTGGAAGAGCCCACAACATTGTCAGATTCAACATCTTCCGAAAGCAGCCCGATCCAACGGCGGATTCAAGTGTTTGAGAAAGGTAAAACTCGAATCATTTTGTCTAGATCTACTTCGATTTGTTTGGGTTTTGCTGAAACTGACGTTAGATTCGGGCTTAGAACTAAAATAGTTTCGTACTGAATAATAAAATAACCAAATAAAATAGTTCCGAAGTGGAATTCAGCCCGAAGGGTGAAACCACTGAACTTCCTCCTTACAAATCCCAACCCATGCTCATACACATATGATGTTTAAAATTCAAAACCAGTTCCATAAATCCGATATTCCATAAACATAATTCGTAAATCATAGTCCATAAATCCATAAATCATAGTTCCGTAAAGCTGATGTTTCATAAATCATACTTAAAACGCATTCTGAAATCATATGCATGCGATGTCAACCATACAAACCATAATGCATCAACACAGAAAAAGACATATAGCACAGTATAAAACACACCTTAGCCAAGCTATACTCAACCTACAGAATGATGTGATTTTCCATGATCAGAAGTATTGGATCCAACTGTATCGTTACCAAACTAAACTTGGGGTTGAAGGGATTAACGAACAAGAAGGAGTATAGAGCGGTTGAGATTATCACATAGGAATTTAACAAATCAATAAGGGATTTTGGCAGCATGAAACTATAAAAAAATAGGGTTCTTGGGGTGATCTTATTTGAACTATGTGTGTGTATATTTATAGGGAGAACAAACCTAATTTAAGTAAAATAATGAAAGTGATATAAAATAGAAAATAATAAAAATAAATTAAATATTTAAAAGAAAACAAATGGAGGAATGGATTCTAATCCAATTTAAAATTGAAGTACTAAATATAAATATATAACATTTAAATAATAATAATAAAAGAAAGATGATTCGGCTGCTAATAATTCAATTCAATTTAAAATTAAACGGTATATATATATTATATAGTTTATGCGGTTGAATTGGCATAAGTTATATGATTTCGGTGATATATACATGGGGGATTTTTGGAATAAATAATAATATAAAGGAATTACAATTATAAAAGAAAGAAAACGCCGGAATTGATTTTGATTTAAAAACAAAATGGATTAATCATTCAAAAGGTCCACAAACTTCTAATTTGTCCAATAAGGTTACAAAATTATGATTAAAGATCATTTAACTCCCAAAATTCTCAATTTGGCCATAAGAATTAAAATTAGAGTTTTTGAATTAAAATTCAAAAATAAAAAGGATTTTGAATTTAGGGATTTCAAAATTAGGGATTTTTCGAATATAGGGTTTTCAATTTGGGCGTAAAATTTGGGGTGTTACAACTCTCCTACCCTTAAAAGAAATTTTGTCCTCAAAATTTTCAAACTAACGACATACTTCAAAAAAATAGAGGTTTTGATAACAATTTTAAAAAGGCATTTTAGATCAGGGTACGAATGACAACACAGAGTTTTCAAATAGACTTTAATCTCAAATTTATAGGAACGAGTATGATCACAATCGGTCGCTAATCTAGAGCTCATACGAGCTGACATAATAATCTATCTACATAAGGGACAATCCTAGAATTGGAGTTGGTACTTGGAGTGTCTCTTCAAAACATATACTGTATTTAATTCTTTAAAATAATAAATTTAACAAAAATTCCCATTTTGCCCCAAAACATTTAATATGCATGTAAAAATCATTTTCGGCTTAAAATTTTATGTGAGCCACACAGTCCGAGGGTTGAACTTAGCTCTGATACCACTAAATGTAACCCCCTAAACCCGACCTAGTGGAAAAGACCGAATTTAGGAAGTTAGGATTGAAAACTTAACCCTCAAGAAATTCAATTTTGGAAATTATACTTTTAACTTAAATAAAATAATAGTGATTCAATAAATATCTTATAGTAAATAAAAATATAAATATCATAATAAATATTATAATGTTTATATGAAATCTCTAAAATAAATTCATAGTAAAAGGATTCTAGAAAAAAAATCTCAAAACATAAATAGTCTAAAATTACATCCATGTCCCAAAATAATAAATAGAAATCTAATTAAACTAAAATAGTTTCGTACTGAATAATAAAATAACCAAATAAAATCTGGGATCCTCCAAGTACCACGTCGCCTAAAGCTCAAAGATATCTGTAAGAGGAAACTATGGGGGAGTAAGCTAAAGAGCTTAGTGTGTCTCTAAAGTGCAAGAAAATCATAGTCGTAAAAATATAATAATATTTTCTTAAAATTCTTTAAAAACATGATACAATATCACAAGCGTAATGCAATGCACCCAACTACGTCCGCCAAAAATGAGGAAGTTTCCCATAACTTCCTCCCTACGTCCGCCAATCCGAAGTGGAATTCAGCCTGAAGGGTGAAACCACTGAACTTCCTCCTTACAAATCCCAACCCATGCTCATACACATATGATGTTTAAAATTCAAAACCAGTTCCATAAATTCGATATTCCATAAACATAATTCGTAAATCATAGTCCATAAATTTATAAATCATAGTTCCGTAAAGCTGATGTTTCATAAATCATACTTAAAACGCATTCTGAAATCATATGCATGCGATGTCAACCATACAAACCATAATGCATCAACACAGAAAAAGACATATAGCACAGTAAAAATCACACCTTAGCCAAGCTATACTCAACCTACAAAATGATGTGATTTTCCATGATCAGAAGTATTGGATCCAACTGTATCAGTACCAGACTAAACTTGGGGTTGAAGGGATTAACAAACAAGAAGGAGTATAGAGCGGTTGATATTACCACATAGGAATTTAACAAATCAATAAGGGATTTTGGCGGCATGAAACTATAAAAAAAATAGGGTTCTTGGGGTGATCTTATTTGAACTATGTGTGTGTATATTTATAGGGAGAGCAAATCTAATTTAAGTAAAATAATGAAAGTGATATAAAATAGAAAATAATAAAAATAAATTAAATATTTAAAAGAAAACAAATGGAGGAAGGGATTCTAATCCAATTTAAAATTGAAGTACTAAATATAAATATATAACATTTAAATAATAATAATAAAAGAAAGATGATTCGGCTGCTAAAAATTCAATTCAATTTAAAATTAAAGGGTATATATATATATATATTATAGTTTATGCGGTTGAATTGGCATAAGCTATATAATTTCGGTGATATATACATGGGGGATTTTTGGAATAAATAATAATATAAAGGAATTACAATTATAAAAGAAAGAAAGGGCCGAAATTGATTTTGATTTAAAAACAAAATGGATTAATCATTCAAAAGGTCCACAAACTTCTAATTTGTCCAATAAGGTTACAAAATTATGATTAAAGATCATTTAACTCCCAAAATTCTCAATTTGGCCATAAGAATTAAAATTAGAGTTTTTGAATTAAAATTCAAAAATAAAAAGGGTTTTGAATTTAGGGATTTCAAAATTAGATTTCAAAATTAGGGATTTTTCGAATATAGGGTTTTCAATTTGGGCGTAAATTTTGGGGTGTTACAACTCTCCTCCTCTTAAAAGAAAATTTGTCCTCAAAATTTTCAAACTAACAACATACTTCAAAAAAATAGAGATTTTGATAACAATTTTAAAAAGGCATTTTAGATCAGTGTACGAATGACAACACAGAGTTTTCAAATAGACTTTAATCTCAAATTTATAGGAACGAGTATGATCACAATCGGTGGCTAATCTAGAGCTCATACGTGCTGACATAATAATCTATCTACATAAGGGACAATCCTAGAATTAGAGTTGGTACTTGGAGTTTCTCTTCAAAACATATACTATATTTAATTCTTTAAAATAATTAATTTATCAAAAATTCCCATTTTGCCCCAAAACATTTAATATGCATGCAAAAATCATTTTCGGCTTAAAATTTTATGTGAGCCACACAGTCCGAGGGTTGAACTTAGCTCTGATACCACTAAATGTAACCCCTTAAACCCGACCTAGAGGAAAAGACCGAATTTAGGAAGTTAGGATTGAAAACTTAACCCTCAAGAAATTCAATTTTGGAAATTATACTTTTAACTTAAATAAAATAATAGTGATTCAATAAATATCTTATAGTAAATAAAAATATAAATATCATAAAAGATATTATAATGTTTATATAAAATTTCTAAAATAAATTCATAGTAAAATGATTCTAGAAAAATAATCTCAAAACATAAATAGTCTAAAATTACATCCATGTCCCAAAATAATAAATAGAAATCTAATTAAACTAAAATAGTTTCGTACTGAATAATAAAATAACCAAATAAAATCTGGGATCCTCCAAGTACCACGTCGCCTAAATCTCAAAGATATCTGTAAGAGGAAACTATGGGGGAGTAAGCTAAAGAGCTTAGTGTGTCTCTAATGTGCAAGAAAATCATAGTCGTAAAAATATAATAATATTTTCTTAAAATTCCTTAAAAACATGATACAATATCACAAGCATAATGCAATGCACCCAACTACGTCCGCCAAAAATGAGGAAGGTTCCCATAACCTCCTCCCTACGTCCGCCAATCCGAAGTGGAATTCAGCCCGAAGGGTGAAACCACTGAACTTCCTCCTTACAAATCCCAACCCATGCTCATACACATATGGTGTTTAAAATTCAAAACCAGTTCCATAAATCCGATATTCCATAAACATAATTCGTAAATCATAGTCCATAAATCCATAAATCATAGTTCCGTAAAGCTGATGTTTCATAAATCATACTTAAAACGCATTCTGAAATCATATGCATGCGATGTCAACCATACAAACCATAATGCATCAACACAGAAAAAGACATATAGCGCAGTAAAAAACACACCTTAGCTAAGCTATACTCAACCTACAGAATGATGTGATTTTCCATGATCAAAAGTATTGGATCCAACTGTATCGTTACCAAACTAAACTTGGGGTTGAAGGGATTAACGAACAAGAAGGAGTATAGAGCGGTTGAGATTATCACATAGGAATTTAACAAATCAATAAGGGATTTTGGCGGCATGAAACTATAAAAAAATAGGGTTCTTGGGGTGATCTTATTTGAACTATGTGTGTGTATATTTATAGGGAGAACAAACCTAATTTAAGTAAAATAATGAAAGTGATATAAAATAGAAAATAATAAAAATAAATTAAATATTTAAAAGAAAACAAATGGAGGAATGGATTCTAATCCAATTTAAAATTGAAGTACTAAATATAAATATATAACATTTAAATAATAATAATAAAAGAAAGATGATTCGGCTGCTAATAATTCAATTAAATTTAAAATTAAAGGGTATATATATATATATATATTATATAGTTTATGCGGTTGAATTGGCATAAGCTATATGATTTCGGTGATATATACATGGGGGATTTTTGGAATAAATAATAATATAAAGGAATTACAATTATAAAAGAAAGAAAACGCCGGAATTGATTTTGATTTAAAAACAAAATGGATTAATCATTCAAAAGGTCCACAAACTTCTAATTTGTCCAATAAGGTTACAAAATTATGATTAAAGATCATTTAACTCCCAAAATTCTTAATTTGGCCATAAGAATTAAAATTAGAGTTTTTGAATTGAAATTCAAAAATAAAAAGGGTTTTGAATTTAGGGATTTCAAAATTAGATTTCAAAATTAGGGATTTTTCGAATATAGGGTTTTCAATTTGGGCGTAAATTTTGGGGTGTTACAACTCTCCTACCCTTAAAAGAAATTTTGTCCTCAAAATTTTCAAACTAACGACATACTTCAAAAAAATAGAGGTTTTGATAACAATTTTAAAAAGGCATTTTAGATCAGGGTACGAATGACAACACAGAGTTTTCAAATAGACTTTAATCTCAAATTTATAGGAACGAGTATGATCACAATCGGTCGCTAATCTAGAGCTCATACGAGCTGACATAATAATCTATCTACATAAGGGACAATCCTAGAATTAGAGTTGGTACTTGGAGTTTCTCTTCAAAACATATACTGTATTTAATTCTTTAAAATAATAAATTTATCAAAAATTCCCATTTTGCCCCAAAACATTTAATATGCATGCAAAAATCATTTTCGGCTTAAAATTTTATGTGAGCCACACAGTCCGAGGGTTGAACTTAGCTCTGATACCACTAAATGTAACCCCTTAAACCCGATCTAGAGGAAAAGACCGAATTTAGGAAGTTAGGATTGAAAACTTAACCCTCAAGAAATTCAATTTTAGAAATTATACTTTTAACTTAAATAAAATAACAGTGATTCAATAAATATCTTATAGTAAATAAAAATATAAATATCATAATAAATATTATAATGTTTATATGAAATCTCTAAAATAAATTCATAGTAAAAGGATTTTAGAAAAATAATCTCAAAACATAAATAGTCTAAAATTACATCCATGTCCCAAAATAATAAATAGAAATCTAATTAAACTAAAATAGTTTCGTACTGAATAATAAAATAACCAAATAAAATCTGAGATCCTCCAAGTACCATGTCGCCTAAAGCTCAAAGATATCTGTAAGAGGAAACTATGGGGGAGTAAGCTAAAGAGCTTAGTGTGTCTCTAAAGTGCAAGAAAATCATAGTCGTAAAAATATAATAATATTTTCTTAAAATTCTTTAAAAACATGATACAATATCACAAGCGTAATGCAATGCACCCAACTACGTCCGCTAAAAATGAGGAAGGTTCCCATAACCTCCTCCCTACGTCCGCCAATCCGAAGTGGAATTCAGCCCGAAGGGTGAAACCATTGAACTTCCTCCTTACAAATCCCAACCCATGCTCATACACATATGATGTTTAAAATTCAAAAACCAGTTCCATAAATCCGATATTCCATAAACATAATTCGTAAATCATAGTCCATAAATACATAAATCATAGTTCCGTAAAGCTGATGTTTCATAAATCATACTTAAAACGCATTCTGAAATCATATGCATGCGATGTCAACCATACAAACCATAATGCATCAACACAGAAAAAGACATATAGCACAGTAAAAAACACACCTTAGCCAAGCTATACTCAACCTACAGAATGATGTGATTTTCCATGATCAGAAGTATTGGATCCAACTGTATCGATACCAGACTAAACTTGGGGTTGAATGGATTAACGAACAAGAAGGAGTATAGAGCGGTTGAGATTATTACATAGGAATTTAACAAATCAATAAGAGATTTTGGCGGCATGAAACTATAAAAAAATAGGGTTCTTGGGGTGATCTTATTTGAACTATGTGTGTGTATATTTATAGGGAGAGCAACCTAATTTAAGTAAAATAATGAAAGTGATATAAAATAGAAAATAATAAAAATAAATTAAATATTTAAAAGAAAACAAATGGAGGAAGGGATTCTAATCCAATTTAAAATTGAAGTACTAAATATAAATATATAACATTTAAATAATAATAATAATAAAAGAAAGATGATTCGACTGCTAATAATTCAATTCAATTTAAAATTAAAGGGTATATATATATTATATAGTTTATGCGGTTGAATTGGCATAAGCTATATGATTTCGGTGATATATACATGGGGGATTTTTGGAATAAATAATAATATAAAAGAATTACAATTATAAAAGAAATAAAACGCCGAAATTTATTTTGATTTAAAAACAAAATGGATTAATCATTTAAAAGGTCCACAAACTTCTAATTTGTCCAATAAGGTCACAAAATTATGATTAAAGATCATTTAACTCCCAAAATTCTCAATTTGGCCATAAGAATTAAAATTAGAGTTTTTGAATTAAAATTCAAAAATAAAAAGGGTTTTAAATTTAGGGATTTCAAAATTAGATTTCAAAATTAGGGATTTTTCGAATATAGGGTTTTCAATTTGGGCGTAAATTTTGGGGTGTTACAATGCTCACCTACCTCTGCACTTGGCATGGTACTATGAAAGAGAAAGCTTGTACGAGGGTCATGTGAAAAGATAAGAAAATAAAGACAAAGATAACAAAAAAACTAAACTAAAAAGAAAAGCATTATTTATGAACATGCTATAGCATAAAGAAGAGAGTTTAGAGAAGCAAACTATCAAGAATCGTGTAGATCCAGGTGTGACTTGTCTCTGAGGATAGAGGCTCCACTGTACACATTCAGGCCTTGGCCATTGACCTTGAAGACTTCATCATCGTCCAACTTCTTGATATCAACCGCGCCATGAGGGTACACCTTGTGTATAATGAATGGTCCTGACCATCTCAATTTCAGCTTTCTAGGGAAAATCTTTAACCTGGAATTGTAGAGAAGCACTTGTTGAACTTCTGAGAAATGCCTTGGAAAAATATGTTTGTCATGCCACTTCTTGGTTTTCTCTTTGTAAATGCGGGCATTCTCATATGCTTGGGCTTGAAATTATTCCAGCTCATTAAGCTCTAGCAACCTTCTCTCACCAGCTAGTTGTGCATCCATGTTGAGTTTCTTAATTGCCCAATAAGCCTTGTGTTCAAGATTAACGGGTAGATGGCATTCCTTGCCAAATACGAGCTTGAAGGGTGGCATGCACAAAGGCATCTTGAAGGATGTTTTATATGCCCATAGTGCTTCATCTAACTTGGGGGACCAATCTTTTCTCCCAGGATTGTCCACCTTCTCCAAGATTTACTTGATTTCACGATTGGAAACATCAGCCTATCCGTTCCTCCGCGGATGATATGCTGTAGTAATCTTGTGTCTGACTCCATATCGATGTAATGTGTTAGCAATAAGTTTGTTGTCAAAGTGAGTTCCTTCATCATTGATGATGGCCCGGGGTGCTCCAAACCTCGTGAAGATGTTCTTGTGAAGGAGCTTCATGACCGTCTTGGAGTTGTTCCTCGAGGTGGCAACATCCTCCACCCATTTTGACACGTAGTTGACTGCTAGAAAAGTATATAAATCTCAATATGATGCGGGAAATGGGCCCATGAAGTCAATTCCCCAAACGTCAAAGATTTCAACCTCCAGAATATTTTGCAGTGGCATTTCATTCTGCCTGGAGATGTTCCTCGTTCTTTGGCATCTATCACAAGTCTTGTAGAACTCGTGTGCATCCTTGAAAAGTGTAGGCCAATAGAATCCTGCTTGAAGAATTTTTGCAGCAGTCCTAGCACCACCAAAATGCCCTCCACACGGTGATGAATGACAATGGTATAAAATGCTATGATATTCTTCTTTTGGAACACATCTCCTTATGATCTGACCAGGACATTGATTGAACAAGTAAGGTTCATCGCAATAGTAGAATCTTGCATCATGTCTGAATTTCTTGAGTCTCTGGCTAGATAAATCAGGAGGCAAAATACCACTAACAAGATAATTAACTATATTAGCATACCACTGAATTGCCGTAGCGGACAACAGTTTCTCGTCAGGGAATTCCTCCTTCATTTTAGATTCACTTCCTTGTGCGATAGCATTTTCTAGCCTAGATAGATGATCAGCTACGTAGTTCTCACATCCTTTCCTATCTCTAACTTCTAAATCAAATTCTTGTAGCAAGAGTATCCATCTAATAAGTCTAGGCTTCGCATCCTTTTTAGTCACTAAGTACTTGATGGCTGAATGATCGATATGAACTATAACCTTAGTGCCTATCAAGTATGACCTAAACTTATCAAAGGCTAATACTACAACAAGCAATTCTTTCTCAGTAGTGGTGTAATTGGTTTGTGCATCATTCAAAGTGCGACTAGCATAATAAATAACATGAAAGAGTTTACCTCGGTGTTGTCCAAGTGCTGCACCGACGTCGTAGTCACTTACATCACACATTAACTCAAATGGCTCGTTCCAATTAGGTGAAATGACAACCGGTGCTGAGATAAGCTTCTTCTGTAGCTTTTGAAATGCGCTATGGAAATCTTTGTCAAACACAAATGGTTGATTTTGCTGTAGCAAATTGCATAGTGACTTTGAGATTTTTGAAAAGTCCTTGATGAATCTCCGATAAAAGCCAACATGCCCTAGAAAGCTTCTTACTTCCTTGACAGTAGTGGGGGGAGGTAGTTTTTCAATGACCTTGACCTTTGCTTTGTCAACTTCTATCCCTTGCTTCGAGATCTTTTGGTCTAAGACAGTTCCTCCCGTTACCATGAAATGGCATTTTTCCCAATTGAGCACCAAGTCAGCTTCCTCACACCTCTTTAGAACCTTGGCGAGATTTGCCAAGCATGTGTCGAAGTCATCTCCGGAGACTGAGAAGTCATCCATGAAAATTTCTAGAAAATCCTCGACCATGTCTGAAAAAATAGCCAACATACATCTTTGAAAAGTTGCTGGGGGATTGCATAGACCAAAAAGCATTCTACGGAAAGTGTAAGTTCCATAAGGGCATGTGAAAGTCATCTTCTCTTGGTATTCGGGTGCTATATAAATCTGATTGTACCCAAAATACCCATCGAGGAAGCAGTAGAATGCCTTGCCTGCTAGTCGATCTAACATTTGACCAATGGATGGGAGGGGAAAATGGTCCTTCTTGGTTGCCTTGTTGAGCTTCCTATAGTCCATGCAATTCCTCCACCTCGTGACAGTTCTAGTAGGCTATAGCTCATTCTCTTTGTTGCTTACCATGGTTACGCCTCCCTTATTCGGTACACATTGCACCGGGCTGACCCATGAGCTATCGGATATCGGGTAGATTACTCTAGCATCAAGCCACTTAATTATCTCTTTCATTACCACATTCTTCATGATTGGGTTTAATCTTCTATGGGGCTCAACAGAATTGTTGTGACAATCATCAAGCAAAATTTTGTGCATACATATAACATGGCTTACACCCTTCAAATCAGCCATAGTCCACCCTAACGCATTTTTATGCTGTAACAACATGTTTACTAAGCTAGTTTCTTGCTTAGGTGTGAGACTAGATGAGATTATCACATGCAAAGTTTCATTGCCCCCTAAGTAAACATACTTATGATGTGATGGCAAAGGTTTAAGTTCCAAAGTAGGTGCATGCTCAAGGGAAGGCTTAGAAGGTACAAATTCTGAAAAATCAAGAGGTTCAAAGTGCGTACCTGGTCTAGTTTCGAGTCGACTAGACTGCTCCAGTTCCCTTGAGAGTTCTTCTAGGTCTGAATCATCATCTTTGCAGAGTGCTTCAAACTCTTCCATTTGTATCTCATTGCTACAACAAAACTCAGCAGTTCCATTCTGTGTTGTAGCATCTATATATTGGCATGCTCCCGGATTGTCTACATACTTGAGGGTGTCATGAATATTGAACGTGACCGTTTGATCAGCCACTTGTATCGTGAACTCACCCTTCTCACAATCGATTAAAGCTCACCCGATGGCTAAAAATGAGATACCCAAGATAATGGGTGTGTTGCTGTCAGCTTCATAGTCGAGGATTAAGAAGTCGACTGGAAAGATAAAACAATCCTCTTTTACCACGACATCTTCAATTCTTCCTTTTGGGCGAACATGAGAGTGATCTGCTAGCAGTAGCACAACCTTGGTCGGTTGTGCCTCTAGTATTCCCAGTTTTAGAAAAATCGACTTAGGAATCAAGTTAACACTTTACCCTAAATCGCAAAGTGCTCTTCCAACAAACTTATCACCAATAGAGCATGTGATAGCAAAGCTACCTGGTTCCTTCCTCTTAGGTGGCAGCTTACTCCACACAAAACAACATTATTTTGCTATAGCGACAGTTTCTTGCTTCTCGACCTTCCTCTTTTTTGTAACTATATCCTTAAGGAACTTGGCATATGTTGTCATCTGATCAATGGCCTCCAGAAATGGGACATTGATATATAATTTGTCCAGGATATCAATGAATTTCTAGAATTGAAGGTCTTCTTTCTACTTCTTGAGTCGTTGAGGAAAAGGAAGTGGGGTCTAACTTCATTTATCTGGATTGGTGGAGTTGCATCTTTTGCTGTAGCAAAATCAGGCTCCTCCCCGGGTGTTTCTTTTGCTATGACTTCCTCCTCATCCTTTTCTCCAGCTGTATGGTCTTATGAGTTATCTTCTTCGTGAGGCAAGTCGGGTTGAGATTCCTCCTTCTCCTTTCCCCCAAACTTGTCTTCTTTGTGAATTTCCTTTCCACTCCTTAATGTGAGTACGCTACATTGCTCCTTGCTATGGTGCGTAGTGGCTTCAGTGTCACTAGGCATACTTCCTTGTTGTCGCACATGTAAGGTTTGAGATATCTGACCAACTTGTGTCTCTAAGGCTCTGAGAGAAGAACTATGGCTTTGCAATAAGGCTCCTTGATTCTTAATGTTTGTTGCATGGTTCTGTAGCAAAACTTTCGTGGTTCCCATAAAATCTTTTGTCATAGCCATAAATTCTTTGAATGTAGTCTCCAACGAACTGTTTGATGAAGATGTTGCTTCCTTGTGACCTTGCCATGGAATCACCTGGTTAGAAGGTGGTGTTTTGATCAGATTTTGTTGTGGCGCTGGCTGTGCAGAATTGATGTGCCCTTGATTACCCCAACTGAAATTTGGATACTGACGCCATCCTGAGTTGTAGGTATTAGAGTATGGATTGTTGTTGCGGTTATAATTCCTCACATAATTTGGCTGACTCTTGATTGTTAGGGCATTCACTCAAATGGTGTTTTCCATCGCATCTTAGACATGAGGTTGCGGACTTCACTTCCTTGACTTCGCTAGGACGTTGGAGGTTCTTTAGCATATCGGTGATAGCAGCTAACTGGGTAGCTACCGAGTCATCAGCTTCACTCTCTCGAACTACTTGGGTTCACCTCCCCGTTCCAAGCCTTGTGGTCAGAAACTGGTAGTCATTGTTGGCTACCCTATCAAGAGTGTCGAATGCTTCCTCCGGTGATTTGTCTAACAAGGTTCCCTTTGCTGAAGCATCTAACATCATCCTTGTAGGAGCATTCACTCAATTATAGAACATAACCACTCTGGCCCAATCATGAAAACCATGATTTGTGCACTTTCTCAATAATCCCTTGAATCGATCCCAACACTCGTACATGGATTCATCATCAGCTTGACGAAAAGAAGTAATATCATTTCTCAATTGAGTGTTTCTATTGGGTGGATTATATCGTAGCAGAAAACTTTTGCATAGATCTGTCCAAGTCTCTATTGATCCAACTGGCACTCCACTTAGCCATGCTCTAGCACGATCTCATAAAGAATATGGAAACAGTTTAAGCTTTAGCACATCCTCGTGCACTCCTTGTTGTCTGAACGAGTCACAAACTTCCAAGAAAGCACGAATATGTTGTCTTGCATCATCGCGAGGCATACCTCCAAGTTGACCAATAGTGTTCAACATGTTGAACATAACAGGTTTAAGCTCGAACTGGGCTGCCTGCATTTCTAGAGCTACTATTCTGGGATAGAGATCATCCAAGATAGGAGTCAAATGATCTCTAATGGCTCGAGGTCGAGCTGCTTCTCCCTGGCCATTTTCCATAGAATCTATGTTACCTGGAGGTTGTGGTATCTCTCCGTTCATGTTTCTGGTCTATTCTTTTCGAACACGTCTCCTGAGTCGCAAGAAATGCTCGATTTCATAAATATGTGATTGCAGGGGGTCCTCTAGGTCTTCTTCTGGTCATGCACTAGCAGGACACCTGAAAAGAAAAATGAAAAATCCCAAATAAATATATACAAAACAAAAAGAACAAGCGATATAAACAAAAAAACCGTAAACAACCAATTGCCAATCCCCGACAATGGCACCAAAAACTTTTTCTTACGCGTAATGTATTATAAATGATACACAAATATGGTGCAAGTATATACGTCGAACGAGTAGTAAAGTGAGTGAACGAGTATCGTCTCCATAGGGATTGGAGGTATTCACGGTTTGCTGTAACAATATTGAATGAACTTTTTGCAGGTGAAAATGATATAGTAAAAGAGATGGCGTAAAATAATGCTATAGCAAAATAATGTAAAGAAAACTGAGATGACAATATGATGAACAAGTCCC